>JAZDUH010000522.1:0-104380 GCA_036419115.1 Scarus forsteni
GGTGGCTGTGGCTCCTGCTGCTACTGTAGTTGCCTGATGGCTGTGGCTCCTGCTGCAGTAGTGGCCTGGTGACTGTGGCTCCTGCTGCTACTGCTGCAGTAGTGGCCTGGTGGCTGTGGCTACTGCTGCTGCTGCTGTAGTGGCCTGGTGGCTGTGGCTACTGCTGCTGCTGCTGCCGTAGTGGCCTGGTGGCTGTGGCTACTGCTGCTGCTGCAGTAGTGGCCTGGTGACTGTGGCTACTGCTGCTACTGCTTCTGCTGCTGTAGTGGCCTGGTGACTGTGGCTCCTGCTGCTACTGCTGCTGCTGCTGCTGTAGTGGACTGGTGGCTGTGGCTACTGCTGCTGCTGTAGTGGCCTGGTGGCTGTGGCTCCTGCTGCTGCTACTGTAGTGGCCTGGTGGCTGTGGCTCCTGCTGCAGTAGTGGCCTTGTGACTGTGGCTCCTGCTGCTACTGCTGCTGTAGTGGCCTGGTGGCTGTAGCTCCTGCTGTTGCTGCAGTAGTGGCCTGGTGACTGTGGCTCCTGCTGCTGCTGCTGCTGCTGCTGCTGCTGCTGCTGCTGCTGCTACTGTAGTGGCCTGGTGGCTGTGGCTCCTGCTGCTGCTGCTGCTGTAGTGGCCTGGTGGCTGTGGCTCCTGCTGCTACTGTAGTTGCCTGATGGCTGTGGCTCCTGCTGCAGTAGTGGCCTGGTGACTGTGGCTCCTGCTGCTGCTGTAGTGGTCTTGTGACGGTGGCTCCTGCTGCTGCTGCTGCTGAAGTGGCCTGGTGACTGTGGCTCCTGCTGCTGCTGTAGTGGCCAGGTGACTGTGGCTCCTGCTGCTACTGCTGCTGTAGTGGCCTGGTGGCTGTGGCTACTGCTGCTGTAGTGGCCTGGTGGCTGTGGCTCCTGCTGCTACTGCTGCTGCTGCTGCTGCTGCTGTAGTGGCCTGGTGGCTGTGGCTACTGCTGCTGCTGCAGTAGTGGCCTGGTGACTGTGGCTCCTGCGGCTACTGCTTCCGCTGCTGTAGTGGCCTGGTGACTGTGGCTCCTGCTGCTACTGCTGCTGCTTTTGCTGTAGTGGCCTGGTGGCTGTGGCTACTGCTGCTACTGCTGCTGCTGCTGCTGTAGTGGCCTGGTGGCTGTGGCTACTGCTGCTGCTGCAGTAGTGGCCTGGTGACTGTGGCTCCTGCTGCTACTGCTTCTGCTGCTGTAGTGGCCTGGTGGCTGTGGCTACTGCTGCTGCTGCTGCTGTAGTGGACTGGTGGCTGTGGCTCCTGCTGCTGCTGTAGTGGCCTGATGGCTGTGGCTCCTGCTGCTGCTGTAGTGGCCCAATGGCTGTGGCTCCTGCTGCAGTAGTGGCCTGGTGACTGTGGCTCCTGCTACTATTGCTGCTGTAGTGGCCTGGTGACTGTGGCTCCTGCTGCTGCTGCTGCTGTAGTGGCCTGATGGCTGTGGCTCCTGCTGCAGTAGTGGCCTGGTGACTGTGGCTCCTGCTGCTGCTGTAGTGGCCTGGTGGCTGTGGCTCCTGCTGCTACTGTAGTTGCCTGATGGCTGTGGCTCCTGCTGCAGTAGTGGCCTGGTGACTGTGGCTCCTGCTGCTACTGCTGCTGTAGTGGCCTGGTGGCTGTGGCTACTGCTGCTTCTGCTGTAGTGGCCTGGTGGCTGTGGCTCCTGCTGCTACTGCTGCTGCTGCTGCTGCTGCTGCTGTAGTGGCCTGGTGGCTGTGGCTACTGCTGCTGCTGCAGTAGTGGCCTGGTGACTGTGGCTACTGCTGCTACTGCTTCTGCTGCTGTAGTGGCCTGGTGACTGTGGCTCCTGCTGCTACTGCTGCTGCTGCTGCTGTAGTGGACTGGTGGCTGTGGCTACTGCTGCTACTGCTGCTGTAGTGGCCTGGTGGCTGTGGCTACTGCTGCTGCTACTGTAGTGGCCTGGTGGCTGTGGCTCCTGCTGCAGTAGTGGCCTTGTGACTGTGGCTCCTGCTGCTACTGCTGCTGTAGTGGCCTGGTGGCTGTAGCTCCTGCTGTTGCTGCAGTAGTGGCCTGGTGACTGTGGCTCCTGCTGCTGCTGCTGCTGTAGTTGCCTGATGGCTGTGGCTCCTGCTGCAGTAGTGGCCTTGTGACTGTGGCTCCTGCTGTTACTGCTGCTGTAGTGGCCTGGTGGCTGTAGCTCCTGCTGCTGCTGTTGTAGTGGCCTGGTGGCTGTGGCTCCTGCTGCTGCTGCTGTAGTGGCCTTTTGACTGTGGCTCCTGCTGCTGCTGCTGCTGCTGCTGAAGTGGCCTGGTGGCTGTGGCTCCTGCTGCTGCTGTAGTGGCCTTGTGACTGTGGCTCCTGCTGCTGCTGCTGCTGCTGCAGTCGTGGCCTGGTGACTGTGGCTCCTGCTGCTGCTGTAGTGGCCTGGTGACTGTGGCTCCTGCTGCTACTGTTGCTGTAGTGGCCTGGTGGCTGTGGCTACTGCTGCTGCTGCTGTAGTGGCCTGGTGGCTGTGGCTCCTGCTGCTACTGCTGCTGCTGCTGCTGTAGTGGCCTGGTGGCTGTGGCTACTGCTGCTGCTGCAGTAGTGGCCTGGTGACTGTGGCTCCTGCGGCTACTGCTTCTGCTGCTATAGTGGCCTGGTGACTGTGGCTCCTGCTGCTACTGCTGCTGCTGCTGCTGTAGTGGCCTGGTGGCTGTGGCTACTGCTGCTACTCTTGCTGCTGCTGCTGTAGTGGCCTGGTGGCTGTGGCTAGTGCTGCTGCCGCAGTAGTGGCCTGGTGACTGTGGCTCCTGCTGCTTCTGCTTCTGCTGCTGTAGTGGCCTGGTGGCTGTGGCTCCTGCTGCTACTGCTGCTGCTGCTGCTGTAGTGGACTGGTGGCTGTGGCTACTGCTGCTGCTGCTGCTGTAGTGGCCTGGTGGCTGTGGCTACTGCTGCTGCTACTGTAGTGGCCTGGTGGCTGTGGCTCCTGCTGCAGTAGTGGCCTGGTGGATGTGGCTCCTGCTGCTACTGCTGCTGTAGTGGCCTGGTGGCTGTGGCTCCTGCTGTTGCTGCAGTAGTGGCCTGGTGACTCTGGCTCCTGCTGCTGCTGCTGCTGTTGCTGCTGTAGTGGCCTGGTCGCTGTGGCTCCTGCTGCTGCTGCTGTGGTGGCCTGGTGACTGTGGCTCCTGCTGCTGCTGCTGCTGTAGTGGCCTGATGGCTGTGGCTCCTGCTGCAGTAGTGGCCTGGTGACTGTGGCTCCTGCTGCTACTGCTGCTGTAGTGGCCTGGTGGCTGTGGCTCCTGCTGTTGCTGCAGTAGTGGCCTGGTGACTGTGGCTCCTGCTGCTGCTGCTGCTGTTGCTGCTGTAGTGGCCTGGTCGCTGTGGCTCCTGCTGCTGCTGCTGTAGTGGCCTGGTGACTGTGGCTCCTGCTGCTGCTGCTGCTGCTGTAGTGGCCTGGTGGCTGTGGCTCCTGCTGCTGCTGCTGTAGTGGCCTGATGGCTGTGGCTCCTGCTGCAGTAGTGGCCTGGTGGCTGTGGCTCCTGCTGCAGTAGTGGCCTGGTGACTGTGGCTCCTGCTGCTGCTGCTGTCGTGGCCTGATGGCTGTGGCTCCTGCTGCAGTAGTGGCCTGATGGCTGTGGCTCCTGCTGCAGTAGTGGCCTGGTGACTGTGGCTCCTGCTGCTGCTGCTGTAGTGGCCTGGTGACTGTGGCTCCTGCTGCTGCTGCTGTAGTGGCCCGGTGGCTGTGGCTCCTGCTGCTGCTGCTGCTGCTGAAGTGGCCTGGTGGCTGTGGCTCCTGCTGCAGTAGTGGCCTGATGGCTGTGGCTCCTGCTGCTGCTGCTGATGCTGAAGTGGCCTGGTGGCTGTGGCTCCTGCTGCAGTAGTGGCCTGGTGGCTGTGGCTCCTGCTGCAGTAATGGCCTGGTGACTGTGGCTCCTGCTGCTGCTGCTGCTGCTGTAGCGGCCTGGTGGCTGTGGCTCCTGCTGCTGCTGCTGTAGTGGCCTGGTGACTGTGGCTCCTGCTGCTGCTGCTGCTGTAGTGGCCTGGTGGCTGTGGCTCCTGCTGCTGTAGTGGCCTGGTGACTGTGGCTCCTGCTGCTGCTGTAGTGGCCTGGTGGCTGTGGCTCCTGCTGCTGTAGTGGTCTGGTGACTGTGGCTCCTGCTGCTATTGCTGCTGTAGTGGCCTGGTGGCTGTGGCTCCTGCTGCTGCTGCTGTAGTGGCCTGGTGGCTGTGGCTCCTGCTGCAGTAGTGGCCTGGTGACTGTGGCTCCTGCTGCTATTGCTGCTGTAGTGGCCTGGTGGCTGTGGCTCCTGCTGCTGCTGCTGTAGTGGCCTGGTGGCTGTGGCTCCTGCTGCTGCTGCTGTAGTGGCCTGGTGACTGTGGCTACTGCTGCTGTTGCTGCTGTAGTGGCCTGGTGGCTGTGGCTCCTGCTACTTCTGTAGTGGCCTGATGGCTGTGGCTCCTGCTACTGCTGTAGTGGCCTGATGGCTGTGGCTCCTGCTGCAGTAGTGGCCTGGTGACTGTGGCTCATGCTGCTATTGCTGCTGTAGTGGCCTGGTGGCTGTGGCTCCTGCTGCTGCTGCTGTAGTGGCCTGTTGACTGTTGCTCCTGCTGCTGCTGCTGCTGTAGTGACCTGGTGGCTGTGGCTCCTGCTGCTACTGTAGTTGCCTGATGGCTGTGGCTCCGGCTGCATTAGTGGCCTGGTGACTGTGGCTCCTGCTGCTACTGCTGCTATTGCTGCAGTAGTGGCATGGTGACTGTGGCTCCTACTGCTACTGCTGCTGTAGTGGCCTGGTGGCTGTGGCTCCTGCTGCTGCTGTAGTGGCCTGGTGGCTGTGGCTCCTGCTGCTACTGTAGTTGCCTGATGGCTGTGGCTCCTGCTGCAGTAGTGGCCTGGTGACTGTGGCTCCTGCTGCTGCTGCTGTAGTGGCCTTGTGACTGTGGGTCCTGCTGCTGCTGCTGCTGCTGAAGTGGCCTGGTGGCTGTGGCTCCTGCTGCAGTAGTGGCCTGGTGACTGTGGCTCCTGCTGCTGCTGTAGTGGCCTGGTGGCTGTGGCTCCTGCTGCTGCTGCTGTAGTGGCCTGGTGACTGTGGCTACTTCTACTGTTGCTGCTGTAGTGGCCTGGTGGCTGTGGCTCCTGCTACTGCTGTAGTGGCCTGATGGCTGTGGCTCCAGCTACTGCTGTAGTGGCCTGATGGCTGTGGCTCCTGCTGCAGTAGTGGCCTGGTGACTGTGGCTCATGCTGCTATTGCTGCTGTAGTGGCCTGGTGGCTGTGGCTCCTGCTGCTGCTGCTGTAGTGGCCTGTTGACTGTTGCTCCTGCTGCTGTTGCTGCTGTAGTGACCTGGTGGCTGTGGCTCCTGCTGCTACTGTAGTTGCCTGCTGCAGTAGTGGCCTGGTGACTGTGGCTCCTGCTGCTACTGCTGCTATTGCTGCAGTAGTGGCATGGTGACTGTGGCTCCTACTGCTACTGCTGCTGTAGTGGCCTGGTGGCTGTGGCTCCTGCTGCTGCTGTAGTTGCCTGATGGCTGTGGCTCCTGCTGCTGTAGTGGCCTGGTGGCTGTGGCTCCTGCTGCTGCTGCTGTAGTTGCCTGGTGACTGTGGCTACTGCTGCTGTTGCTGCTGTAGTGGCCTGGTGGCTGTAGTGGCCTGGTGGCTGTGGCTGCTGCTGCTGCTGTAGTGGCCTGGTGGCTGTGGCTCCTGCTGCTGCTGCTGCTGCTGCTGTAGTGGCCTGGTGGCTGTGGCTCCTGCTGCTACTGCTGCTGCTGCTGTAGTGGCCTGGTGGCTGTGGCTCCTGCTGCTGCTGCTGCTGCTGCTGCTGCTGCTGTAGTGGCCTGGTGGCTGTGGCTCCTGCTGCTGCTGCTGCTGCTGCTGTAGTGGCCTGGTGGCTGTGGCTCCTGCTGCTGCTGCTGTAGTGGCCTGGTGGCTGTGGCTCCTGCTGCTTCTGTAGGTGCCTGATGGCTGTGGCTCCTGCTGCAGTAGTGGCCTGGTGGCTGTGGCTCCTGCTGCTACTGCTGCTATTGCTGCAGTAGTGGCCTGGTGACTGTGGCTCCTACTGCTACTGCTGCTGTAGTGGCCTGGTGGCTGTGGCTCCTACTGCTGCTGTAGTGGCCTGGTGGCTGTGGCTCCTGCTGCAGTAGTGGCCTGGTGACTGTGGCTCCTGCTGCTACTGCTGCTATTGCTGCTGTAGTGGCCTGGTGACTGTGGCTCCTGCTGCTGATGCTGTAGTGGCCTGGTGGCTGTGGCTCCTGCTGCTGCTGTAGTGGCCTGGTGGCTGTGGCTCCTGCTGCTACTGCTGCTATTGCTGCTGTAGTGGCCCGGTGACTGTGGCTCCTGCTGCTGCTGCTGTAGTGGCCTGGTGGCTGTGGCTCCTGCTGCTACTGCTGCTGTAGTGGTCTGGTGACTGTGGCTTCTGCTGCTGTAGTGGCCTGGTGACTGTGGCTACTGCTGCTTCTGCTGCTGTAGTGACCTGGTGACTGTGGCTCCTGCTGCTACTGCTGCTGCTGCTGTAGTTGCCTGGTGGCTGTGGCTCCTGCTGCTCCTGCAGTAGTGGCCTGGTGGCTGTGGCTCCTGCTTCTGCTGCTGTAATGACCTGGTGACTGTGGCTCCTGCTGCTACTGCTGCTGCTGCTGTAGTGGCCTGGTGGCTGTGGCTCCTGCTGCTGCTGCTGCTGCTGCTGTAGTGGCCTGGTGGCTGTGGCTCCTGCTGCTGCTGCTGTAGTGGCCTGGTGGCTGTGGCTCCTGCTGCTACTGCTGCTGCTGCTGTAGTGGCCTGGTGGCTGTGGCTCCTGCTGCTGCTGTAGTGGCCTGGTGGCTGTGGCTCCTGCTGCTGCTGCTGCTGCTGCTGTAGTGGCCTGGTGGCTGTGGCTCCTGCTGCTGCTGTAGTGGCCTGGTGGCTGTGGCTCCTGCTGCAGTAGTGGCCTGGTGAC
Organism: Scarus forsteni; assembly: GCA_036419115.1. Taxonomy (NCBI): domain Eukaryota; kingdom Metazoa; phylum Chordata; class Actinopteri; order Labriformes; family Labridae; genus Scarus; species Scarus forsteni. The sequence continues at coordinate 6,852 of JAZDUH010000522.1, forward strand.
TGTGGCTCCTGCTGCTACTGCTGCTATTGCTGCTGCTGCTGTAGTGGCCTGGTGGCTGTGGCTCCTGCTGCTGCTGTAGTGGCCTGGTGGCTTTGGCTCCTGTTGCTCCTGCTGCTGCTGCTGTAGTGGCCTGGTGGCTGTGGCTCCTGTTGCTCCTGCTGCTACTGCTGTTGTAGTGGCCTGGTGGCTTTGGCTCCTGTTGCTCCTGCTGCTGCTGCTGTAGTGGCCTGGTGGCTTTGGCTCCTGTTGCTACTGCTGCTGCTGCTGTAGTGGCCTGGTGGCTTTGGCTCCTGCTGCTACTGTAGTGGCCTGCAGACGACTAGTCTCCATTGGACACAGGCCTGCTAACAGTGCCGAATGAATCTTTTGTTGTCGTAGATCTGAGGCTATCAAAAATTGTGCACTCTTTAGCTTTAGGGAGAATTTTGTGCGTCACAGGTGCTTCCTCAGATTTGGAGTTTTTCCACCGCTGTCCTTACACTTGGTGTCACAAATATTGCAGCGAGCATAATCTCCATCACATTTAAGGCTATTGCTGTGCTGCGTTCATGTCCGGTATGGAAATTCACCTACTTTACCCAATAGTATGCCTGCTTCTTCCACTCCGTCACAGTCACAAAGATCGATTAGGTACCTAAACATGGCACCGTTTGATTTTACAAGAATCAGTACTAGGTAGTACTTACAGAATTCAGTCGGTACCTCTTAAAGTATCGAATTCGGTACCCATCCCTAGTCCTAAAAACCTCTGACTGTAAGCTCAGCCTGTCTTATGTCAAGGCTTATCTATCCTGTTACCCTCTGAGTTCTCACAGTGTCTTTGTTTTATTTCCTTTCAGTGTCTTCAGGTAAATCACTTCCCTCTGAGACCACATCACGTCCCTCTGAGACCACACCAACTTCTTCAAGGACCACTCCTACTTTCCAAAGTACTTCCTGGAAGAAACTTTCTTTTAGTAATTATATCAAACATGAACAGATCCAATCACCAGATAAGCTTCCTGAAGGTTCTGCCCTCCCCAAACACTGTCCCAGATGGACTGGTGAATATACTGAACAGTCCAGCTGGTGTGTCAGGTTAGAAGAACCTAACCTGGACTAAAATAACATCAGGTATGGATCATGGTTCTGATAAATAAAAGGAGAGGAAGCAGATAAAGTTAATGACTTACACTGAACAAGACAGGCCAAGAAGAAGAAGTCAGCAGCTGTCTTGAGTTACAGTGTGAATAAGAAATGTGCAGAAAGACAACGTGAGGTGACCCACAGTTAATGTCTCTGAATTCCTTTGTCTCTCTTTGTCTCCTGTAGCCGTCTCCTTGTTAAAAACAATCATCCCTGTGCTCATCGCTGTAGCTGTACTTCTGATTATTGTGATCATTGTCTACAAAAGTAAGAGCCTTTATTTACAGTTTACACAAACAGACAGGTTTGAACAGGAATTTGAGCTCCGTGGACCACAGACTATATAGCCTTTGACTGAGAAAACAACCACAAACTACCAAAAAGCTGCTTAAAAATGTACTTAAACTGTTAACCATGTCATTTGAAGTAGCTTTTGTCCAACACTCTTGGACTTATATTTAACCCTCTCTTGCATAGTCTTGCCATATGGCAACAATTACTTTATCTTCATTTTTCTAAAGAGCTGTGAAATAAAATGTATGTTTTTACATTTAGGTGTGAAAAGGGGGCCTTTAGTTTGATGAAAATGGAAGGAAATGGAATTTATGAGGCCGCATGACCAGGATATCCTCTTTGTCAGTCCTTTTTGCGAATGGACATTTGACATCCAAACATAACTGTCTGGGGCTCTCCAAGCTTGTCTTTTATTAAGAATTTTTGGAGATTTTTCAGAAAATAAAAATTTAGATCACTATCTGGGGTAAATAAACTTTAATTTTTTTACATTTAATTAAATTTTGTTGTTATACTTTTTTTTTTTACAATATGCCAAAACAGATTTGTTGCCACATGGCAACAATATGCAAATATGGAAAATTCCTTGTGTATACAACCTAATGAAGTTCCATTCACTTATATAGCATGAAACTATCCTGAGACTGTTTACACCTTTTGCTTATGTTTTAAAAGTAGTAACATTATATATTTTTTACATTTTCCAATTTAGGTATATTGCGGGCTATCTTTAACATAGTATCCAATTTTCTCCATAAAAGATGCATCCCAGCTACTTCTACAGGGGAGGGAAAGAGAGCAGGGTAGAAACTCATGTCAAACAAGAGGAGGAATCAGATCAAAATCAACTTAAATGAGTTAAATCAAATGAATCAAATGAAATAAAACAGAAAAAAAACGACTGAATGAAATGAGAAATAAAGAATGATAGATTGAACTTAATTGAAAAAGGTTCAAGGTTCTTTGTTTCTATTAGCAGACGTTGAGAGGAACTGCTCTGTTGACTTTCACAAGGCATGAAATGAAATCAGATCAAATCAGTTGAAATGAGTTGAAATCAAATGAAATGAAAAAGAAAAGATTGTACTTTATTGAGCCAGGTGCAAGCTTTCAGGTTTTTATTAGCAAATGTTTTAGATAACTGTTGAAATTATAAAATGTTTTCACTGTATAAATGTTTATTTGTTCATTTTGGATGAGTATGACATGGATATGTTGAGTCTTGTTTTAAATAAATAAATAATTTTCATTTATCTATTATTTAGGCTATTCTAAGTAACAAAAGCATTCAAAACATTTATTAACAATTTTAAAGTAATAATTCATGCAATAGAGGGTTAATGTTTCCTTCATAAATCACAGTTGATGAAGAAACATCAATGTATTGACCATCTTTATTTTTTAATTTCTCTTTTCTTTCCATGTCTCATAATATTTACCTTTTTTTTATGAACAGGATTAAAATCTTCAAAAAATAAGAAAGAAGGATGGATGAAGACAGACAAAGAGGTAAAAACACAGGGTTGGAAACATTTGAAAAACACACATGTATGTAAAATGAAAAATGCAAATAAAACAGAATACAATGATTTACTAATCATTTTCATCATTCAGTTAAATACATTCAAAAGATGGTTAATATGTGAAATTACTTACTTCATCGTTGTTTTTGTTTGTTTCTTTGTTTCAAAATAAACTCATTTAAAAATTCATGTCTGTAACATGTCTAACAAAGCTGGGAGATGGGTAACAAAAGACTGCTGTTGAAAAATGCTCTAAAAAAGGCTGTTTGAAACAATGTACAGGTGAACAGGTTAAACAGGTGAGAGCCATGTTTGGCTACAAGAGGAGCGTCTCTGAAAGAATAAGTCAGTCACAAGCATGTATGGAGCGAGGGTCTCCATTTATGAACAACTGTGTGAGCAAATGGTTCAACAGTTTGAACATTTCCCAACAAACAATTACAAGGAATTATGGGATTTTAACACCCGTGGTTCATAATAACATCAAAAGAGTCAGAGACTCAGGAGCAGCAAGGCTGGAACTAACACTACATGCCTGTGACCTATGATCTCTCAGTTGGCACTGCATTAAACCTGGATATCATCAGGAGACACACCAAAAATCTTGATTGTCATGCAGGGGAATCTTAGCTTCATGTATCCAGGACTCCAGGTGAAACAAATCAGACATCACTGTGCTCAGAGAAGTGGCTCTCAATTACATTCTGTCATTCTCAAACACCCATTCCCATCCCCACCCCCCAGGCATTCTTAATAAATCCAAAGTCAACTAATTTGTTTATTAAGTATTCATGTGCAAATATGTATATTAAAAAAACTCCATCTTGAAAGCTTCTAGAGTTCCTCAGTTCCCAAATGCTTATTTATGTTGTTCAAGGGAATAGTGATCATCACAGAAGTCCTAACATTTTGGAACATGTTGAAGAAAATTTTGCTGTATTTAAAACTTTTTAAAGTTTCTGGCACTACTGTAAAAAATATTATTAGACATGCTCTCTTCTTTGTCCTTCTTCTCTGGAAGGAACGAACCTATGAGGAAATCCAGGAGCGCCCCCCACAGTCAAACTCAGGAACTGCTCTGAACAGCATCTACACCACTGCACAACACCCCACTGTGCCCTCTGCTCCAGCATTACACTCCAGCAGCACTGGGACCAGCTCTGGGGAAGTGAATGATCACACATACTCCACTGTGTGGGACGCCACACAGAGTCCCACCTACTCCACTGTCAACCCCCCGACCACATCATCTGAAGACCCTTTTTATTCCACACTCAGCTACCACAGCAGCCCTGAGGAGGGTCCACACTGATTTCAGCTGGTTTAGTTTGATTAACTTTGTTTAGTTTGGGATGGAGCCACCAGGGCTCTCCTCTGATTTAAACCAACAGGAACATTTATGACAGGATGAAGAGACCCCTGAGACCCTGCATGTGCACGTGAGGACAGTGCACGCTGGCCTTCTACACCAATCAGCAGAGCCAGAAAAAGACCTGTTGGCCTCATTGTCAGAGCTGTTGTCCACCATCCTGTGGTCACAAAAGGAAATTAGACTGATCACTTTGAATTCAAGAGGTCCACCATCTGCAGGGACAAAACAAGACAGGGGTTAAAATATATATTTATACTGATGTTCTACAATTTTGATGAATTAATTTACACCTGATCAGAGTGAAAAAGCTCTTAATTCACAGTGCAAACAGGACTGAGCTTCAGAAAACAATCCAGACTCACAGACAGAGAGTCAGCTCTATTTCCAGGACTGTGTTTAAGGAACTTTGTGGACTTCTCCTGAGTTTGTGTGAACATTTTCAGGAACTTTCTAGATTTTGTGGACACATTTCATAGATTTTAATTTTGTTTTAGAGTTTTTAAAAATGTTTTGTAAATTTTAATGAATGTATGGGCATATTCTCTTTGTAATCCTGTAAAAAAAATCTAAATATTTTTTGAGCCATGTTTGTTTAAAGTCTGACAAAGGATAAATCAAACAGAAGAAAATGAGAGTTTTATGTCTCCTACGATCCCTGACAGTTAATGCCATATATATTTGCAACATTGTTGAAATAGGAACTCCCTGATTCCTGCAGGTAAATTCCTGAAAACTTTTTTCAGTACATTTGCTGACAGTATTTGCTCAGAAGTCAAAAGCCTGTTCTGATGTAAACTTTGTTCAAATTCTATTTGGGTTTTGTTGTGATGAAGGAGCTCATGTTGTTGTTTATTTGTTGGTCTGTGATTATATTTCAGTGGTTTTCTGAATCCACACAAACAGGAAAAACAGAATCAGGATTTTTAAGGATTTGTCTTTTCTGTAGAGAGAGCAGTTTATCATGTTTTCAATAATAACTGGTGTGACAATGTCAGAAAGGCTCTGCTGAGGTTTGTGCTCTTTGAGCAGCTCTTGTTACTTCAGTGGTCAGCTGGTGATATAAATTTGTTTTTTACAGTTATTGTGAAATATTCTTCTCATGACTTATTTACAATTGTTTAAGTTGTTACTACATTAAAGCTACCTAATTCATGAAGAACTCTTAAACTCTGAGTTGTGTTTGTCAAGTGTTCTCTCAAGGCACTTTCTAATAAAGCAGGTGGAGCTGTAGTTTTTGTTTTAGATACACATATTTGTAAATACATACAGTATATCAAGACAGAGACAAAGAGACTAAAAATATGAATTTATGATGGCAAAAAATCAATGGAAGCCCAGATTATAAATCAATCAATCGTCATTTGCATAGCACCAATTCATAACAAGTGTTATCTCAAGACACTTTACAATGGAGCATAAAGCTCTTCATTTTATGGATACACATATATGCATAGATACATATATACATATAAAATACACATATACATATATATACAAATATATACATCCAACACCAACATGAATCCATATAGCCAATCATGAATCCCTCCATCATGGCTCAAGAAAAAACCTTCTGTTAAGCAGCAGGAAATCTTGAATGTGGATCCCAGTCTCATGATGAACAGCCAGTCCATAACTCTGTCCTCATCACATGCTTATTATTACATCTTTTTAGATCAGCCCTTGAGATGTGACATCTGATTTTTAAGAGGGTCCTCATGTCTGTATAGTTCCTGTATAGATCCTCTGCCTCTCTTGGAGTGGGCTTGATTCACCGATCAAGCCCACTGACTGATTCACTGCAGCTCCTCACCTGCCCTCAATTACCTCATCACCTGCACTGAAAAGGCTTTCTGACTTCTACAGCACCAGCTGATTTCTGCATCGACAGTGTGCCTTCATGAGCTCTAACCACGCCAACCACCTTTACACTCACCTTCCTCACGGACAATCCCTCAAGGGTCCTGGATTTCCCCCCTTAATCCCCTCACCTGGGCCCTCATGTACAACGGGTGCGAATGCACAAAAACGTGGCCTACACTCTTTTTCAAGGCAAAGTACAGATGTATCAAGAGTGAAATGACCGTGGAAACTTCATAGCTGGCGTACGCACGTTTCTACTGCTGTCGCTGTTTTGGTGACACCTAGAGGTGATGCCAGGGAATTGTTATATAGGCTAAATAAATGTGAAAACAAGTAGTTCTCAGAGACACAACAACAATTAAAAATTCTGAACAAGTGGCCTAACACACCCACGTGTCTGCAGTTACATGAATATAAGAAAAATACCGTTAAACACAACAGCTCTTTTAGCAGTGTGAGAAGACGTTGTAAATGTTGCAATACGAAGAGAGCATGTGTTCAAAGATTGAGAGGATTTACAGAAAAATGATGACGATCATCAGTCATTTTTGGTTCCTGAGGGCAGTCCTCCTGAAACCGTGCACAGAGCCGCAGCCAGCATTCAACATTATAGCACAATTTGCCGTGAAAGACGATTTCCCTAATGTGATCAGAGCTGTCTACTGCACACACATTACTATAAAAGAGCCATCACATGATGAATTTGTGTATGTCAACAGGACACATTTTATTAGATCAATGTAAAGGTCATATGTGAGGTGCAAAAGCAGTTAACCAACATTGTGGTGAGGTGGCCTGTTTAGAAAAAAAAAGAAAAGAAAAGAAAAAAACTAAACGCTGGCACTGTGCATGATGGGTGGCTTCTTGGTCAGTAAACTTATTACAGTAGTTGTCTTAAAATAATCCTCATTATGCACATTGATTATGTGCGCCCCCAATTCAATCCCGTCTTTACAGCGTCATTACTAATCAGTGGTTGAAGTTTGTGACCTCCTGTTTTTTGCTGATTAAACTACATCTAAAGATCTTTCTGTTAAGCCCCTGATTGTCTCTGTGTGTTGTGTAGTCATCTTATTAACCCCGTGCGTGAAAGTGTGAAATGATCAGCCTCGCCTTTTCCCTGACGCACTTCTGTGCTGATTTGCAATGACAGAGTTTGATCCATGTTAATAGTGTATAAAATTAATGAATAAAAACTGTAAATCAGGTTTACTGTGATATCCTGTTTGATAATGTGGCATGTTTACATTAAAATTCAGAAGATTTCAAACCAAATAACACCATACAGCGTTTACGCATGAACCTCTGTCCGAGGGTTGGCAAGTTTGGCCTTGGGACATTTTTTTTCTTTAGAGCCACTTCATGTTGGCCAGAACATAATCAGAGGTTAAATATACAGATGATTATTGTCAATTAATGAATAAACAGGGAAGTGACGTGAGAAAATGGGAGATCACTTGGATGATCGACTGGAACCTGTATTACGAACAGATTAAGAGCAAAAAAACAAATCACACCTCTTTACGCTGTTTGTATTATAATATCTGTTGTTTTGTAACCATTCAACTTTATCCCTTTGAATATAGCAAAATTGCACTCACCAGGGCAGGCGGACAGCTCAGGCCGCCGGGTGTAGCCGGGGCAGACACTCAAAAGAAAAACCAAGATCTTACTGATCCCGAGTCCTCTGCTCGTACTTTATAAATGAAAGGGAAGGCAAAAAATACCCAAGAACGAAAACTCAACTCAGTGCTTGATTTCGATAACTTATATTTGCCAAAAATTCAACTGAAAACACACCCAACCTGGGTGAACAAACCTGTAGCACGTAACTCAAAATAAAATAAAAAGTACTCAGTCCAGTAAAGAAAAGAACTAGTCCATAGTCCCAAGTGACTTTTCCCCGAGTTATTTGAGTCCTCTCTCAGTACCAACCCTGTAATCCAAACGAAAAAAAAAAATCCATATGGGAACAAAGGAAAAACCCGCGGCGCCCGCCGACCAGCCTCTTACTCCACAGGAAAATAAAAAAGGATAATTCCCTCCGGGAGATTCACCTCCTCTCCACAGCTTCCTCCAATGTGCTGCCCGATGAACAAACAAAGCAATGAGGAAATAATAGAAAAAAGGAGAAATAATCCAAAGTTACTCCTGCTGTCGGGGTAATGCTGCGTTCCATTTACCTCGGAACTGGGAACTGGGAAATGGGAGTGACGTCATCTCCGACCTGGCAGCGTTCCAGTATCACAAGTCGGAAAACAAGATGGCAGCCTCCACGAAAGTTGCTCTCGCTCTTGTCCTCGCAGAATATAGGCAGTTCCTCGACAAATATGCAGTCTTATTGCGGTCGGCAATAACAGCGGATGAAGAGGAGACACAACAAAGGTGCAGAAGGTAGCGTATTATTTGTTTCGGTGTTTGTAACTACAAAAACTATCGATCGATATGCTCTCAGTGTGTAAACAAAGGGTGCTCGTGGAAGTTCTTCAACGTAATATCTCTGTGTTGATATACACCGTGTTTCCATAAAGTATAGTCAGCATTTACCTAACAAATAGTAGATGTTTAATGTATTTTTACACTTTGTGTGTGCGTGTGTGTGTGTGATTGCCGCTTTCTGTCTGTCTAGTTTATCTGTTCATACTATTGTATTTTCTATTAAGGACTGGTAACTGTGACTGCTTTATTGTTAGATTCAAATCTGTGTAAGAGTACATCGTTACAACATGAACAAAAATAAAGGAAAAGAAGTTAGAATTAAGTGGATATAAATAATATATCAGTGAACATATACACAGTATTACTTATTACGAATATTTTGATTGTAGAAAGGCTGTTAAATTTCAGCGTGTGCTATTCTTTACTGAAATATGTCTATTCTCTTTCCTAGAGTACTTGCTGTGCTGCAACCTACATGGCAAATTATCCTGAAGTCTGGAACGAATTGGGAGATCATGCTGCACATGGATGATCACACTTTTTCACGCCATTTCCGAGTCACCAAGCCCCAGTTTGAATATCTAGTGGTGAAGCTGCAGGACAATGGCATCACAAAAGAACACAGTCAAGGTCTACCGCCAGTTCCTGCAACAAAGAAGGTCCTGATGTTCCTGTGGTACATGGCGAATCAAAACAGCTTCCGGGAGATTTCTGATAGGTTTGATGTGTCACAGTCCACAGCACACAGGATCATCCTGCAAGCTCTCAATATCATGAGCACACTGGGACCATCCTTTATCTCCTGGCCAAATACCTGTGAGAAGGCAGCATCTGCAGCTACCTTCAACCGCCTCTGTGGCCTCAGTGGGGTCATTGGCGCTATCGATGGATGCCACATCAGGGTACAAAGGCCACCGATAAGAGGAGGAGACTACATGAACCGCAAGTCATTTTATTCTGTCCTCCTTCAGGTGATTGTGGATGAGAGGGGGCGGTTCATTGATATCTTTGCTGGCCCACCAGGGAAGGTCCATGATGCCAGGATGTTGCGAGCCTCTGACTTTCACTCATCATGGCAGGAAAAGATGGGTGACTACAGCTTGCTGGGAGACAGTGCCTACATAGGACAGGCACTCCCGTTTATCATAACTCCAAAGCGTGACAATGGGGCTCTAACTGAGGCAGAGGAGCAGCAAAACTCCAGGATCAGTACAAACAAAAAAAAAAAAATCCAAATGGGAACAAAGGAAAAATCCGCGGCGCCCACCCACCAGCCTCTTACTCGACAGGAAAATAAAAAAGGATAATTCCCTCCGGGAGAATCACCTCCTCTCCACAGCTTCCTCCAATGCACTGCCCAACGAACAAACAAAGCAATGAGGAAATAATAGAAAAAAGGAGAAATAATCCAAAGTTACTAATATATTATTATTATATATTATTAGTAAGTAATATTACTCTGTTTGTCTGGTCCTTAGTGAAGCCCTCATTGGCAGGCATGATACTTGATGACTCCCTGATGGGCTCATCATTTTCATTGCAGCTGTCTTCATCGCAGCTCTCTACAATACACACAAAAGTAAACTATGGGTTACACAGTGTTTCATAAAAGTCACTTTTACTGAAGTTACTATGATTGATTGATTAGATAAAAGTAGAAAAGTAGAAAAAATGTAGAAAATTAAAAGTAGTAATTTTGGAGATGGGATGACACCAATAGATAGATAGATAGATAGATAGATAGATAGATAGATAGATAGATAGATAGATAGATAGATAGATAGATAGATAGATAGATTGATTTGATTTCAGACTCAGATAGGTCCATCAAAAAGGCATACAACAAAAAGACATACAAACAAACAACGAATATGAATACTTTGACTAACCTGTTTTGGTAGGAGTGTGTGTAGCCATGACCAATTTCGCCACAATAGTGCAACTGGCGTCCATGTAGTACGTTGAAACATCGTGTGCTCTCTGGAACAAAGGGCCCGGAAAAGGTGTCCCTTTGTCCTGGTCAAGAAACAGGCGGGCGTCCTTGTCCATATAGACTGGAAAAAAGACAAGAAAATGTTAACATCACAGCCAATTGCTTCATGAAGTTTTACATGAGAGATGGTTTGGATCACAACATTTTCTGTTATATTTTCTGTTGTTTGGCTGGATTTAAGAAGAGTTCAGTATAACATCTAACATCTTTGTGCTGCATGATCTATTAAAAAGTATCCAGAGCGTATCCAGAGCTTCAGCACATACACATTTTATCCCTTCTTTGTAGAAATAGCCAGTAAAAGACACGAAAACAACATGTCTGGTACTTAACCAGGCTATTGTTTTTAGCCGTTGCTAGCATGCTCGACGTTGTAGTTCGCTATATGACATAACAAACAAAAGTTATAACTAAGGCAGCATTTCGTCATGTAAACATCAAACTTTACTATGTATATAGCTGGTATATTGTGGCAAAAACTACCAAAAAGTGTTAGTATAAAGACAATATCACCGGGGCTCACTTACTGTTTACACTGGGGGCAGCCATCTTCGATTGTGATCTCAGGGCTAGTGAGGTTTCCCCGAGTTCCTAGTCGGATATTCCGACCTCGGGGGGCGTTCCAGATGAAATTTCCTACTCGGAAGTGGGAAATTCCGACCTCCGACTACAACTGGAACGCACCATAAGCTCCACCACGCTCCTCTCAGGTGCACTTCCCTCTCAGGTGCACCCCCCTCACCTTCCTTTTCCCCACCCCTTTTATCACTTCTCAGCGGAAGTGGACTTAAAATAATAATAAAAAAAACATACAGCAAAACACCACAAGAATAACCCAGCCCCAACATTACAGACTCCATAAACAAAAAAAACAACAACAACCATAAACAACCCAATAACCCTGTGTGCGTAGCTGTATAAAAGAATCAAGTGCCACCCCACCCCAAAACAGAACAGCAAATAAAAAACAATATTTTCTGCTCCAGAGAGGCCTACACTGACCTTATTTTGACCTGGGCTTTACAGTTTTATTTACTAATAATGTACCAACAACTTTGATGGGATTTATTAGGCATAAATAACAGTCTTCAGGACAGGGAATGTCAAATGTTTTTATTCATTAATTGGGATTTTCATGCTGAAAGCAACTTTTAAAGACTCTTCTTAAAAACCTGACAAATAATTCACAGCCAACGTTCATACAGACGTGTTTTTAAGCTTTTATTATTAACAGATCGCTGGTGATCTGCAGCTGCCATCCGTGTGCAATTCAGCACGACCTTTTGTTTTTATGAGTCAGAGTGAGTGAGTGAACAGTCTGCTCCTGTCTGATCTGCTCTCAGATAAACTAACAAACATCAGAACAGGCCGCCTTTCAGTTCAAAAGAAAAAAAGGAGATGCTATTTGCCGACCTCTGCTCTGTCTTATGTTGCTGTGTGGCTGTGTATGAACACATATTGTTAGTTACACAAATACACAGGTATGAACCTTTGGGAATCACCTACATGTGCCCCAACCACCCCTGAGAGAGTGGTGTCTATTCAGACAGGTGGCTTCTTCTATTGTCCCCCTGCCTGTTCAGACCACATGGGCCTCCGCCTCACTCTGATGTCAGACCAAATCCTTCATCTCTGCTTGTGTTCCCCTGAAGCATGGCACTGACAACCTCACACACTCTCCCACTTACTCGTCTTGTATTTGTTGCTTATAATTATGTTATATTATTATAATATATTATGTTAGGACATCGTGCCAAAGAGGACGTTTTTATGAACCTCCACTTAAAGCTGGGGTTGGCGATCTGATTTAGATACACTTTTTGATATACTGGTTAAAATGGTCTTTATGATCCGATGGTAATCAACTCATAATGTGTTCTTAAAACAGAGCGAAAAATATCCGCTATCTACAGCAGGAGTAAAACAGGGAAAACACCAACCAATAATCTTGCCGGGATACCTTCTTTTACACCAATCAAATCCCGTCGCCATTCTGCGTGCCTGCTGCGCGTGCATTGTCCCGGCGTGCACTGACAGTGCGTGTAGCATGTATCATGTAGCGTGTAGGGAACAGACTCCGCTGGAGAATGCTTACTTTCAAGTTTTGTCTTTGAAAATAAGGGAAGTCCGCTGTGAGCTGTCCCACAACACCAACCAAGCTCCAGTATCCCTCACATTTAAGACAGATGTACAAGAAATCTAAAATAAACTCTGTTTTTCTAAGTTTGTTCCGCTGTTGGCTCTAATCTCGCGAGAACTGCCATCCATGCTACCTCAGGTGGCAGTTCTCGCGAGACGTCTTCTTCTTCAGTGGTTGGCATCCATCATTTTGGAGCATTACCGCCCCCTTCAGGCTAGAGACAGACAGCTAGTTCTCCAAAATCGCCAACCCCAGCTTTAAGTGAGTAGTGCCTCAAATACACTTTCCATGAAATTCTTTTTAAAGACCATCTTACTTTTTTTTTTTTTTTTTTTTATTTTCTGATCATCCAGAGGGGGAATCTCAGGTGCAGGGCTTATTTAAAATGTGATTTGCGTATGTATTTGGAGGCATGGACAGGGAGGAGTCGAGTACTCCAACATGTGCGCTCAGTTTCACGCTGATTGGGATGTACAAAGGAAATGTGCTTGGATTCATGCATGCGCCCAGATTCATACATCTGGATATTTTTGTGCGTACGTTTTCTAGATTTGATCGTACGCCATGTTCTAGTATGAAATCCAGTCTTACATGAGGCCCCTGGTCTCCTTCTTCAATAAAATGTCTTTGTTACACCCACAATCTGCATCCAGTTCTCAGCTTTTGGGTCCAGCTTTAAAACTCAGGATTCTCATCATCACAGTAATCCAACTGGCCTTTCAAAGGGAACCAGTGAAGCCGGGAGCAATAAAAGAGGCACTCACGAATAAAGGAATCCTGCTCAGACAACAAGAACATGCCACAAAGCCTAGCTGACTCTCTGGAGGAGCTAATTCACCAGGTTTTCACACTAACTCTGTGAGATCTTTTTAGATTTTAGACTGCACCCCTCTAGCTCCTCCACAGAGGAGGCTAAGATAGCCAGTATGGTCACTTTGCTAATGAGTAATGGGGCTTAATGAACTAAAGCTCTTTGGTAGGGAGGTTTAACTGTCTTTTGACTGATTCACATCTGAATTATGTAAGGTGTTTGATCACCCAGTTCAAGGGCAAGATGCTGCTAAAGCGTTTACTTTCCCTTAGTCAGGATTCACAATCTGTGGCATCTTATTCTGTCCAGTGTCAGATTTTTGCTCATGAGTGTGGGTGGGATGAACAGGCTTGTATGGACGTACTTAATAAGGGTCTCACTTAGGAGATATATGATGAAGTGGCTACTATGGGACTAATCTACCTCTATGGAGAACTTAGTTTCATTCAGTGTTAAAACAGACAACAGGCTAAGATAGAGAGAGAGAGAGAGACAGCGAGGTCTCACTGAATGGGTCCCTCTTCTCGTCAGTTTAGCTCACCCAAGACTCCCCCTCCCTTCCTTTCTTCTCCCCTCCTCAGGTGCCCTCTGCTGCTCCCAAAGAGCCAATGCAGTTGGGCAAAACTCGACTAAATCCCAAGGAGAGACAGCGAAGTCAGGAGGAGTGACTATGGATCTATTGTGTAGACAGAGATCACCCCATGAACTTGCCCTTGTTTACCAAAGGGCCGGCTCATCACTAGAGCAGAGCGTAGTGGTGAGTCAAACCTCCTCCTCCCCAAGCTCTTCACCTGGAGTATCTTTCCTTTCTACCCTTTCTACCCTTTCATGGCCTAATAGATCTGTACACACTCACGTATTCTTGGGCTCGAGAGCTGATGATATCTTCATCCATGAGGACCTATCTCATCAAGGGGAACAATATTTCTCTTGAGCAATTATCACAGCCAAGAACCCTTTGCCATGCTCGGGTCTTCCCCGAATCAGACCACCTTATCTGCATCCAAGAGGGAGATGAATGGAAAACAGCTTTCAGCACACCCATAGGATGACACAGAAGCAACTAGGACCCAGAAGTGAGACAGATTTTCCAGTTCACAATAACCAGCTTAATTGATCAGACACAGGAACAGTTAAAGGAGACATGCTGATGCATGATTTAATACTTACATATAATATAATAAATTTGAAAACAAGACCTTACATCCCCTTAATTTTCAAAAAATGAGATATTGTATTTTTTCTGATATCCTAGAACAAGATTTGATGCCTCTGAAAATTGGTCATTGCGAGATGTCCGCGAGATTTCAAACGTTGAGCAATCTGATAAAACACTTCCTCCTCTGTGATGTCCGTTAGCCACAAAACCGTCACAGAGGAACACATCCACCAGCAGGGGTATATAGCTCCCTAGCTCACACTCACTCATTACCAGCTCTGGCCTGTAGGGGGACTCAATACGTGGTTGCTGCTTTGAGCCTGCCAGAAAATACACTAGAAGAAGAAGGACAGGCTGACTCTACCCCCGATAGAACTGACCAATCAGAGCACAAAGGGCTGTGACATTGCGAGGTAACTTTAGGTCATCCTGAGATCCGAGCATTTCAACAAGACCTTGTTAATGGCCTAAAATGAGGATTTTGAGAATGCAATTGTGGGGCAATGAAGGAACTAACTGACTTGTACTGAGGGCAGAAATGCTTTACAGGCATCCTAGTCTGGCATAGTGAAAAGGAGAAACAAGCATGATATGTCCCCTTTAAGTAGAGAGCGGGGATCGAACCTGCAATCCTTGGAACACAAGGCAGTGACATAGTTCACTCAGCCACGCAGGAGCCACACACTCACACTGCAACTTAGAGTCTTTAAGGTGAATCAGGTTTGAACTTCCTTTGTCTTTCAGAACAGGAAAAGGTTCAGATTGCCAGAGATCAGGCTGCCACCACTGATTCAGGCTCACAGACGGATACTCGGCGTCACACACAGGAAGGAGGGTCAGATACCGGAGAACAGATGGCCACCACAGATCAAGATTCACAAACAGGTACTCGGCGTCAGGAACAGAAGGCAAGGTCGGCAAACGGGGATCAGGCAGACAGGTAGATGCAGGACAGAAACGGGTTGGTACCTTTTGAGTCTAGCCAAGGATCAGGCGGTAAAGGCGCAAACAGGAACAGAACAGGTCGGCAAAAGGTGATCAGACCGGATACCAGGTCTGGAGTTCTTTGCATGAGAGCAAGAAGATCTGACGCTGAGTGAGTGTGGAGCTGGGGTTTAAGTAGGTGGTGTGATTGTAGCAGATGAGGTGCAGGTGTGAGCAGGAGCACAGGTAACAGGAGTAGAGCTGATTGATTGAAGCTGGAGTGTGGCAGGCTGAAGCTGAGACTGAGGCTGTGACACTCTCTCCATCTTAAGTCCTGTAATGTCTCCTCCATGAGGTCAAAGTGGCATCCATTGTGTAAGGCTATGTTGTGTGGCACACATCATACAACAAAGAATGCACTGACGGTCTCAATACCTGCCTATGAGGTTTTGGTGTTGTGTGCACACTGCACTCCTGTCAGCCAAATTACCACTGCACTGGGTGCACTTTCCCTGCACAGAGAATAGACCAGTGACTAATCTTAAGGAAATGAGAGCTGACACTCTGATATGATCTGTCACAACTTAAACAAACCCATGAGTAATCACGACACATAATCTGACATCTCTGAGCCCCTGTTCGTTATCAAAACAGCAAAATATCGACCGTCTCACCCCAAACTGCACCAGGACCTTTAGATAGGGCTGTGTGTTTCTACAATAGACTGAACCCAAGAAGGTCCTGAAGGAGAGTACACAAGTAAAGTAACTTCAAATATTTCCATCAGTGATCATCAATGCTGATATTTTTAATCCCATCAGCCCACCACACTGCTGTCACTTCCTGTTTTCACTTTGAAGCTTTTCTAACCCAACACAACTTCTTAGTCAGAGACATACTTCTACTTACTCCTGTTTTAAGTGCATGATACAAACAAAATTAAAGTTTGAATAGATTTCTTTATTCATCAAAAAGGTTTCATGGACAGTGATGAGGATCAGGTCTCCTTTTAATCTCAGTGTTTGGAGTTAATCCAGATCAGCATCACACCGCTCATCTGTTCTGATTGACATCTTGTGGTTTCAGTCAACACCTCCAGCTCATCTTTCTGCATCTCTTCATCAGCTCATTTCCTCTTGATTTTCAAACACCAGAAAAACAGTATTACAGAAGAAGTGGTGACAAACTTGTTCTAGGAAAGAGGAAGATGGCTGAGTGTGGGAAAGAACTGTGGTTTTGCTCGACACATAAACTCAGGAAAAGCAAACTTCACAATCAGTCGACTGAAGACAGAGACAA
The DNA here is from genome assembly GCA_036419115.1 of Scarus forsteni. Taxonomy (NCBI): domain Eukaryota; kingdom Metazoa; phylum Chordata; class Actinopteri; order Labriformes; family Labridae; genus Scarus; species Scarus forsteni. The sequence goes on from JAZDUH010000522.1 coordinate 23,794, forward strand.
CCTGCTGCAGCTCTAAACCAACATGAACAACTTTCTCCTCCTCCTCCTCCTCAGTCTGATCACAGGTAACATCATGATTCAGTCCTACAGCCATGTCTTTAAAAACATTTTCAGGCTGACTTGTGTTGTGTTAGTGTGTTTTACTTCAGTCACTGGTGTGACTGAACTCCTTCAGCAGATGAAGTTTGAACAACATAAAGAAATTTAAGATGAAATTCAGTCAATGACAAACAAAAACTTTGTTAACATTATAAATCAGCAAACTCCAATAAACAAACCACAACCAGTGCTGCCAGATTTTCCTGCTGAAATAAGCAACTAGGTCGATGAAAACAAGCCCCAAAACAGGTGACTTTCAGCCAATCCTTTCTTCTAATGAAATAGATGACCTTTTTTAATAGAAAACTTTGTATAGGGTGTTTTGACTTTCTTCAATATCACTTTTTGATTTCACAGTGATTTTTATTCTTATTTATTTCTTATTTTACTTATCCAAAACTGTTTTGTTTGGAGGTGAAAATCTTCTTCTTTAAACAGAAGTAAAGGGAGGGTTGCTGTTGTTTATAACTCTGTTTTTACTAAACAGTCTGTCTATCCTTGAGTTTTGGAACCAAACAGACAAAGTCAGCCTTAAGTTAATTTTACATTGATCCTCTACAGCTTTATTGTGGTAAAACAGCAACAGCTACATTAGAAATAAATTAAACTCTGACTATGAGGATTTTTTTTTTTTTGGTTAAAACATAATTTTTACTCTTTTTACATTCAAATTTATATTTGTGTTTGTAGAGGGACAAAATAGTTTGTGTAACTTCTGAATTGACTTTATGTTGGTTGTAGAGTGAGCATCAGATCCCTCCTGAGTTTGGGGGGACAACAAGCCCAAATGAGAAACTGCACTTTTGAAAACAAAATAAAACAAAAACAAAAAAACAACCTGAAGTTATGATATGTCATCATGGTAAGCTGCTACTGACTTTGATTTCTTAATATGTTCTTTATTTGTCCAATTATTCAGTGCTATGTTATTTTCAAAATCACTTTATTGTGTGAGATATTTGCAGGTTGTTCATTAAACTAGAGAAGGACAAAGAAAATTAAAAAAAAAAATACATGGGCACCAGGATCTTGAATTTAGTTTAGTTTTTTCCTCACTTTACATTTTCAGTTCCTATTTTTTGTATTGCTGAAGTGTGAAGAAAGAGAAATGGTGACTAAATCAATGTCAGACTTTCATCTTTAATAACATGATTTCTGGGGGGATCTGACTCTTTTTAAAAGTCTAAACTGGACAGGTTGAATGTATTCTGGGGAAATTTATCCTAAAGTTTGAAACTTCAGGATCATGTTTTGGTTTCAGACTCTGATGTAGATTTTCCTCTCTGATCTGCAGGAAGTGAAGCTGGATCTCAGGACTTTGAGGTGAAGGCATGTTTGGAAGGATGGGTGGACTTCATCTGCAGATATCCAGATACATATCAGAAGTATCAGGCTGTAGGTGTAAAGTTTAAAGGACCATACTTGAACATTACTGTTGAAGAGGAATGGAAACACGGTGAAGGATTTTCTGCGTTCCATAACACAACATCTAAAAATCTCAGAGTGATCATCAGACATCTCAGCCTCAGCAACTTTGGGGAGTATAAGAGTACATTTTTTCTATACTCTGGAAAAAAGAAGGAGGTGAAAGTGGAGGTTAAACAAGGTAAGAAATGTTTTTATAACTATATTTAATGTTGGTCCTCATGAACCTTTAAACTTCACTCAGTCAAACCTGCTGTATGAAGAGCAAAAACATCTTTTTCATGGAGAAATGTTTCCAGAGATGTTCTTTGTTCTTCTCTTAATGATGAAATGTTGTCCAGGTCTGATAAAACTTCACTAAAGCAGTTTGTATCTGTGTTCTTGTCTGTACATGCAGCCATGTTTACAGGCTGTAGCTCCAACGTTCTCCTCAGAGGATGTTGATGGAGCAGTGTCTCTGCAGACTGAGCTCAATCACTCTGACCAGGAGAAAATGAAGATGGATATGCCTGATTATAGACACTGAATCAGACAGATCCAGCTGCACTGCAAGACCAAGAAGGCTGTTCAAACAGATTAAACAACCAAAAATAATTTCCCCTTATTTTTTAATTGCTGACAAAAAAGTTTGTTGGTGAAAGAAACAAGTTATATTTGTACATTTACTTGAACTTCTCAGTTTTATGAGGAAGGAAAAGTAAATTTTAAAGTGAAGTAACAGGAACCAGAGTGTTGGAATTTTTTTGAGTTTGTGGCCCAGCAGTGATGATGATTAACCTTTGTGAACTGACACTTACATAGTTACTAACTACCTATTGACCATCACTGAAAGCAGACCTGAAATAACTCATGATGTAACATTTTATGAACCATGTAATCAGCTGGATCAGCCGAGGTCCACATCCAACCAGAGCTCCAGGCAGAGAGCTTTAACATGGTCTAAAATGATGCTAACCAGAATTATCCAGTACTCCACTGTTTCAGTGTGCTTTATCTCTATTAAGATGTTTTTACCATTTTGTTTTTCACAGTAACAGATGTGTGCTCATCACCACCTACTCAGACTGCCTACACAGAAGCTCAAACCATCATCACATGTAACTACCCAGAATACCCGTACAAGTCCTGGGTCAAGTTTTTGTGCAAAGACAATGATGTCACTTGTGAGGACATTTTAACAACAGAATCATCTCTGCCATCAAATGGGATGTTCAGCCTCGTAAAAACCAGCACCTACTTTAACGTTTCCATCAGTAATGTGTCCAAACAGCATGAAGGAGTCTACTGGTGTGGAATGAAACACGCAGATGGAAGCTATCGAGTGGGATTCAAACGGCTAAAACTAAAGGTTGAAGGTGGGTCACGTGTCACTTTATGCAAGTGGACCATTGGTGTGAACAGTGTGGAGGCTGCCCCCCCCCCCCCCCCACACACACACACACACACACACCCCAAGTATTTAATCCATGTAAAGTCTGTGAATTATCAGGGTCATTCATTTAGGTAAGTGGGGAGATCTGATGACATCATCCTGTGTAACTGGCAAGGGAGGAAAAGGACTTCACAAGATGGATTAAAACTTAATTTTTTGTAAGGAGAGTAACACAATCTGGACATTTACAAGTGTTGTTTTCACTGCCCATCATCAAACTTCTGTACATCTGCTCTAAAACGATCACCACAGGGTCTCTCACAAAGAGCCATTTCACACTGCTGTTGGATACAGAGCTAAAACTCTGCAGCTTTCTTTCTCCGCTGTAATCGTCTTACACAGAGTGAGACTGCTTCATATTCACTCCTGTGTGCTTCCTCCTCTCAGCTGCTTAATCTGTGCTGTTCATACACATTTTAACATGTAACGTGGATGTATGGGTATAGACTATGAACTTTCTAATGCTGTCTTATTCAAGGTTACAATAGTTTTGGATTTGTCATTATAGTTTAGTATTAGTTTTGACATTGTTTTTCTCATTACAGTTTAGTTTTAATTAGTTTTAGAGCGGGCATTCTAGTTTTTATTTAGTTTTGATTATTGCAACAAGACTTAGTTTTAGTTTAGTTTTAGTTTAGTTTTAGTTTTTTCATACCTTATTTGCCAGGTGCAGAATTCAAAAAGGTCAGAGTAAGTATTTTGTAATACTGTTTATTTTCAAGTCCAACATAGTGCTCACTGCTCAGTCAGTGCTGATACTGTACTGTTTACTGCTGCCTTCAACAGTAGAAAATAATATAAACTTAATATAAAAAATATAATCATAAATTATATAAAAATTCCACAAATCTCACCAGTTTTAATTTCCTCCAGGCAATTGCATTTGTTTGTCTCACTGTCCTACTCAAAACAGTCCCTCCTAACTTTAGCAATTTCTTCCAAGTTGTTCCAACAACACATTGGGTCTTTTTCAAACCGTCCCATCACACTCTTCCTCCATAATGGAGTGCACTCCATCACAGTGTGAGCAGTAAAGCAGTAAGCTTTGGGATAAAACTTCCCTCCCTCAGGCGGAAACAGGAAGTGTATGTTGCCATGGTTTTGAAGCGGCATCTTGCAGGAGCGTCAGTTTTTGCATTGATCCACCAGTGACTGAAACGAGCAGATGAGATCCTCCAAAAGGCGCAGAGGTTTAAGGCGTCTTTTACGTTTAATTACTCAGCAGTGAAATGTGAGCCTCTGGACTTTTGTTGCTTACGCATTCTGTAAAAAATATCTCTGGAAATTGATGTTATTTATCTTTATTAAATTATATGAGATTGAACAAAAAATCGTCCTTTAATGCATAATTTAATGTAAAGTCAATGTATTAAAATTTCCCAACATATTTTAAACCCTGGTATAATAATATTTATTATTAATATTTTGAGACTGAACTTGAACCCTGATGGTATGGTATGTTTTTATTTTTAATGTTTTAATCTCAGAGAAGCAAAAAGCAGCAAGGCTATTTTTTCCTGTAGTTTGAGTGTATGAAAAAAAGCACAAGTCAATAAATATAGGAGATAGCCTAAATATTAGCAGAGAACCTTTATGCAACAGGATTTTGATCAGCCTGTATATGTATCTCAGTGCTGAAATTAGCCTAATTAACGTGTCTCAGGTAATTAAAAAACCTTTTTATCCTGGACAATACAAATTATTTCACTTATTCTTTATCATTCTTTTTCTTACTGAAGAGCTTTCATTTTTCATTCTCTCTTTTATGAATTATTTGGTTTGTCATTATATTCCTTGTAAATATAAAACATTTAATCAAATAAACTGTTTTTGGACTAATGCAGGGCAGGCCTTAATTTCATAGTTAGTGACATGTACAACTAAAGTTGTAAACATCTGGATGACAATCCTGAAATATTTGTCTTAGTTTAACAGAGTTTGTGCACTTGCGTGGAACTTACATTTGTTTGTTGTTTCCTCCATGGCTGCCGTCGGACACAATTTAGCGCTGCACGTGTTCAGCGAGTCGGCATCCGTGCAGACTCGCTTGTGGAGGGTTTCATAGCCCACTACCCAGTGGTGTAAAGGAACGAAGTAATAGTACTTAGTTACAGTACTTAAGTATGTTTTGGGAGTATCTATACTTTACTTGAGTTTATATGTTTTTTGCAACTTTTACTTTTACTTCACTACATTAAGAATTAAAAAATGATACTTTTACTTCATTACATTTAAATTGTCAACTAAGTTACTCGCTACATAATAAAATGTGAATATAAATTACACTTATTTTCACATTTTATTTTTGAAGACTGAACGAACCCTGGAATGGTATGTGCTCTTGCACAAAGCTGAACACACCTCTGCCTGCCTCTGCAGCCTGTGAACGACTGTTTAGCATTGCAGGACTTGTATTCAGCCTGCGAAGAGCACGACTGAACTCAAGCAATTTTGAAAATCAACTAAAGATGAACCGCAAGTTTGTGAACTTTACGTGAGGGAGGAATGGAGAGAGGGAGTAAGAGGTGAAGGGAGCTGAGGGAGGGAGGAAGAGTTAAACTTAATAAAGCCTGGGAGAGCAACAACTATTTGTACCTGTTCTCTTTGTTTGTACTTTTACTTTTAATACTTAAGTACATTTAATAGTAGCTACTTTAAGACTTTTACTTGAGTGATTTTTTAATGAGTGACTTTCACTTTTAGTTGAGTATATTTTATATAAGGTATCTTTACTGTTACTCAAGTATGGGTTTCAAGGACTTTTTACACCACTGCCACTACCCCTCCCCGCGAATCGGTTTGGGATGGCCTTAATGTGACGGACCCTCCGCCAGGACGTGCAAACGGAGGGGTAGTGGGTAGGGAGAGTGTGTAGGGGGCGGTTTGAATAAGACCCCCAGTCAGTGCCGTAGGGCGCTGACAGCTGAAAACTGTCGTAAAATTGGTTGGGAAAATGTGTCGGATTAATTTAAATCCTAAAGGCGAATAAATATATTGAAAAACAAAACGAAGGACATTTTGTCTGATTTTAGTTAGTTTCAGTTAGTTTTGTGAACACAAGAAACAGTTTTAGTTTACTTATCATTTTTGTTTTCTTTTCTTGTTTTTATTAGTTTGAGTTAACTGCAATGTATTTTAAATTTTAGTTTTCGTTTTTAGTTTCGTTTTAGTTAACCTTGGTCTTATTATGAACAATGACCTCCACTGCGCATGTAGAATTTGTGAGCTGCCTATTGATGTTCAAACTACATCCAACAATATTAGAGAAACTTTCTAATGATGGAACCACTCCAGACATTTATGATGTGAAGTGTGTTGAATTTTGATGCAAAATTTGATATTTTTATTTGTCTTACTTCAAATTAGTCACAGCCTAATTCTAAAAAACTCAAGTCATGGATAAAATTAAAGAAGCGAGTTATCTACACCCTTAACTCAAACTTCTTTATTCAGACCTAAATCATTTCTTGTTTCCAGAGTCGTCCAGTACTGACCGTGTTGTCTTTGTCTGTCTCAGATATCCTCACTGTCAGTCTGTCTCCATCTGTTGGACAGACTGTCACATTCAGATGCAACTTTTCAAATGGTTCTCCAGTAAAGAAAGTCCTCTGCAAAGGAGAAGATCCAGACACCTGTGAGGTCATTATCAGCACTGCTACACCTACAAAAGGGAGATTTTCTTTAAAGCAGGATTCAAGGAAGACTTACATCAGCGTCACAGTGAGAGACATCAGAGCAGAGGATGCTGGGACATACTGGTGTGCAGCCAACTCTGCAAATGGAAACTTGATGTCACAGAGATATCTACTGATGACTGTGGGTAAGTTCTCATTATCATACTGCTGTGATTTGATCAGACGCTTGACTCAGTTATCGGACATGTAACGGTAACAGTAAAGTCCACATAAATGAAACCAGGATCAGTTTTTTACAAAAAAAACCTGCAACAACCAACAACACTTTTTTCCTCTGAGTTCATCTTAAAATCATAAATACATTTTAATAATCTTAAAGACCCTTCTGTGTTTAAAGTAATTTTTGAGAAGTTTACCGGGATTGTCTTTGAAGAGGTTCATGTCACATATATGTGTTAAATGATACATCTGTGTGGTATAATTTAATGTAACACAACAGTCAAAGGTAGTTTAAGCTAACGGCTTAAAGGGACAATCATGTCTACTATTCATAAACTTAAGATGAAAAAAGATGTCAAATAAAAGACAGAAGTAGGATATATCAACAGAGGGTATGGTAATAAAAATAACAGACATTTTATCTATATGCACCTCTTACAGCACTCAAAGTCACTGTACAAGGGCAAAATGAAAAACACAAAACAAAACAAGATTAAAAGGATCAAAAAAAATAATTGATCAAAGAAAAATAACTTTAAAACTGTTGAATTTATGGTGAATAACAGTGTTGGGAGTAAAGCATTACAAAAGAAATGTGATAACTGTAATGCATTCCTTTTTACTGTAACATAGTAATATATTAGCCTTGCTGAGCAGATGGACCTGCCTGATTCTGAAATCATGCATCTCCGTCTTGCCAGCCTTCATTGTTCAACAGGTTCAGCTAAATGCTTAACAGCCCAATCAGGCAAGAGAGGCGAGAGCAGCAGGAACTAAGGGTGTGACAACAGCAGGAAGTGACTTGACAGGAAGTGTTGTCACAGGGGGGGCCCCACTCAAGTATGGGGGGGCGCAAATGTTTGTGTCCGTGAAGGCAAGTGAAACAAGCGTCCATGTGCGTCATCCGTCTCTACCTCAGAGATATTGGTTGCCGGTGAGAAAATTCGTTCAGCCCCTTTTTACAGAGAGAGAGGAGGGGGGAAGAGGTCTGGCAAATTAACTAACCAGATGATGCTTCTAAGGGGGGGTTGATCTGAGGCAGTATGGTCTGAGGCAGCAGGCAAGTGTACCCCTGATGAGTAAAAGAATTACAAATGTCAGGCAATTATTTAATCAATGTGGGAGGAAATTAGTAATGCACAATATCAGCCAATATAAGTCATTTCATTAATATAGGATCAGTCCAATGTCATATCGACCCTGTATTTACATTAAACTGTCCCATGTTTTTTTTGTCCGCCTTCTTCCAGATTTCTATTTTTGAGTGATTTTCTGTATGAATAAATATTTTATGATCACACAAACACATTTTTGTACAAATATCGGTTATCAGCCATAACCGTAATGTTAACATCAGTTATAGGTAATGGCCACCATTTTCACATTTGTGCATCACTACTTCTCAATGCAGTTTTCCTGCTCACATGATACCTAACCCTACCTTGACCCACAGGCTCACTGTCTGACTGCCTGTCTCTGTATGTGTCACTGTCAGCTTTTGCTTTCTTTGCTGCTGCTATATTGAGGAAACTCTGGATGCAGCTCTGCCTTTTCATTTTTACTTTGTCTGGCGGCCCTAAGCTCAGTTCTCCCTATTGCTGCCTCCTGGCCAGATAATGTAGCTAATTCTTTCAATGACACTGTCATAAAGTTAGTAAATACACAAGTATACCAACACAAAGCAAAAAGCAGTTCTCAGTTCACTATTCAAACTGGTTCACCTTACAGAACTGACCTAACTAAGACCTCAACCAACCAGTAGTTTGTACAAGGATGGGTTGGGTCCATCCAGTCTATGGTCGGGACCCTCACTTCGCGGCTGCCGTTTTCTGGGGGTGCTGCTCTTTGCTGGCCGGCCGCTCCTCACCGGCAACCACCGCGACCTCTTCCCCCCTCCTCTCTCTGCGTAAATAGGGGGTGAATGAACAACACCACGCTCCGTTTTCTCCACAGTTTTCTCACAGGTGGCCGATATCTCCGAGGTAGGGACGGATGGCACGCGCACCCGCCTTCGCCTCGCGCGCAGCTGGAGGAGGAAACGGCGCGGGCCCTCTGGTGCGTTTGAGGGCTATGGGTTTTCCCAGAGGCAGCGGCGGCAGTACGTTTCATATTTTAAACCGAGCGGTTTAATGTAGATTGCATTCCCATTGGTGACTGGCAGGGACAAACTTCCCTCAAGCACTGCCAGTCATGACAGGGGGGGCACTAGGGGGGGCCAGTCAGTTTTCTGTGGTGGCACTGGCCCCCCTGGGCCCCCCCTTGGAACCGCAAGAGCCCGTGCTCATTGTGGTTACTTAGTTATACTTGGTGAAATATGCTCTCCTGTTAGGTTTACCTCGTAGGGATTGTCCATGACGAGGTTCATGTGTTAAATCATACATCTGTGTGGTATAACTTCATGTGAAACGATCGTCTTAATGTAGTTAAGCTTTTGGCTAACGGCCATTAAATGCTGTTTGCCCTTGTAAGCCATTAGCCATAGCGGCTAATGGTTAGCCGTTAGGCCCTGCATTTAACTGCTACATATGTTACGTCATAGCAGTGCTGCTTGATATGGATTGGTCAATGATAAGTGTGATGAGCCAAATGATCATCCAATCACAAGCTGCTGTTGTTTTTGAAGGCTCTCCTCCTGTAAACATTTTTGTAGGGCTCCTCCCAGATGGATTAGTGAAATATTTTAAATATGGAGCTGTCCATCTGGCATGTCAGGCTAGTAAGGCATCACAAAAAAGGGTAATATTTTCTCAGTACAACATGAAGAGGTGTTTTTTTGTTTGTTTGTTTGTTTGTTTGTTTAAATACTAATTCACCAAATACTCTGTGAGATCAGCAGAGGAGAAAAGTCCTCCACTCGGCCTAAAGTTACAGTATCTCGAACACAGTTTACCAGAGTTTGACCTTCTGTCTGTTCTTGCTCTGATGGTTTCCTTTATCGTGCCATGAACATCACTGTGTCTGTTATATTCTCCTGTTTTTAGCCTTAAGCTGAATTCAGTCAGATAGACACCACATCACCTCCAGTGGATGTGTAATGAGCTTTTTAATGAGCTACATTTAGAATGACAAATCCATATTTCTGTTATTTTGACCAGAGTAACTTAAAAGTAATGTGATTATAGAGTAATGCCTTACATTTAGTTAATTACTTTGAAATGACAGGAACAAGTAATAAATAAATAATACATTGCATTTTTTAAACGTGTCCAACACAAGTAAATAATAAACAGAAGGGTACCAAGAACAGAATGTGCTTGAGAAAAATCTATTTTTTTTATGTCACATTAATACACTGTTACAGTCAAAATGTCCTAAATATCTCTGTAGCCTGTCCTATTTAAATTTCTATCTTTTTTACCCTCCAAGTCCTCATAGCATCTTTGCTTTATTTCTTTTCATTGTCTACAGATGAATCACTTATTTACCTCCTAATGATGTGTAAAATAAAGCACCAAGACATCTGGTACCTGTACGTCTTCAGTTAAGTCCTGCAAAGTATAGGTGTAATTTAAAATAGGGAGAAAAAAGTCCTGTCTATGTAAAGAGTTCAGTCTTTGTTTTTGATTTACATTGAAGCATTAAGGTGTTCAAATTTACAAATGTCACGATACATCTACACCAAAAGTTAGGCTCTACATGTCGGCTTTTTAAAGATCTGTTCCTTTAAGTTAGACTGACTCTCTTTTCTCAAATCTTTCCTGTTTGTCTGTTGGCAGAGTTTTCTTAGGAGCTTGAAACATAACTTGAAGAATACTAAAATCCACTCTTTCATAAACTTTTAACAAATTGGACTTTGTAAATAACGGATTTGATGGATCTTTCCAGCTGGTGTGTCAGGTTACAAGCACCTAACCTGGACTAGAACAACATCAGGTATGAATCATGATTCTGTCCAATAAAAGGAGAGGAAGGAGGTAAAGTTAATGATTTACACTAAACAAGACAGACCAAGAAGAAGAAGAAGAAGTCAGTAGTCGTCCTAAGTTACAGTGTGAACAAGAAACGTGTAGAAAGTCAACGTGAGGTGACCCACAGTTAATGTCTCTGAATTCCTTTGTCTCTCTTTGTCTCCTGCAGCTGACTCCTTGTTACCAAAAATCATCCCTGTGGTCGTCACTGTAGCTGTCTTGATTATTGTGATCATTGTCTACAAAAGTAAGAGACTTAATATCAGTTTACATCCCATAAAACAGACAGACACACACACACAGGACCTTTTTAGATAATGGTGTTCACATACACTTACATTTCATCACATACACAAATAATCAGACAGGTTTGAAGAGGAATGTAAGCTCTGTGGACCATCGGCTATCAGCAAAAATGATTGCAAGACAGTAAACAATATATAATACAATACAATGTATACAGATACAGATATTACAGATACACGCCAAGTCAGTCAGCTGTAAGAGAAACAGTTTGAACACAGTCGGGGGTAAAAATGTCCTCACCTGAGCTTCAGGCATCTTGAATAGGTACTGTATCTGCTGAACGTCTGTTAATTGATCCTCCTTGATGAGGAGAGAAGTTGCTGGAAAATGTCCTTAAACTGCTAACCATGCCATTTGAAGTGGCGTTTTGCCCAACACTCATAGACTTATATGAATGTTTCCCTCATTAGTCACAGTTGAAGAAGAAACATTATTGTCTTAACCTTCTTTGTATTTTGTTTCTGTTTTCTCTTCCATGTCTCATAATATTTACCTTATTCACATACAGGACTCAAATGTTCAAAAAACAAGAAGGAAAGACAGATGAAGACTGACAAAGAGGTAAATGCACAGATTTGAATACACTTGAAACACACAAACATGCAATTCTTAAAAGTTGTGATATGTTAAATGCAAATAAAACTGAATGCAATGACTTACAAATCAGTTTCATCATTCCATCATTCATTTGCATACACTTAAAAGATGGTGAATTTTTAAAATTATACACTTTATTGTTGTTTTTTTGTTTGCTTGTTTATTGCAAAAGTGTACTTATTTTTAATCCAATGTCTGCAACATGTCCAACTTGACTTGTGTTGAGAAATGCTTTAAAAACAGCTGTTTGAACCAATCTACAGGAGAACGGGTTAAAAAGATGAGAGCCATGTTATTTAATCACAGATAGATAGATAGATAGATAGATAGATAGATAGATAGATAGATAGATAGATAGATAGATAGATAGATAGATAGATAGATAGATAAAAAAGTGTCTTGAACAACATGATTTGAAAGTAGTTTAATCCCAGATGGATTGATAATAAAAAGGGATTTTTGGAAAACATGGATTAAGTTTCCTTTGAGCTTAAGATGAAAAGGACCATTCAGATTGTCAATAGCAACAATTAAAAAAGAAAACAGAATCTGTGATGGTATTTAGGGGTGTTAGTACCCATGGCATGGGTAACCCCCCCATCTGTGAAGGCACCGTTACTGCTTAAAGGAACATTCAGGTTTTGGAGCAGATAAGCTGCTATTCAAGCAACATCCATCTTATTTCAGCAAGTCACTGCCAGGACACAATTTTGCTTGTGTTAGATTTGCTCTTCAACATCTTTCCTCTTCTTCTCTGGAAGGAACGAACCTATGAGGAAATCCAGGAGCGCCCCCCACAGTCAAACACAGGAACTGTTCTGAACAGCATCTACACCACTGCACAGCACCCCACTGTGCCCTCTGCTCCAGCATTACACTCCAGCAGCACTGGGACCAGCTCTGGGGAAGTGAATGATCAAACATACTCCACTGCGTGGGACGCCACACAGAGTCCCACCTACTCCACTGTCAACCCCCCGACCACATCATCTGAAGACCCTTTTTATTCCACACTCAGCTACCACAGCAGCCCTGAGGAGGGTCCACACTGATTTCAGCTGGTTTAGTTTGATTCACTTTGTTTAGTTTGGGATGGAGCCACCAGGGCTCTCCTCTGATTTAAACCAACAGGAACATTTATGAAAGGATGACGGCTGCAGTGATGGAGCAGTGAAGATGCTGTCAGATGTTCATTTTAGGAAGATCGGAAAGAAGAGCATTTCAATAATCAATCCTACTAGTGACAAAAGCATGGGTAAGAGTCTCTGAAACTGGAGCACTCTGGAAATGTTCTTTAAATGATAAAATGACTTTTTTGTAATATCTCTGATGTGCAGGTCAAAACTGAAGTCTGAATCAAATAAAACACCAAGATTTTTGACCTGCTGACACAGATTTAAAGACAGTGCTTTGAGTTTGCTCTCCACTTTCCCTCTCTGTGGACCAGTATTGATGAGTAAAACCTGAGTTTCGTCCTGGTTGAGCTGAAGAAAGTTGTCTGCCATCAAAGACCTGACATCTAAAATACAGTTAAAAAGGGCATCAATGGGCCCTGTGTCATCAGGAGACACGGCAATGTAAAGCTGTGTGTCATCAGCATAGTTGTGAAAGTTGATGTCGTGTCTCCTGATGATGTCGCCTAAAGGCACCACATAAATATTAAAAAGTGCAGGACCTAAAATTGAACCCTGGGGGATGCCACAGTTTACATTATAGAGTCCTGACTGGCATTTCCCCATGTTCACATAAAACTTTCTGTCAGTGAGATACGATTTAAATCAGGGGTGGGCAACTTTGATTACCAAGAGGGCCACATAAAACCATTTTCCCAGAGCCACATTGTTAAAAATTTAGAGAAACTCTTGATGAGGAAAAAGAATGTTGGATAAACAACATATGAGAAAATAAATTTGTCACAAAATTAGAATACCAATATTCACATATTACAAGTTATTATACATAATCAAATGAACTTGACATAGAATTCAAGCAAATTTAGCTAACATGGAACATGGAATTAAAGCCAGTGAAGTTATTTTCAAATCAATAAAATGATGAGTGTTATTCAAACTTTTAAAGCTCAAATATAATTTGCTGCTGCCAGTATACATTATAGTATTGAGTAATTCTTGATATAATGTTCAAAGGCTTCATAAAAGAGATTTAGAGACACTACTATAGCAAAGTAAGGCCATAATCAACTTACATAAGCTAATAAAAATATCAGCCTAGATTATATAGAATTATTTCTATTGGATATCTGAATTTTTTTCTTATTTACAACTGCTGGTTTTTGGGAATGAATGGCAGGCCAAATCTAGTGACGTGAAGCGCCGCACTTGGCCCTGGGGCTGCCACTTGCCCACCCCTGATTTAAACCAATTAAAAAGAGAGATTCCAATAAAACCATTGATTCTATTTAAAAGAATCTGGTGGTCTCCAGTGTCAAATTCTGTATCTGAAGTCCCACAGGATCTTGGCTTGGTCATTCTCCATCACCTTGGGAGGTGCTTCCCATTTTGACCTGGGGGTCTCCAGTTTGTACTCTGCACAGATGTTCCTGTACACTATACCAGCTACTTGGTTATGATGTCCCATGTATGCTTTTCCTGCCAGCATCTTACACCCTGCTATTAGGTGCTGAACTGTTTCAGGGCCCTCTTTACACAGCCTGCATCAGGGATCTTGCCTGGTGTGGTAGATCTGGGCCTCTATTGCTCTGGTGCTCAAGGCCTGTTCCTGTATTATAAATTATACATATTTATTTTTTGTTTTTTTTTCTGTGGCCTCATTTTTAAAATATGTAAACAAAAGGGATGAACATGAGTCTCAGACACCCTGATGTCTATGCCAAATATATTTGTAACTTCTATTGGCTTTTGTGTTATTTAAATATTAGAAGAAAAGATTGCAGGTGAATTCCTGAAAACTTTTTTAATTAAATATGCTGACAGCTTTTCCAAAAAGTCAAAAGCCTGTTTGTGATGTAAATTTGGTGTAATTTTTTTTTTGGTTTTGTTGAGATGAAAAGATCTTTTGACCTCTTCAGTGGAGCTCATGTTGTTGTTTATTTGTTGTTCTGTGATTATATTTCAGTGGTTTTCTGAATCTGCACATGGAAACAGGATTTTAAGGATTTGTCTTTTCTGTAGAGAGAGCAGTTTATCATGTTTTCAATAATAACTGGTGTGACAGTATCAGAAAGGCTCTGCTGAGGTTTGTGCTCTCTGAGCAGCTCTTGTTACTTCAGTGGTCAGTTGGTGATAAATGGGCAGCAGATGTTTTCACTGTTTAACATTTAACGTGAAATATAATGTTAGCTTCAGTTTGAGCAGATTACACTTCAATATGAACCTCTGATCACAACATTTGTTAGGAACATCATCTGTGGAAATGATGTCTGGGTTACACTTATTTAAGATTTGGTTGTTTATGTGTCTTTGTGTGTTTTTATAAAGTTATTTTTACATTAAAACTTGTTCTCATGACTCTTTTCCAATTATTAGGTTGTTTCTATTTTAAAGCTGGGGTTGACGATTTTGGAAAACTAGCATGAATTTGAAAGTAGCATCTCCTCAGGGCTCCGCCATGTGAGAACGTCCACCTGCAGTAGCCTGGGTGGCAGCTGTCGTGAGATTAGAGCCAACAGCAGAACAAACTTAGAAAAACAAAGAGTTTATTTTAGATTTCTTGTACATCTGTCTTAAAACGTGAGGGATACTGGAGCTTGGTTGGGGTTGTGGGATGGCTCACGGCGGGCTTCCCTTATTTTCAAAGATAAAACTTGAAAGGTATGCATTCTCCCGCGGACTCTGATACGTATGAGCTCATCTACATGCACTGAGTCTGTGCACACCGGGAAAATGCACGTGCAGCAGGCGGGCAGAATGGCGACGGGATTTGATTGGTTTAAAAACAGGTGTCCTGGCATGATTATTGGTTGGTGTTTTCCCTGTTTTACTCCTGCTGTAGATAGCGGATATTTTTCGCTCTATTTTAAGAACACATTGTGAGTTGATTGCCATCGGGTCATAAAACCATTTTAACCAGTATTACAAAAAGTGTATCTAAATCAGATTAACAACCTCAGCTTTAAAGCTTCCCTAATCCATTAAGAACTAAAACTCTTCACTGTAATTGTCAAGTGTTCGCTCAATGCACTTTCCAATAGAGCAGGTGGAGCTGTAGTTATCATTTTGCAGATACACATTTTTATTAACATCTATGATGAAGAGAATCTGTAGAGGAATGATGCAGACTAATACAGAACCTATGTAGGTCCACAGCAGCAGGCCGTCCACATGAGGGTCCAGGCTGCCTGCAAATCAAGAACCAGAGACGAATAGGAGCAAACAAAAAGGGCAAAGAGAGAAAGGATAGAGAGTGTTGGAGAGACAGTGGGAGGAGCCCAGTGTGCCAGATCCCCCTGGCAGTCTAAGCTTATTACATCTTAACTATGAGTCTAAACTTTGGACTATGAGTTAGTCCCTAACTGAAGCTTTATCACAGAGGAATGTTTTCAGTCTAATCTTAAAGGTAGAGAGGGAGTCTGCCTCCTGAACTGTGGTTAGTAAATGGTTCCAGAGATGAGGAGCCTGATAACTGAAGGCTCTACCTCCCATACTACTTCTACAGACTGATGGTACCATGAGCAGGCCAGTATTTTTGGAGCGTAATGTTCTAGATTGGCTGTATGGCACTACAAGCTCCTGAATTAAATTTTATATTTATTGAAGCCAGTGCAGAGAAGCTAGAACAGGAGTAATGTGACCTCTTTCTATATTTATCTACCCCTATGCTTTGTAAGTTCTTGCTCCTAAAGTGTTTGGGGTTCTGGTTGTTCAGTCTCAAGCAAATCCCTTTAAAAAAAGTAATAAGTTATAGTTACTGGTTGTTTTATCAAAAAGGTAATTTAATCAATAACAGTATTACTCCTTCATAAATGCTATTATTTAAAAGGGAAAGCAATTCTTGTATTACTTTTTGTCAGGATTTCCCCTTCACAGTCCTAAGATTGTTCAGTAGCACCTTTAATGTTCGTACCAACACCAGACATAATTCAGAATAAAGATGACAAGAATCAAGTGGAATTTTACTTGCAGCAAGGAGAACGACAATATAGAGTGTCAAACAGTCTGAGATGTTGGTCTAAAGCTAATACAAAGTCCTCTCTCTTTAAGAATAAGAAAGTGTGTGTATGTAACATGTGGGGGAGGGGGGCGGGGATGGACTGACTGTTACACAGGCTCGTCAAGCTGGTCTTGAAGATGCAACAAGTTATGCACACAGGTGGTAAGCGGGAACAAGGAGTGGGCTGCTCAAGGTCATGAAATTGTATGTGTGTGTGTTTTTTTTCCCTTTTTTTATCCCCTCTTGTCTGCATCATCTTTTCAGCGGAGCACTGTGTCCGATGACAGCGTTGGAAGACCAATGCATTCTTTTTCTAGCAGTCAGAGATACAGTATGTTAGTATGATTCACTGCTACAGTGCCCAACACCAGCCCTCCCTGTAGGCTACTCCATCAAATCAAACTTTATTTAACCCCTGATGAGAGCTGAAGGGGAGGGCTGTGCCACACCACAGTGTGAAAGAAGGGGAAACAGTGACAGACAGGACAAGACAAGACAACTGGGAGGAGGACAAATGCGTAGTGTAATTAATTTGAGATACCAGTCCAAATGCTGGGCTGATTTTAGTCCATACCGGAAGTTAAGGCTGTAAGGAACCAGGGACACCTGAGTTGTAGGGTCTTGAAAGCAGGGGGGGACCCACATGGATGAGATATGGAGGAACATGCATCACAGGACAGGAGAAGATGTGTAAGAGTGTTCAACTCAGCATGTTCTGACGGGATCAATCATTTCTTTGCATGTACTACTGCAGAGACAGAGGTCTGTACAAGTTTAAACATAAAATCTCCATTTATTTTTTTTCCAATACAACACAAATACTTCTTTTTTTCTAGAAGAGAAATCTACATAAACGGTGTTTTGATATCCATCATCTACATTGCATTTAAAGCTCACTGACATTTTTGTTCTTCTTAAATATCATTCTGTTTGGAGTTGGAACATCCTTTTCTGAATATGGATTTCTTTTTAGTGGACACATTATTTTTGACCCTCTTTTTACAGTACAATTTACATTTGTGTTTGGAGTGGAGCAAAATAGTGTGTCACTTTAAAAAAGGAAAAAAAGAAGAAGCCAAGTAAGCCAACATGGCAACTCTAACTTTGAGCTCTCCTGTATGGCTTTTTGTGGTGCAGCTTCTGTCCCATGCCTGACTGAGCAGAAATTAAGAGCAAAATAAAGCGCCAGATTACACTGTCTGTAATGTTACCTGCATTTTAACGTTTCAAACTGTAATTTATTAGATTACCTGCTACTAGGAAACAGTAACGACTTTAGTAATGTTTTAGTAATGTTCAAAAAGAGGATCGAAAAAGACATTATTAATTGTATCATTGTTTAATTTCCTTTCTACTTCTTGTTATTGTCTTCTTATTTTATGATCAGCATTGTTTCTCTCTGCCCTATGAAAATAAGTTTGAAACTGCAGTAAAACTCATGACACTGTTGTGAGTTCATAGTAAGACAGCAGCACTATCAGTTATAACCAGTTTGATCCACGTGTATTTTCTTTGAAGATGGGCCTGGTTTTGGCCTTTCACATGCAGCGGCCTCCACAACACTGAAGCTGTCTCTGCTAAAGAGAAAAACCACTTAAAACAAAACTGTGAAGCAAAGAAAGATGATGAAGAGGAAAAAGAAGGAGGGCAACTTCACTGTGATCTCAGGAAACAGACGCCGTACATCAAGCTAAAAGAGGAACTGACAGAAGCGTCAGAAGATCACTGTTCTTGGAGACAAGCGCAGCATCTACGACCAACAACATGAGGACGCTTCTGCTGCTGCTTCTTTCACTGATGACATGTAAGTTAAATAATTCTGCCAGACTTTATTCACTATTAATAATCATGAAACTGCAAAGTCTTTGGAGGTTTTCACTTCTGTTTCCATCTGATATTTTTGTATTTCCTTTAAAACAGCCACAGTGTGAGACAAACTGTGCATCCAGATTCGTGATTATAATTACATATTTATTTATTTCTCTTTTAACAAACCTTAAAAATCAGCCCTCCTGATTTTATCTTACTGTGGTCGTTTATGTTTACACATGCAGGTATGTACATGATTGACTCATAGGTGTTTTTGTAAAACGTATTTTTTCACTTTTAAATCAAAGTTACTGGTCACAGTAATCACAGGAACAGAAAACTTTTCAAACAGAGTTGGGCTGGAAAGAGCACACAGACTTCGTACTCAGGAACAATGCAGAGCTCTTGATGGCTCAGTCTGCTGGTGTGCTCCACCAGTAATACGGTTGTGGGTTTGAGTCCAGCTCTTTCATGTGTCAATGTGTTCCTGGGAATGTGCCTTAGATAATCTTCCTGCTGTGCAAATGCTTTAACAGGGTGTAAAAGAATCTTGAATGGTCAGAAAGACAAGAGCTACTCAAATCATTTAAAAATACATTTAATCTTTAAAGCACCTTTCATGACACGCAAGGACAGTGTACAAAATTTTAAAAAAAAAAAAAAACAGAGAGCAGCAGCAGCCAGTTGTGCCAGCGTCCAATTATCCAAGGGTTGCAGAAAAGGAGACAGGAGGAGAGAAGAGGGGAAAAAACAATTCAAACAAGGGGAGCGCAGTGTGAGATTTAAAAAACACACCTCAGCATATGAGCAACATATTACAACAAACATGGAGACGAGCACACAGGGGCAAGGAAGGCGTTGAGTCTGAATGTGTTTCTGTTCATGAGCTTTTGATGTTGTTGCTCTGTTTTCAAAATGACTGTTATTTACAAAACCCAAAACCAGTGAAGTTGGCACGTTGTGTAAATCGTAAATAAAAGCAGAATACAATGATTTGCAAATCCTTTTCAACTTATATTCAATTGAATACACAGCAAAGACAAGATACTTAATGTTTGAGCTGGTAAACTTTGTTACTTTTTGCAAATATTAGCTCATTTGGAATTTGTGCCTGCAACATGTTTCATAAAAGCTGGCACAAGTGTCAAAAAAGACTGAGAAAGTTGAGGAATGCTCATCAAACACTTATTTGGAACATCCCACAGGTGAACAGGCTAATTGGGAACAGGTGGATGCCATGATTGGGTGTAAAAGCAGCTTCCCTGAAATGCTCAGTCATTCACAAACAAGGATGGGGCGAGGGTCACCACTTTGGGAACAAATGCATGAGCAAATTGTCCAACAGTTTAAGAACAACATTTCTCAACCAGCTATTGCAAGGAATTTAGGGATTTCATCATCTACGGTCTGTAATATCAAAAGGTTCAGAGGATCTGGAGAAATTACTGCACGGAAGTGGCAAGGCCCAAAACCAACATTGACTTCCCGTGACCTTCAATCCCTCAGGCGGTACTGCATCAAAAAGCGGCATCACTGTGTAAAGGATATCACCACATGGGCTCAGGAACACATCAGAAAACCACTGTCAGTAACTACAGATCGTCTACATCTGTAAGTGCAAGTTAAAACTCTACTATGCAAAGCCAAAGCCATTTATCAACAACACCCAGAAACACCGCCGGCTTCTCTGGGCCCGAGCTCGTCTAAGATGGACTGATGCAAAGTGGAAAAGTGTTCTGTGGTCTGACCAGTCCACATTTACAATTGTTTTTGGAAACTGTGGTCGTCGTGTCCTCCGGACCAAAGAGGAAAAGAACCATCCGGACTGTTATAGGTGCAAAGTTCAAAAGCCAGCATCTGTGATGGTATGGAGGTGTATTAGTGCCCAAGGCATGGGTAACTTACACATCTGTGAAGGCACCATTAATGCTGAAAGGTACATACAGGTTTTGGAGCAACATATGCTGCCATCCAAGCAACGTCTTTTTCATGGACGCCCCTGCTTATTTCAGCAAGACAATGCCAAGCCACATTCTGCACGTGTTACAACAGCGTGGCTTCGTAGTAAAAGAGTGCAGGTACTAGACTGGCCTGCCTGTAGTCCAGACCTGTCCCCCATTGAAAATGTGTGGCGCATTATGAAGCGTAAAAAATAACGGAGACCCCGAACTGTTGAACAACTTAAGCTGTACATCAAGCAAGAATGGGAAAGAATTCCACCTGAAAAGCTTCAAAAATTGGTCTCCTCAGTTCCCAAACGTTTACTGAGTGTTGTTAAAAGGAAAGGCGATGTAACACAGTGGTAAAAATGACCCTGTGACACTTTTTTGCAATGTGTAGCTGCCATTAAATTCTAAGTTGATGATTATTTGCAAAAGAAAATAAAGTTTCTCAGTTTGAACGTTAAGTATCTTGTCTTTGCTGTGTATTCAATTGAATATAAGCTAAAAAGGATTTGCAAATCATTGTATTCTGTTTTTATTTACGATTTACACAACGTGCCAACTTCACTGGTTTTGGGTTTTGTACATCATGCATATCATACCTTTGTTTTATTCCCACAGGTAAAGATGTGTGTCAGGAACCATTTTATCAAACAGCATACAGAGAAGCCAAAACCACCCTCACCTGTGAATATCCAGAGGTTCAAGACAAAGATGTTTTTTTCTGCAAAGAGAGCTGGTTCACCTGTGAGGATGTTACATCAGGAACTTCTCTGCAGTCAGACCAGAAGTTTTCAAAACAAAAACAAACAATGGCTTCAGTGTGTCCATCAGTTCTGTATCTACAAATCACAAAGGTGTTTACTGGTGTGGGCTGAAACCCAAAACTGGAAATTATCACTTTGGAGTCAGAAAGATAGAACTAAAGGTCGAAAGTGAGTCACACTCTGCTAATATTTTCTAAATAATAAATTAAACCTTAAAAAACTGATGCATTGGGGTGCTGGTTTGGCGGAGTGGTTAACAACCAGGCACCCCACGTACGGGCTTCTGCCGGTCCAGGTTCGAATCCCACCTGTGACCAGTTTGCAGAGCGTCTTCCCCTACTCTCTCTCCCCCTTTCACAAGCCTATCCACTGTCTCTCTCCTATCAATAAAGGCACAAAATGCCCAAAAAATACATTTAAAAAAAAACAAAAAAACTGATGCATTAATAGAGATGTCCTCTGAATACACTGATTCATGATCTGACTCTCCACAGGACTCTCCATCAGTTTCAAAAGGCCTGCACGAGTGGGAGGAAAATTGAACTATTATTGTAAAAGTCATGAACCAGATATATTCATCTGTAAAGGAGACGATCCATCTCTATGCCAACATCTGATCAGTACTACAGGACAGGAAACCAGAGATGAGAGGTTTTCCATTAAACAGGATAAACCGGATAATTTCACCATCACACTGAGGGACGTCCAGTGTAATGACTCTGGGATGTACTGGTGTGGAGCAAAAGGCACTAATAAAACAACAAGCGACAGGTTCTCCCACAGAATGATGCTGACTGTTAGTGAGTATCTATCTATCTGTCTGTCTGTCTGCTGAGTTTAAACATTCTCTGAGTGTCTGCTGGTGAAAAAGCAAATAACCACACAAGTTTGTTTCATCATGCTAACAAACATCAGAGGATGTGATTCAGCTCAGTATGTGAGAAAAAGACAGAACACAGTGATGTGGTTGAGCCCAACAGCATTTCTCAGCTGACGCCTCTTACAGTTTTTTACAGTTCTTAACACACGTTTCTCAAAACACTAACTGATTCCTTCAAATTGTACACACAAACTTGAAAACTTCATTCACAAAATGCTAAACCTGACATTTCCTTTTCAAGATGACTCTTTGCCATCAAATCTCTTACCTGTTCACAAAATAGAACTCATGTTATCATTTGGCACACACAGCCACATTCTCCAATGACACACACATACCAGTCAATTGATACACACAGCTCAGCATTTGCTGCACACTACCAAGCATTCACAGCACACTGAAGTGCAAAACTGAAAACCCAATCATAGAAATGCAACACACAATGTGAATGGTATTGACTCATGAGAATTACCCATTTTTTCTTTTTGAAAATGTCTGTGGAGGCCGACTTCTTCAAACATACAATATCACACAAGTATGCAGCAAATCATTGTTTTATTTAGTGTTTCAGTGCACGGGCATTTCTGAAAAAAATGTACGGAGAAAAAAAAACAAAAAAAAAAGCCAAAAGGTCCTCTCACTCTTCCCCCTCTCCTTCTCTGGTTGTCGTTGTCCATTGTTCAGTGCTCACCAAACAAAGCAGAGGCTCAAGGCCCTTTTATGCTGCAGTTCTCCTGATTGAAAATTGCTCACCAGACCTGGGTGTTTAGAGGTTTGCATACTTGTGTGTTGTGGGTTGATGGTTTGAGATTTCAGTTGAGGTGTGTATGCAACAACTGACTATTGTGTGTACAGCTTTGACAACAAGGTGATGTGTGATTGACATCAGAGTGTAAAGAAGGAAAGTCAGAGTCTAATGCAGATAAGGGGGTGTTTAGATGTGGCAAATTGGGCCAAGCAAGTGGTACTTGAAGTGAGGGTGTTGCAAACTGTGCCAAATTATCAATTGTTGTGTGTTAAGAACCGTGTGTCTGTATGTGTACTTCAAAAATACACTCTATTGCCAAAAGTTCTCGCTCACCCATCCAAATAATCAGAATCAGGTGTTCCAGTCTTTTCCATGTCCACAGGTGTATAAAATCATCACCTAGGCATGCAGACTGCTTTTACAAACATTAGTGAAAGAATGGGTCGCTCTCAGGAGCTCAGTGAATTTCAGTGTGGAACTGTGATAGGATGCCACCTG
Source organism: Scarus forsteni (assembly GCA_036419115.1). Lineage (NCBI taxonomy): Eukaryota > Metazoa > Chordata > Actinopteri > Labriformes > Labridae > Scarus > Scarus forsteni. Next base: position 47,190 of record JAZDUH010000522.1, read on the forward strand.
AGCAACAAATCCAGTGGTGACATTTCCTCACTCCTAAATATTCCACAGTCAACTGTCAGCTGGATTATAAGAACGTGGAAGTGTTTGGGAACCACAGCAACTCAGACACCAAGTGGTAGGCCACGTAAACTGACGGAGCGGAGTCAGTGGATGCTGAGGCGCATAGTGAGAAGAGGTCGCCAACTTTCTGCAGAGTCAATCTCTACAGACCTCCAAACTTCATGTGGCCTTCAGCAGTGGCGTAGCAAGGGTCCCCTGGGGCCCCAAGCAAGACTGGATTGGGGGCCCAGGGGGGGCTAAAAAAGTTAATATCTATATGTTTTTAACATAATATACACCCGCATCAAAAAGAATCAACATTAATTGTGCAAAACAATCAAATCTCTTTGATTAAAACAAAACACTGTCATAAAATAGTAGAAAGATTACAAGAAAATATGTCCATGGGTTACCTTAGTGCAGGGGTGGGCAACTATCACTTCCAAAAGGGCCACATTAACTTTTCTGAAGTGCCCGAGGGCCACACTGTTACATATTGTTGGCACTGTCAACAAAGAAAATATACAAATAAACACAAAATTACAAAGATAAACCTTAGCCAATGATAATACCAAAACAGGAGATTTGAGCAGGATAGCCATTCAGAATAAGTCACCATGGTGATCTACTCTGAAAAAAAAGGAACCGGCTTCTTGCTATCGATAAATCAGGGTTAACCCTGAAGTTATCTCACTAAGACATTAATCCTGCTTTGTGATATAGGCCTTAGGTGTCACTTTCATATTTGTTTATAAAAGATGACGCGATCAGGCAGGAGCACACGGCCAACACGCTTCCGCCTCACTCACTTTCTCTCTCACTCGCTCCATGACTCTGGAGCGCAACAGGTGGGGGAGGGGCAAATTTGGCTCAAGGGGCCCGTTTAAGGGATTTGAGACAGCAAACTGTCGTTGCAACTTGCCACTGCTCATATGAAGTATATATGGTTTGTGTCAAACGTGTTGGCCCTCTGGGGGCCCCTACTGGCTTGGGGGCCCCAAGCAATTGCCTGCCTTGCCTAATGGAAAGCTACGCCTCTGGCCTTCAGATTAGCTCAAGAACAGAGCAGAGAGCTTCATGGATGGGTTTCCATGGCTGAGCAGCTGCATACAAGCCTCACATCACCAAGTGCAATGCAAAGCGTGGATACAGTGGTGTAAAGCACGCCGCCACTGGACTCTAGAGCAGTGGAGACGCGTTCTCTGGAGTGACCAATCACGCTTCTCCATCTGACAATCTGATGGACCAGTCTGGGTTTGGAGGACTGCATTGTGCCAAGTGTAAAGTTTGGTGGAGGGGGGATTATGGTGTGGGGGTGTTTTTCAGGAGCTGGGCTTGGCCCCTTAGTTCCAGTCAAAGGAACTCTGAATGCTTCAGCACACCAAGACATTTTGGACAATTCCATGCTCCAACTTTGTGGGAACAGTTTGGAGCTGGCCCCTTCCTCTTCCAACATGACTGTGCACCAGAGCACAAAGCAGGTCCGTAAAGACATGGAGGACAGAGTCTGGTGTGGATCAACTTGACTGGCCTTCACAGAGTCCTGACCTCAACCCAATAGAACACCTTTGGGACGAATCAGAGCGGAGGCTGAGAGCCAGACCTTCACTGAACACTGAATTTTTAATGAAAGATGACATGTAGCAAATGTGCAAAAAAATATTTAATCTAAATCAGAGGCCCATAGTGCATGCTCTAAAAGCATCTGATGACACAAAAGGTAGTAGTGCAAATACCTAACCGGATAAACCAAACGTAGCCTCCAGATACACAGTCCAGTATTCAAACGAGTACAAACTGTCAGGCTCCCTATCACATGCAAAAGTGATAACAGCATCCATCAGCTATTTTTATAGCTTTGGGAAGGCTTTTTAATATTCATGAAAATGCTGGTTCAGTGATTCCTGGTATGTTACGATCATACATATCATGGAATTGACTCATTACTCATACAGAAAGCCAATCAGAAGCACAGAGGTTTTCAGTTTGTGCATAATTGCAAATTTCTGGTTTAATAAACTGCAACATCAAATGGAGTATGTTCCCCTTGCTGAAATCAATTCTTTTGGAAACTTTTCATACATTGCAATGGAGAAAGACAGGTGTATAAAAAAAAGCACATCAAACATGCTAACTCACTTGAAACGGCACAACTCAAGTGTAAAGATTTCCACTGTTAGGAAAAAAAACACTGTAGTGCAAATTCAACTGCCGCAAATTCAACTGCCGTCTGCATTCAAGCAGCCTCTCCCTGACAGTTTTTATAAAATAAAATATATATATATATATATATATATATATACATATATATATACACATATATATATATATACATATATATATATATACATATATACATGTGTGTGTATATACAGTGGGAGGAAAAAGAAAGTACACCCTATGTAATTTTCTACATTTCTGACTAAATTGGTTATGAAATGTGGTCTGATCTTAACTCAAATCACAAGAATGAGTAAACAGTGTCTGCTTAAACTAATGCCACCTGTATCATTTTTTATTGGCATAACATATATATATATATATATATATATATATATATATATATATATATATATATATATATATATATATATATATATATATATATATATATATATATATATATATATATATATATATATATATATATATATATATATATATATATACATATGTACAGTATATGTACAGATCCGTGACCCCAAAAAGGAGGTACGTACCGAACCGTCATTTTTTTGTACCCCTAGTTTTTGTGACTGTGATCTGCAAGCAGCTTGTTAAAGGAAAATGAGAGTGAGTAGAGTTTTTTTAATAAATGAAAATAATAAAATATGGTTTCATCTTCTTCATAGTAAGACAGGATGTTTTGTATTCTGGACAAGAAGATGATATTAATTCAAAATGGCTGCTGAGGTCAAATTAACTGTTGCACTGTTTTATACTTTAAGTTCCAGCACCATCCAGCAGCTCCACCACTCCGGCTGCAGTGACCACGTCAACTCCTGCTCCCACTGAGGGAGATGGTGAGAGAGACAGTGAAAGCTCTGAGGATGAAAGTATGATGATGTTGTAAATGTGAAATTAAAGTCCACCTCTTTCTGATGAAATAATGTTTTCTTGCAGATGGCCCGTGGACGTTCATTCTGGGGATCATCGGTTCAGTTCTGCTGCTGCTTCTCCTCGTGCTGGTCTCCTTCCTGATCTACAAATGTAAGATGTTTGTCTGAAGTCTGTGGAGCACAAGAGCAAACAAGTGTTGAAAAAGAGAAACCACACTGGAGGAGTTTACATCCTGTTGCATCTGAAGATCAGATCAGACTGATCTAAATACTCACCAGGTGTCATGTCTGAAAGTTTATCTTCAATCTGTGCTCGTTTCTGAAGAATTGGCCAAAGTCTTTATCAGCAAAGAAAACAAGACTTAAAAGATCAGCACCCAGTAAAGCCTGATTTTAATTTAGAAGTGATTAAATTAATTCCCTTTTTCTCTTTTTCTTTCCTCGAGGTCTCCCAAAAACAAGACATAAAAGAAATGAAGAAACTACAAGCAACTTCATAGAGGTAAACATGTGAAAAGGTTCACCTGAAAATCATCTCAAGGTCTGTGGGAGAAAACCAGACCAGTGAGAATTAAGTGGACTTAACTGTTTTTGGTTGAACAGGCTGATTGTCTTTCCTGAGCAAACAGATGATTGACAGGAAAATGGCTCTTCAGGTGGCCAATTAGATTTGAGATAGGGCCAACGCCACTGTGGCTCCGCCCCTAAAACGGCTGCTGAAAAAAATAAAGTAGTAAAGCTTTGAGTTTTTCCTAAAAACATGTTTTTACTCTTGTCTAGTAGTCCTATTAGTAACACAAAACTGTTTACTAGTAAGATCTACCGTCTACTAGTGGGCCAAAAACCTTCACTAATGAAAGAAAATGATGTTAACTCGAACTGTTAGTTAACTAAAACAACTTACTTGTAGTTCTAGCATTCTGTTTTTACTCTACTACTATAACTAATAAAACCAAAAGATTCACCAGTAGTACTCGTAGACTTGATGCCAATAAAGTAGGAGGGATTATAGCCAAATCCAGCTTCCTAATTAGTTGTTATACAGTCCTACTCAACATTATTGGCACCCATGAAGCTTAAGCACAGAATGTGACAGTACAGTTTCTTTACAAACCTCTCTAACTTTGCTCTGCATCACTTTATCAGACTCAACCTTGACATAAGTAATGTTCACATATTAAGGTTTGTAAATTATACTTCATTAGCTACTATGATCATGCAGTCATATTTAGAATAGGCAGTTTTAATTGCAACCACTTGAAGCCTACAAGGAAAAGAACATCCTACCAACAATTAAGCATGGTGGAGGTTCCATAATGGTTTGGGGCTGCTTTGCTGCATCGGGAACTGGAGGCCTTGACCCTATTCCAGGAATAATGAAATCAGAGAATCATCAAGAAATTTTAGAGAGTAATGTCCTACCCAGCGCAAGAACACTTGGTTTGAGTCGAAGGTCATGGGCCCTCCAGCAAGACAAAGACCCAAAGCACACATCCAAAAGCACGCAGGAATGGATGAAAAGGAAAAAATGGCCTGTTTTAAAATGGCCTGCAATGAGTCCTGATTTGAATCCGGTTGAAAATCCTTGGTATGGCTGAAATCTGCCACTGAGGGAAAGAAACCTGCAAATGTTCAAGAGCTTGAACAATTTGCATAGGAAGAGTGGGAGAAAATACCAGCTGAGAAGTGCAAGAAGCTTATAGATGGCTACAAGAAACATTTGGAGGCTGTCATCAGTGCCAAAGGGTGTGCAACAAAATACTGAAGAGGGGTGCCATTACTGCTGTGCATGCTTTTTTTCTATTCCTCTTTGAAATTAAAACATGTTACTTGTAAGAATGTCTTTTTTTGTTTAAGTATTTTGGACCTTCAATTAAAAGATCCTGAAGACATGAATTTGGTACATTTCAATTTATTTCTGAAGATATTGTTAAAGTAAAGAAAATAATGAAGAGGTGCCAATAATACTGAGCAGGACTGTAAAAGCTCAAGTCTGTTCACCAATAACTGTTTTGTTCTCTCTTTCTTCACATTTAGGAACAGATATGGGGTTCTGTCCAAGATCGAGCAATGTAAAAGTAATGAGTAACATGAAGAGTTACTTTTTATAGAGAGTAACTAAGTAAAGTAACAAGTTACTTTTTAAGAAGTAACGAGTAACAAGCAAACACTACTTTTTAAAAGTAACTTCCCCAACACTGCTGATGAGCATGTGAATTATTGCTCATGAAATCAGGTCTGGTATGTAAAGGGCTTGAGGTTCACTCAGTGTAAACAGTTCTCTCTCTCTGACAGGATTACGTCTACGAGGAGATTCAGGAGCAAACTCAGAATCCAGACTCAAACGCTGTGGCCAAAACAATTTATGCCACGTTGGACCACCCCACAAACTCTTCAGCCGCGCTGCATTACGCCTCCATCAGCTTCCAGCAGAGTCCTAACAGTGCTAGAGCAGAGAGGCTGGCCCTCAAACCCCCCTCCACCTGTGAATACTCTTCTGTAAAGACGAGCCAGAGTCCAGCTGGTGGTCTTTGCTCAGGACCTTCAGGAGAACTGCTGTACTCCACGGTCAACAAGAAGCTGTGAGGATGTAGGCCTGGCCATGGATTGGTTTTTTATCTCTGAAAACCAGGTCCTTCAGTTTTTTTGTTGATTTAGGGCGTTTTCACATCAGGTCCACTTGTTTCGAACCGTTTTGTGGCGCCGTTCACCCCTCCCCCCTCCCCCCTCCCCACTGGCTTGCATTCACACTTCCAACATCAAACCGTGCCCGGGCCCACTTGTGTATTTACTCAGTTTGGAACAGTAGGGGGCGATATGCACGTAACTGGTTACTAAACTCGCTACAGAGGAGAATGAAGAAGAGGCTACCATGGTAACCTTTTTTATACACCAGACAGCCAAAGTTTACGTTTCACTCTCTGCTACATTTTCCTTCAAATGTGTTATTTTATTGTGTTTGAGACGGCATCAGCGACCTTCTGGACCCTCGTAAATCATCGTAATCCTCAACCAGAATAAACAAATCGACGAATTGAGTAAGCAAAAGATTTAACCGCGGGATTAACAGGAAGTAATGCATCAAAAATAGATCAGATTGGACCACTTTGTTTCACACAAGTGAAACCGCACCAAAGGTCGGGAGATGGAACGGATCGAGACCACCCCTTCATGGAGGTCTCGGACCGGCTGGTTCGGTGCGCTTCTTTCTTTGGTTTGCACTAAATATGGTTGGTGTGAAAACACCCTTAAGGTGCGTTCACACTGGACACTACTTGTACTACCTCAGTGATCACTCTCCATTCAAAGTTAATGTACAGTGGCGATGGGGCGGGGCTAACCCTCGACAGGCGCCTTCAAAAACGATCACTTGTCATGCGATGTCAAAGTTAAAAAAAGTTGATCTATTCAGACGATGTCGTGTGTGGCTGTGCAGAATCAGCCAATCAGTGGTGTGTGTACGTGTGACGGTACCCGAGACAGACAGTTATTCATCTGGACTACAGGGCGGATGAGTTCCGTCTAAGCGGAACTAATGTCAGTGTGGACATTAGTTCCGCCTAGACGGACCGCGGTAAACTCACAGATAATGCTGCTGCAGGGCATCAGCTGCAGTGTTTTGTGGTTGATAAGTGAGTGAAAAGGATACAGCTGGAATAATGTCCGCTTATACATCCTATTATATGACATATGAAATGATTGCAGTGAAACTCGAGCGGACGTGACGTCACCGAGCGATGTCCAATGGTACCAGTTACCAAAATGAGGTATTTATGGAGGCGTGATGTCACGTCAGTGGGCGACACGATTTTGGTAGCTGGGTCGCTTGCGGTGTGAACGCAGCATAAGAGACCTTTTCAGCAGTTATCAGAATCATCTGAGTCCAGACTCAAACCCTGAACCAGGACCAAGCTGTGGACTTAAAGGGGCAGTCCAGTGTTTCTGAAGTTTATGTTGTTTCAGGTATTTGACAGCAGTCACTGAAGTGACTGATAGCACAGATGAGCAGAGAGGTCACTGCTGTGGGCAGGTGCAGTCATTTCATTTAGCTGTGTGAGTTTTATGTAAAAAATAAGTCACAAACTTAATTGGCTCTAAAGTCCGATTGGGCAAAAAATGTCAGCAAGTGTCTGTGTTTGGAACTATTTTATGATGCAGTTAATGGCTCTGTGTTCTTCCACCTGATCTGTGTGTTTCATGACTTCTTTCCAAGAATGTTTTTTAAGGAAAATTTAGGAATTGAAGTTTGATTTTTTTTAATGGAAATGGATCAAACACTGTGTGTACATAGGCCTTACAGGACATTTTATGACAAGAAAACCACTCCCAAAAAGTGCTTTAAAATTTTATAAATATACTATGTAAAAATTTTCCAATTTAGTGGGTTACATCTTTTCATCAATGTCAGTGCTAAGTAAACCTACCACCACAGAATTATTGGCATAATTTTAAACCTTTGCACATTTACCCCCACTTAAAGACACAGTTTGTGGAAGTTCAGATTCTTATTTTAATGAGTGAAAATGAAAAATGTTACTTTTTCTACAAATTGAAACCTGAAAAATAAGAAAAAGAACAGCCCCCCAGCATTTTTGTTTGTTTAGCTTGCATTAATTTCTTCCAACACATTTACATATTTTACCAAACATGTATCTAAATACTTAAAGGTAATGGTGGAGTTGTTAGGACTGAAGTTGACCGAAAGACTGAAACCAAAAATTGGAAAATAAGTATTACTGTTAAATTTTACAGTATTTTTCTTTAAGTAATATTTCTATCCTTTGCTCAATGTGAGACTCCTGACCCCAAAAGTGTCAACCTAATAAGGGCACCAGTCAGTCAACAGAAATGGGGTTCAAACTGGTGACCTTCTTGTTGTGAGGCACGGCACTACCCGCTGCACCACCAGGCAGACTCCTCACTCTGGTGTAATGGAGAATATTAAAATTCAGTGACAGCTCAGACTCAGAAATATAAAGCTGTGCACTAAAGGAGTTTCCCACATTTGTGCTTTCATTGGTAGAAAAATATTTAACATCAATAAATAATTACAATAAACAACATTAACAGAAAAGGTGTGTCATTTCTGCCAGCCATTTGTTTCTAATGTTTAAGAGGTTAACCATGAGGTTATGACCTTTTTATCTTTATCTTTGAACGCTGTGCCCAAAGTGACAAACCCGCCGTGTGGTCTCTGCCCTGCTGACGGTTAAACCTCAATAACACTTCCTGCAAAAGCTGTGAAAACATTCTGTGTTGATTATGAACATCACAGAAAAGACATGCACTTAGAACTGAAGGTTTTTTCCACCAAGATCTTGTCAGAATTAATCTGTCAGCAAATAAAACCTTTAAGAGATGAAAGTTTCTCCATTATATGACAAGTGCATGTCATTAAAATACATGAACATTAAGTGTTGAGGCAGCAGTTTTCAAAAAAATGCTGTGCTCCCCTTTGAAGACATTTCCAATTTCCAAATACATCAGCACATGAATGTTCAATAAAATGGATAATGGACTTGAGCTTATACAGTAGATTATGGCTCAAGCTCCCTGTCTGCTGCACCAGACCTGGACTTCTAATTCTGGAGGGACTGGACATCAACAAACCTGGACATTAACCAACCTGTTTAATAACAAACCTAGTTAATAATTAACCTAGTTAATAAAAAACATGGTTAATAACGAAACTGGTTAATAACAGACTGATTAAAAACAAACCTGGTCAACAACAAACCTGGTTAATAATTAACCTTGTTAATAAAAAAACCTGGTTAATAAAACTGGTTAAAAACGAAACTGGTTAACAACAGAGTGATTAAAAACAAACCTGGTTAACAACAAACCTGGTTAATAAAAAAACCTGGTTAATAACAAAACTGGTTAAAAACGAAACTGGTTAACAACAGACTGGTTAATGACAAACCTGGTTAATAATTAACCTAGTTAATAAAAAACCTGGTTAATAACAAAACTGGTTAAAAACGAAACTGGTTAACAATAAGGATGTGCGCGACTCGTCGTTTAATCGTTTAATTGCCTACTTATTTATTAATCGTTTAGTATTTTACTAGTCGGTTAAACGCTACATTAAGCATCATGCATCTTGTTCTCCACGCCTCTGCACATAGCCGTCAAGTCTCCCGTTTTGGCCGGGAAACTACCGTATTTTACCCCTCTTTCCCGCCGTCCTCCCGTATTAATATTTTCCCGTAATTCTCCCGTATTAAAAAAAACATTCCTCTGCCTCTGCTACTGACTGAACACTGTCACTTGTCTGGCGAGAAATGCCCTCAGTAGCCTGCATGTTTGTTTTCCTCCTCTTTTACTATCAAAGAGGCTGAATGACAAGATGCCTCACTACGTCTATCTTTCTTAACACCGGGGTGCATCGGTTCTATAGCGGATTTAGTGTATTTAGAGCCGAGTGAGCATCTGTCAAACATGCGATCTTTGGGGTGAAGACTGGGCCGCTCGCGCGTACACACGGAGAGAGCTGAAGTGATCGTCCTGAGGAGTAACGAGGAAACAAACGCTAATATGAATGATGGCACAAAAGACACGGTTCTTAAGCCGGCTGCCCCAGTGTTAGAATGTGTTGGTTTTAAACAGGATGAAAAAGGTGTGAGCTCATGAACACCTACGAGCTGATATGTCGTATTTGTTTGAAAGTAGTGGCGACGAAGATGTGCAGGTGCAACGGAGCCTTTGTCCTGACAGTCAACACTTACTGAGGTGTTTGGTCAGCAAAGAAAATATAGATAAAAGCCCAAAATGATGCGCTCACAGACAGTGCCGTTCGCTACATTGCAAAAGAAGTGCAGCCCTTCAATACGGCTGAAAAGCCAGCAGTTACAAACGTTTGACAGATAGTACGAATTGACTGGGAGAAAGTACATGTCACAATTCCTGAACTGTATAAACTCCATTTCATTTAGGCCAGAGTTTTTATTGTTGTGTGAGTTTTGTTTTTGCTTTACAGAGACAGGGTCTATTTTGTTTTTGTTTTTGACTAGTATAATTATTTTTATTTACATGCAATTTTGCTAAAAGATAGGCCATTTCATTTTCATTGCTTTTTTTTCTCTTTTTTGTTTGTTAAATAACAATATTTTTTGTTCAATTTATTTATTTAAAATATCCTGACCTTCCGATTACAGTTAAATATTCTTAAGAAATGAAAGTTTCTTGAATCGTGCACTAGTCTTAAGTGCCAGAGATTTCAGGGAAATTCTATTCTAGGCTACTATGTTGTACGTTTGGAATTGTCATGCTGCTGCATCCAAGTTTCATTCCAAAGCAGTATTCATAATAAATGCCATGCATTGCATTAGCAAACGTATCAGAAATGTATTTCTCTTTAAATTGTTCAACTTTATTCAGTCAGTTGTTGTTACATCAATAGAATTTAAATTAACAGTTTGTCCTGAATGTTTGGGCTAAAATAGTTCCTAAATACACATTTGCATGTTAAACTTTTAAACTTTTAACTTAATGTGTATTAAATTGCGAGTTTTCTTGCTTATAGACTAGTTGACTAGTCGCAAATAAAATTTGAGAATAGTCGGCGGGGAAATTAGTCGAAATTCCCATCCCTAGTTAACAACAGACTGGTTAATAACAAACCTGGTTAATAATGAACCTAGTTAATAAAAAACCTGGTTAATAATGGAACTGGTTAATAACAGACTGATTAAAAGCAAACCTGTTCAACAACAAACTTGGTTAATAATTAACCTAGTTAATAAAAAACCTGGTTAATAAAACTGGTTAAAAACAAAACTGGTTAACAACAGAGTGATTAAAAACAAACCTGGTTAACAACAAACTTGGTTAATAATAAACCTTGTTAATAACAAAACTTGGTAAATAACGAAACTGGTTAAAAATGAAACTGGTTAACAACAAACCTAGTTAATTATTAACCTTAAAAAAAACTTCACATTAACAACCCTGGACATTAACAAATATGGTTAATAACTAACCTGGATCATAAAAAACCTGGTTAAAAACTAACTTGGTTAACAACCAAACTGGTTAACAATTAACCTAGTTAATAAAAAACCTGGTTAATAGCCAAACTGGTTAATAACAAACCTGGTTAATAATTAGCCTAGTTAATAATACACCTGGTTAATAACAAACCTGGTTAACAACAAACCTGGTTAATAATTAACCTAGTTAATAAAAAACCTTGACATTAACAAATCTGTTAAATAGCGAACCAGGTTCATAAAAACCTGGTTAATAAAACTGGTTAACAAAAAACCTGGTTAATAATTAATCTAGTTAATAAAAAGTCTGGACATTAACAAATCTGGTAATAACTAGCCTGGATCATAAAAAACCTGGTTAAAAACAAACTTGGTTAACAAGCAAACTGGTTAATAATCAACCTAGTTAATAAAAAACCTGGTTAATAGCCAAACTGGTTAATAACGAACCTGATTAATAATTTACCTAGTTAATAAAAAAACCTGGACATTAACAAACCTGGTTAATAACAAACTTGGTTAACAACCAAACTAGTTAACAATTAACCCAATTAATAAAAAACCTGGTTAATAATGAAACTGGTTAAAAACAAACCTGGTTAATAATTAACCTGGTAAATAAAAAACTTGACATTAACAAATCTGGTTAATAACAAACATGGTTCATAAAAAACCTGGTTAATAACAAACTTGGTTTACAGCAAAACTGGTTAACAATTAACCTAGTTAAAAAAAAAAACTGGTTAATAAAGAAACTGGTCAATAAAAAACCCGGTTAATAATTAACCGAGTTAATAAAAAACCTGGTTAATAACAAAACTGGTTAATAATAGACCTGGTTACTTATTAACCAAGTTAACAAACAACCTGGCTGATAACAAACCTGGTTAATAACAAACCTGGTTAACAACACACCTGGTTAATAATAAACCTAGTTAATAAAAACCTGGTTAATAACAAACCTGGTTAACAACAAACCTGGTTAATAATTAACCTAGTTTATGAAAAACCTGGACATTAGAAAATCTGGTTAATAACAAACCTGGTTCATAAAAAACCTGGTCAACAACAAACCTGGTCAATAATTAACCTAGTTAATAAAAAACCTGGTTAATAACAAACTTGACCATTTCAGAATCTCTAACTTTGTGCAGCTGTATCTGACAGAGCCGTCATGGTTAAATATATTTGTTTTGTAAACTGATGTGAACACTTTCATTCTTACGTCTTTCTTCTCTGCGGTTTGAACACCTGCTGAACGACTTTGTCTGTTAGCGTGCACCATTTTGTTCTGTTTAATTCATATTTCCTTTGCAGACCAAACGCCTCAGTAAGTCCTGACTGTCAGAACGAAGGCTGTGCTGCACCTCCCCTTCTCTGTCGCCAATATTTTCAAACAAATACGACATATCGGCATTCTAGCCAAACCAAACAAAGCTCAGGTGACAACAGGAATGGCCTATTTAAGATTTAGTCTGATTTTATTTTTGAATTTATTTATCTATATTTGTACTACATTCTTTAATAATGCATCAGGCCTAATTGGTTTGCTGGATGTCCTCGACCTTTTTCTTATTTTGAATTTGATTTATGAAACACACTGAAAGTGTAATTTGAGTTGCCTGATTGGGATTTCATCATCTACGGTCTGTAATATCATCAAAAGGTTCAGAGAATCTGGAGAAATTACTGCACGTAAGTAGCAAGGCCGAAAACCAACATTGACTGTCCATGACCTTCGATCCCTCAGGCAGTACTGCATCAAAAACCGGCATCACTGTGTAAAGGATATCACCACATGGGCTCAGGAACACTTCAGAAAACCACTGTCAGTAACTACAGTTCGTCTACATCTGTAAGTGCAAGTTAAAACTCTACTATGCAAAGCCAAAGCCATTTATCAACAACACCCAGAAACACCGCCGGCTTCGCTGGGCCCGAGTTCATCTAAGATGGACTGATGCAAAGTGGAAAAGTGTTCTGTGGTCTGACCAGTCCACATTTCAAAGTGTTTTTGGAAACTGTGGTCGTCGTGTCCTCCGGACCAAAGAGGAAAAGAACCATCCGGACTGTTATAGGCAAAAGTTCAAAAGCCAGCATCTGTGATGGTATGGGGGTGTATTAGTGCCCAAGGCATGGGTAACTTACACATCTGTGAAGGCACCATTAATGCTGAAAGGTACATACAGGTTTTGGAGCAACATATGCTGCCATCCAAGCAACGTCTTTTTCATGGACGCCCCTGCTTATTTCAGCAAGACAATGCCAAGCCACATTCTGCACGTGTTACAACAGGGTGGCTTCGTAGTAAAAGAGTGCGGGTACTAGACTGGCCTGCCTGTAGTCCAGACCTGTCCCCCTTTGAAAATGTGTGGCGCATTATGAAGCGTAAAATACAACAACGGAGACCCCGGACTGTTGAACAGCTTAAGCTGCACATCAAGCAAGAATGGGAAAGAATTCCACCCGAAAAGCTTCAAAAATTGGTCTCCTCAGTTCCCAAACGTTTACTGAGTGTTGTTAAAAGGAAAGGCGATGTAACACAGTGGTAAAAATGACCCTGTGCCAACTTTTTTGCAATGTGTTGCTGCCATTAAATTCTAAGTTGATGATTATTTGCAAAAGAAAATAAAGATTCTCAGTTCGAACATTAAATATCTTGTCTTTGCTGTGTATTCAATTGAATATAAGTTGAAAAGGATTTGTAAATCATTGTATTCTGTTTTTATTTACGATTTGCACAACGTGCCAACTTAACTGGTTTTGGGTTTGTAAATAAAGAAGTCAAACTCCAAACACAATGATAAATAAAAAAAAGTCAAACTGTAAACACAAGCCCTGGCTGACCCTTGCGCCACAGATGTTGCATCCAACACCTGAGGAGTCCTTGGTAAAATGGCTCCACACCTTACTCTTCCTCTCTGCCTGTGTAATGAAAACATACATTTGATGCATTTTAATAATAAGCACAGAATTTGATATCATAGTCGACAATTTTAAATAAAAACAAGTAGCTGCATTCAACTGAAAGTGATAGTACACAGGCTAATGGGAAGTGTTTTAAAACTAATACATTTTTTGTTTTTAAAAGGCTCAAAAACATTTTAGCCATATCAATTAATCATATTTACTAGCTATTGAAAAGTTCCATCTTCCATTTAATGCATGACACTAAACTAGATTTTAAATAACAATGTAGCTGCTTTCAAAACATGCAATAAATACGATTACAACAAAATAGATTGAAACATTTTCAAAAAATATTTCAATGAAGACAATAACTTGTGAATTTATAAGCTCAGGATAATCCTCCATGGCATTATGAAGTGAGATGCTGTGTAGTAGCCATTTATTATATAACGTGTGAATTAACAGTAGCATTTAGCCTATCTCTGTTTATTTCACAAAAAAAGCTACTAACAGGATGTTAATAGTCTGTTTATGTTTATAGTCTTACATATAACGGTAATAATAATAATAATAATAATAACTCTAATTTATATAGCGCCTTTCAAAAAACCCAAGGCGCTTAACAAACAGAAATAAACACATTAATTGCCAAAAGCCTCCATGAAAAAGTGAAAGCTCTGTCTTCAAGGGTCCGTTTTGTGCTTGTGGGTACAGAGAGGAGCCCGAGGTCAGCAGATCTCAGGTTCTGCTCAGGGGGGTAGTCCTCAAGGAGATCTGACAGATACTATGGGGCTAGGGTATGGAGAGCTTTATAGGTGAGGATGAGCAGTTTGTATTTGATGCAGAACTTGACAGGGAGCCAGTGGAGGCGTTTGAGGGTGGGAGTGATGTGCTGCCAGGATTTGGTACGGGTGAGCTACCTGGCAGCAGAGTTTTGTACATACTGCAGTCTGTCCAGGGTGATGTTGGGGAGTCCGAACAAGAGACCATTGCAGTAATCCAGACGAGAGGAGATGAAGGAGTGGATGAGGGTCTCAGCAACAGAATCTGAGAGTGATGGCCGGAGTCTGGAAATGTTTCGGAGGTGAAAGAAGGCGGATTTGGTTATGGATTTTATGTGGGATTGGTAGGAGAGGAGTCCAGGATGACACCCAAGTTGTGGACCTCAGGGGATGGAGAGATGGAGCAGCCATCCACCTGGAGGAGAAAATCTCCGACCTTCTGAAGCAGCGCCTTGGGACCCATGACCATGAGCTCTGATTTCTTGGTGTTGAGTTTGAGTAGGTTGGTGGTCATCCAGGTTTTTTATTTCGTGAAGGCAGTTGACTATGGATTGTGGAGGGAGCAGAGTGGTAGGTGTGGTGCCGAGATAAAGTTGGGTATCGTCAGCATAGCAATGGTAGTGTAAACCATGGTGGCGGATGATCTGACCAAGCGGGATCATATAAATGTTAAAAAGGATGGGACCGAGTACCGAACCTTGTGGGACACCATGGTTAACTGGGGCTGGGTGAGAGGTGGATCCATTACTGGAGACAAACTGTTGCCTGTTGGACAGGTATGAGTGGAACCAGGAGAGTACAGAACCGGTAAGTCCAAGGTGGGTGGAGAGGCGGTTGAGGAGGATGGAGTGGGAGATAGTGTCAAAGGCTGCAGAAAGATCCAGCAAGATCAGGATACTGATCTTGCATCAGCAGACATGAGCAGATCATTGGTGATCTTGATCAGTGCAGTCTCCGTGCTGTGGTGGGCTCTGTATCCCGACTGTAGGGGCTCGAAGAGCTTGTGGTTGGACATGTGCTGATGGAGCTGTGCTGCAACTGCTCTTTCCAGGGTCTTGCTGATGAAAGGAAGGTTGGAGATTGGCCTGTAGTTGGCAAAGTCATCAGGGTCCAAACCTGGTTTCTTCAGGATGGGGGTGACAGAGGCAATTTTGAGACTGGTGGGTACAGTGCCTGATTGCAGGGAGGAGTTGATGATAGCTGTAATGATGGGACAGAGGGTGGGTAGACAAGCCTTCACCAGTGTTGTTGGCATGGGGTCCAGTGAGCAGGAAGAGGCCTTAGCCTTGGTGACCAATTCCCAGGTCATAGAAGCTTCAACTGGAGCAAAGAAGGCAAAGGGGGGACATGCAGCCGGGGGGGCAGCGTCCAGCGCCTCAGGTGCCTGCAGAGGGGTGGAAGGTGTATGCAGCTGCTGCTGGATGGCGTCCACCTTTTCCTGGAAAAAGTCCAGGAATCTGGCGCAGAGATCGGGGGCACCAGCGGAGGGGGGGGGGGGGGGGACTTAGCAATTTGTTTATAGTGGTGAATAGCCTCCTGGGGTGGTTTTGCTGGGACCCAATAAGGGTGGAGTAGTACTGGGTCATGGTTTGGGAGAGAGCTTCCTTGTAGGCCTTGACATGGTCTTTAAAAGCCTGTTGGTGGACAGTGGGGCCAGTTTTCTTATAAAGCCTCTCCAGTCGCCGGCCAGTGGCCTTTATGGCTCGGAGCTCAGCGGTGAACCAGGGAGCAGGGCGGTTGAATGATACAGTCCAGGGTTTTATGGGGGCAAGAGAGTTTAGGCTATTGGATAAGGCAGTGTTGTAGTGGGCTACCAGGCAGGGAGCCAGGATCACTGAATACAATGTTGTGGTGGTCAGATGCCTAGATCCAAACACTGCAGGATGGTTGGGGACATGCCAGTGGAACATACCAGGTCCAACGTATGACCTTTATTGTGGGTGGGGGCCACGCACATGTTGGCTGAAGTCAAAACAGTCCAACAGTGCCAGAAATTCAAATTCAAATGGACAGCTGCTAGAATCCACGTGCACATTCAGGTCCCCCAGCAAGAATGTGGATGGAGACATGGCACAGACAGGGGTGAGTAGCTCAGACAGGTCAGACAGGAAGGCAGTCCAGTCCAAGATAGTCTTCTTAGGTGGCCGGTACACTAACACGAACTGACGCTGTCCAGTTAGTGTAAACACAACACAGTCAATGAGGTAGCAGTGGGTACTATCACCTCCTTAATGAGGATGTCAGATCGATGGCTCACAGCCAGGTGGACGTGTGTATTTACAGTAGCATTTATCTCTGTTTATTTCACAAAAAAAGCAACTAACACAACGTTAAAACACTGTATTAAAGTCTTACATTAGAAAATGGTGGACGTACTGTATGTATTTGCATTTATCTCGTTTTATTTCACATAAAAGCAACTAACACAACGTTAAAACGCCGTATTATAGTCTTACATTAGATAATGGTGGACGTGTGAATTAACAGTAGCATTTATCTCTGTTTATCTCACAAAAAAGCAACTAACACAACGTTAAAACGCCGTATTATAGTCTTACATTAGATAATGGTGGACGTGTGAATTAACAGTAGCATTTATCTCTGTTTATCTCACAAAAAAGCAACTAACACAACGTTAAAACGCCATTCTATAGTCTAACATTAGAGAATGGTGGACGTGTATATGTATTGCATCTTTGTTTATTTCACAAAGATGCAACTAACATGTCGTTAAACATTGTTACACACTCTTTAAAACTTCCGTGAAAAAAACTTGCTCTCCTTGGCATGTCTTAACAGCATGATTTTGTCATGGAGCACTAAAGTGTAGAGTTATTTTGTTTTGCAAAGTCACGGCTTACCATGAAGTAAATGAAATTGTTGCCGTCCTCTTCTCTGTAGCTGACTGAGTGTGAGTGAAGGAGCTAGAGGAGAGGCTGCATGGTCTGCATGTGAGGGGGAGGGGCCGGGCACTCTGGCAGCGTGAAGCCCAACATACAGACTTTCAGGGGCAGGAACGACAAAATCTCTGTGGATTAAAAACTTTAATAATCGGCTACATTTTGGCCGATGTTGATTAATCGGTGATAGGCTATAATCGGCCCGATTAATCGGCCTGCCGATCAATCGGTTGGGCTCTAGTATCTATTCAAGAAAAGACCGTCGCTCATAATAAACACACTTGCATGTCATTTTGACAAGATGGTCACTTTTCCCTTATGCCATTCTATCAATTTTAATTCTCCTTTTCTGATTGCAATGAAACGTAATCTAAGTGGCAGCATTCACAGAGTTGCACAGCTTCACCATCGATGCTGTGCCAATGGCTGTGAGCACTTTGGGACTAAGGATAAAGAAGCAGAGTTTTAGAAAGTTTAAGGATTCATCGTCTTTGTTCCCACAAGCACATCAGACTCCTTCTCTTTTGAGACAAACACACCCCTGTCCTGCCTATGCTCATTTGGTTTTCTTTAGAGAGCACCATGAAACTTTGTCAGTGAAGTAAAGGAAAGAGACCTGCACTCATCAAGGTTCTGTGTGCTTACCCTGATATCATAGTGATCTTTGAGTCCTTCGTCCACATGATCCAGGAACTGCAGGACGTCCAGCCCCTCCAGACAGCTGTCCAGCAGAGTGTACATGCACTCAAACGCAGCTTTATTTAACATCCAGGCCGCCATCCACCGTGTGTTTGAATGGGCCCATCTCCACCTGCACACTCACAGAGGAATCACGTCAGGATTTCAGCACAGCTTTATAAAATCGTCTCGCCTTACTGGCTCAGTCACTCACCTCTCTGATGAGGTCCTTTCTGATCTGGGTCTCCTTGTAGAGGTGAGGCAGCACTGCCGGGCAGGAGGCCGCGGATCAGCGACGGTTTGTTATGAGCGGTAGAGTTGAACATCACCAGAGCGACCCAGCGCACATTGATGTCGTCCTGCAGAGTCTTCAGGAAGTCACCTGATGAACAAGAAGCTTCATTAAATGATGGGTCTTGGCTTAGGGATGTAATGGTATGAAAATTTCATATCACGGTTATTGTGACTTAAATTATCACGGTTATCATTATTATTACGGCGTTGTTGCGGTGTCCTTAAAATGTTGAAAAAGTACATTAACACAGTCTTGAAATCATTTCACCCCTTTAATATTATAATTATAACAGTTCTTTTTCTGTCAATAACTGTGTAAGGAAATGTCCTATAAGTAAAGTTGTTTAAAAAATTTTAATGAGGAAAAAAAAGTAAATAATTCTGGAAAGTATTTGTCATTATTACATTATAAATGCTTAAACAGTGTGTAATTACAAGAAAAGAAAAAAACTGATTTGAACTTTAAACAGGATTGTCTTTATAAACAATTGTAAATGAACATGTTTAAAGTTTTGAGACAATCAGAAATAATCTTAACCTATTTTACAAACACACATATTTTAGTTTGCCTGCAGTATTAGTGTCCATGTTACAGCTCGGTATATTAGACCGTGATTAGTTTTGTCTTTTACCACAGCTTGGTGTTTTAGACCGGGTGATTGTAGTCACTCAGTTTCCCCTCGACATCCTTGTAAAATTCAAACTTCAACCAGACTTTAGACTTCAGCTGTTTCGAGTAGGACAACCTGCAAGAGTCTGAGCAAGGCTGCAGCAGCTGAGGCCAAACATTACAAGCTGGGCATGTGTGCCTCTGTTTGCGACACACTGCTGCTTAACACACATAGTTTTGCTTTTCCAAAGAGCAGCATCACAGAGAGTTATTGACACAGTGTGATGATCAAACGGAAATTTTAAAAGAACACTGTAATGATTACTGTGGGAAATTTACCGCGGTTTACCATTTTACCGGTAACCGTTACATCCCTACTGCTGTCCTTTACAAAACACAGTGTTCCTGCAAAAATATTTACTAGTGAAAATAAAAGGATTTTTCCATTCTAGAAACCTTTTGAAAATATGTAAGTAATTTAGGGCTCCAGCTGTTTACTTTGCACAGCAGCTGGATCCTCCTGATTCAATGTCTATGATCAGGCAGATCCATCTAGTGAAGCTCTACAATGACTGCTTAACCCAAAGCAAACAAACCAATTCAGTCTTTCAGATCAGGAGAGTTGAGAGAGATGAGCGAGATGACAGCAGAAAGTGACTGCACTTACAGATATTAGCATAGATGCTAACAGCTTTAGTAGCAGTTTTATCGGATCTTGGTCACATTTTTTCATTGAATGAAAAACAAAAAACAACAAACTTTACAGTACGGATATTTTTGCTTCACTCCCAAAGTTGCTCACATCACACTTACACCCACCTACTACATTATCTGACTGGCCCACAATAAATGTGATTGATGGATTGATCGTCCAATCACCTGCCAGATATGCTTTTTTCATGGTTCAGCCCTCCCCTAACACTTTCTGAGGTCTCTCTCCCAGATAGACCAGTGACATATTTTTAATGGTCTATCTGGTGAGTCAGGTTAAGATCCTATAGCAGTGTTCTTAGAAATTATTCAAGACAAAAGTTCCACATACTGATCTTTTAGGATTAGACTATTATTTTTAATAACTGTCATGTCTGTGCACCGATGCCTTACCTATGCAGTCTTTGAGCAGTGAATCCACAGGAGCTGGCCGATCAGTTATAGTGAACTTCACTGCTGTCACCACAGTGCTGCGAGCCAGAGGAGAACCTTTAAGAGAGAGAGAAAGAATTCTTCTTTTATTGCGTATTTAATACAACATGGAGAACAAGACACTTCGGGCAGCTAACAGCAACTGTAGAAGCCATGGCAGCACACGGGGTATGTATAGTGCCACTCCTAAAACTGCATTAATCGTCCAAAAATCATTAGTTTCACCAATATTCTATTATGGTCCACTCGGGCTACTCCTCCATTACAGTCTGTGTCGATCCAGATATGTCTTAATGAGTGTACTGACCTCTGAACTGAAGAAGAAGAACCTTTGCCTCTGCGCATGTGCAGTACTCTCTGGAGCGCTGTTCTTCTCTTTGCCTCCGCGTCCTCCTTTCGATGAGCTCCTCATCTGTAAACTCTGGCTCGAACTGTAAGGACACCCATCATATTCAAAGTTCTCCTCCACAACATCTTCATCCGATAGATATTCGTCCATTTTGCACAAAACTGGAAGAAGAAAGTCGTTGTGTAGCCGGCGGTCTTCTCCTGAAACAATGAGCTATACTGAGCATGTGCGGAGGCAAACATAAACAAAGTCTTCAGTTCAGAGGTCAGCACAGTCACAAAAACATGTCTGAAGTGACACAGACTGTAATGGAGGAGTAGCCCGAGCGGACCATGATGAAATATTGGTGAAACTAATGAGTTTTTGGACGATTAATGCAGTTTTAGGAGCGGTGCTGTATGCCCTATGTGCTACCATTATACGGATGTCCGCCGCTCGATTTTGGATCTAAATATCTCCTGAAGCACTGTTTGGATCAGGAAAGCCTTCTGGGTGAGTACATTGTTCTACTTCATTCTATGAACAATGTGAAAGCTGTAGAAACCGAACTCATCCTTTAAGTAAGTGGGTTATTTATGTTGATTCATAGATTAACCTATACCTGTCTGGTAGATGTTGGGTTATGGGTGGAGTTTTAGTTATTTAGGTCAGCCAGCACAGGTTTGGGTGAGCCTTCAGCATTGTTCAGGTTTGAGAAGAGCAGGACGGAAAATGTTTTTTGACTGTGAAACTAGAAATTTGACCATGGGATAAATTTTGTGTTAATGGAACCCTCATCCGCCAAATAAATGGAACATCAACGGATCTGTGAGTAACGTGATTATTTGATGAATGAAAGTGGACACGTGTCAGATTATCTGTCAAGCTTGGATCATTCAGGTGGCTTTCAAAACTGCTAAAGATTAATCTGCCACTACTACTTAAACATGAGTGGACAGCGAAGTGCTGATGCTGCTGACATTTGTCTTGTTCATAGAAGTGTTCGATCATATGGAGGAGAAATAACACAGTAAAGGGTAAATTAAACTCCATAAAGCAGAGTATGGTCTCTTTCACCTAATTCATTAATTAATTTACTTTTGCAAACCTTTGTTTAACCAGAAAAAAACCATTGAGATCAAGATCACTTTCACAAGGTCGACCTGGCCACAAGGTCAACACGCATCATGAAAACATAACGGAAAGGAAACAATTTTAGTTAAAAATACACATTTTTGTCATTGCAGGTAAAGTGCAGGGGCCTCATGTACAACGGGTGCGTATGCACAACAACGTGGTGTACGCTCTTTTTCACGGCAAAGTACAGATGTATAAATAGTAAAATGATTGTGGAAATGTGCGGTGCCTCACGCCAACTTGTTCCTTTGGTGACACTTAGATGTGATGCCAGGGAATTGTTATATAGGCTAAATAAACATGAAAACAATTAGTCCTTAGAGACACAACAACAATTAAAAATTCTGAACAAGTGGCCTAACACACCCACGTGTCTGCAGTTACATGAATATAGGAAAAATACTGTACAGCTGCTTTAGCAGTGTGAGAAGACGTAAATGTTGCAAATGAAGAGAAAGCGTGTTTGAAGATTGAGAGGATTTACAAGCAAAGATGACTATCATCAGCTGGATAAGTAACTGTTTTTGGTTCCCGAGGGCAGTCCTCCTGAAACCGTGCACAGAGCCGCAGCCAGCATTAAACATTAAAGCACAATTTGCTGTGAAAGACGATTTCCCCAATGTGATCAGAGCTGTCTACTGCACACACATTGTTATAAAAGAGCCATCACATGATGAATTTGTGTATGTCAACAGGACACATTTTATTAGATCAATGTAAAGGTCATATGTGATGTGCAAATGCCGTTAACCGACATTGTGGCGAGGTGGCCTGTTTTTTAAAAAAAAAGAAAAGAAAAGAAACAAACTACACGCTGGCATTGTGCATGATGAGAGGCTTCTTAGTCAGTACATTTATTACAGTAGTTGTCTGAAAATAATCCCCATTATTTGCATTGAGAATGTGCGCCCCCAATTCCATCCCGTCTTAACAGCATCATTACTGATCAGTGGATGAAAATTTTGACCTCCTGATTTTTGCTGATTAAACTACATCTTAAAATTGAATTGAATTGAATTGAATTGATTTATTTATTTCGGTCACGTCAGCACACTTATACAGCATCACACATTGTCAATAGTTGATCAAATGTACATGTCCGAAAGGGAAGACGGGAGAAGCAGAGCTTATCTAGTCCTGTCCCCATTTTCTCAATATTTAGTCTCCTCTTTTTCACATATCATCAAATTATTATAAATTTTTATTCCATTTACAGAAGTATGACATAATTCTTGACTGTCCTTTAGTGTCCGTATTTGACATATTATGACTAATCCTTTGTTCCGCGTAAGGCAGAGTCCAATCCTTTGTTCCACGTAAGGCCTAATTCATGACTCTCTTTTTTTTTTTGTTAGTCCCAGCTTGTGATGTTGGGGTGGTGTGTCCGCGTTGCTTTTCTTTTTTCCAGGTTTCAAACATGTGTTAAACGCGTGACTCCTCGTCACTCTCCTCTTCACCCAGGCGTGCTCCTGCACTGTCGTCCCGGGCTCTGCTGTAGTTTTCAGCCATGCGGCTTCCGCCTCCCAGTCGGATTTTGTTGAGGGTGTGCGAGCCATCCTTCTGTGACCTCCGGCTCTCTTGATCTCATCGCATGCTTGCAGCATCGCCTCTCTTGTTGAAAACTCAGCCTTCATACACCTCAGTCTCCACATAATCCCTCCGAGGCCCAGTCCCATGATTGTAATCGCAGCTCCAATTGCAAACAAGAACACGCCTTCCATGTCCTCGACCTCCAGGATTGACAGACACACCACTTCCATTTATTCCAGCTGTCCATTATGCATCTAGCTAGGAATGTTCCATCGGGGCATTTTGGTTCTCCCGGGCCAGCTTGACGGGTTGAGAAAACCTTATCAAGCTGGCCCGGGAGAACCAAATACCTTATCAATTGCGTTGAGAGCCCAACTTAGTGGATCCATTTTGAGACTGTCTGTTTCTCTGTTAGCTGGATATGTTCTGCTGCCTCACTTGACTTACACCATCACTTCATTCACTATCATTGTTTTGGTACATTTCGTCTTTCCTGCTGTCTTACAGACCAAACAACCCACATGCTTTGTCTCACCATCCTTCAGTTCTTTACATGTTTTAGATTATACACCCTAAGATATTATCATATTTATATCCGTCAAAGGTCGTTTTGAGCATTCTTTGCTTAAATTCTTTCATGGTCCCGCTGCACCTGGTTTCTTCTTGTAAGCTGTTCCATTGATTGACTCCATTAACTGTGATAGTCATGGCTTTCAATGTGGTTCTTATTTTTTTCTTTTTGAAAGTCATAACACCTCTTAAGTTCTGTTTTGTCTGTCTTTTTATAAACCTTGTTTGTAGGTTCCTCGGTAGCTGACCATGTGCAGCCTTGTACAATACCTGCACAGTCCTGTATTTTATTAGGTCATATAGTTTTAGGATCTTTGCTGTAATAAACAGCTGATTTGTGTGTGCTCCATAGTTTGCGTGGTGAATAATTCTCACTGCTTTTTTCTGGAGTGTTAATATACTTTTAATATTCGTTTTGTAGGTATTTCCTCATATTTCGCTGCAGTATTGTATGTGCGGTGCCACCAGTGCCCAGTAAACTGTGAGAAGTGATTTCTGATTCAGCAGTTTTTGTGCTTTCCACAGTATTGATACACTCCTGGCTATTTTTGTTCGTGTATAAGATATGTGAGGTTTCCAGTTTAGCTTATCATCGATGATTACTCCTAGAAATTTGAATTCATTAACCCTTTGTATCTTGGTGCCGTTTATATCTACATTAGCATCACAGTCTCTGTTTTTGTAGGGTACAGAGATAATCTGTATATATTGAACCATATTTGTAGCTTGTTTAGCTCTTTGTTTGTCACTGTGGTCAGCTCCTTCAGGTTGTCTCCCGAGCAGAAAAAACTCGTATCATCTGCAAATAGTATGAATTTAATCTTTTCGGATACCTTACATATATCATTCATATAGAGAGTAAATAACTTCAGACCCAATACGGACCCCTGTGGGACCCCGCAAATAGTGTTGAGGCACCTTGATTTTATTCCTGCTACTTGGACGTATTGGTATCTGCCATTCAGGTAGCTCCTGAGCCAGTTCAGCGCTTTACCCCTTACGCCCAGCTTTTCTAGTTTATAACGAAGTATGTTGTGATCGATTGTATTGAATGCTTTCTTTAGATCAAGAAATATTCCAATACTACATTTTTTTTGTTCGACCATGTCAGTGATTATTTCTACGGCATCCATTATCGCTAATACTGTGGAATGATTTTTTCTGAATCCGTATTGACCATCATATAGCAGATTGTGTTTATCAATGAATTTATCTAGTCTGCTGCTGAACAGTTTTTCTAGTATCTTGGAGAATTGTGGTAGTATTGCTATTGGCCTATAGTTATTGAATTCCTCCTTGTTACCTTGTTTATGCAAAGGGATTATTTTTGCGATTTTCATTTCATCTGGGAATTTCCCTGTCTGAAACGATAGATTACATATATGTGTCAAAGGTGATGCAATCTCTTCTTGTAGCATTTTAATTAGTTTCATGTCAATGTCATGGACGTATTTTGACGTTTTCCTGTGCAGTTATTAATCAGTTGTTTTATTTCTCTATCGTCAGTTGGAGTCAAAAACATAGTGTTTTGGTTACATTTCCCCTCCCTATCAAAATGGTTCCAGCTAAGGTCATTCTCTGGGATCTGTAAAATTCTGAAGATTTCAAACCATGTATGAACCTCTATCCGAGGGGTTGGCAAGTTTGGCCTCAGGCCATATATATATATTTTTTAGAGCCACTTCATGTTGGGCCAGAACATAATCAGAGGTTAATATATACAGATGATGATTATTGTTAATTAATGCATAAACAGGGGAGTGACGTGAGAAAGCGGGATATCACTGGGATGATCGACTGGAACCCTTCTTTCCAACTGATAAAAAAAGAGGGAAAAAAAAAAGAAAAAAAAAAACAAATCGTGCTTCTTTACGCTGTTTGTATTATAATAATCCTTTTTTTTTTAAATTTGTTAATAATGTACCAAAATCTTGAATGGGATTTATTAGGCATAAATAACAGTTTTCAGGACAGGGAATGTCAAATGTTTTTATTCATTAATTGGGATTTTCATGCTGAAATCAACTTTTCACGACTCTTCTTAAAAACCTGACAAATAATTCACAGCCAACGTTCATGCAGACGTGTTCTTGAGCTTTTATTATTAACAGATCGCTGGTGATCTGCAGCTGCCATCCGTGCGCAATTCAGCACTACATTATGTTTATTTGAGAGAGCTTGAGTGAGTGAACAGTCTGCTCCTGTCTGATCTGCTCTCAGATAAACTGACATCAGAACAGATGAATTAACAAAGTTTTGTCCCTGTGACATCTTATATCTCCTCTGCAGCGATCTTCCATCAGGACAGAGCGGACTTTATTTGCCGACCTCTGCTCTGTCTTGTGTGGCTGTGTATGAACACATATTGTTAGTTACACAAATACACAGGTATGAACCTTTGGGAATCACCTACATGTGCCCCAACCACCCCTGAGAGAGTGGTGTCTGTTCAGACAGGGTGGGTTCTTCTATCGTCCCCCCGCCTGTTCAGACCACATGGGCCTCCGCCTCACCCTGATGTCAGACCAAATCCTTCATCTCTGCTTGTGTTCCCCTGAGCCCATGGCACTGACAACCTCACACACTCTCCCACTTACTCGTCTTGTATTTGTTGCTTATAATTATATTATATTATTATTATAATATATTATGTTAGGACATCGTGCCAAAGAGGACGTTTTTGCGTGCCTCCACTTCAGTGAGTAGTGCCTCAAATACACTTTCCATGACATTCTTTTTTAAGACCATCTTACTATTTTTTTTTTTTAATTTTCTGATCATCCAGAGGGGGGAATCTCAGGCGCAGGGCTTATTTAAAATGTGATTTGCGTATGTATTTGGAGGCGTGGACGGGGAGGAGTCGAGTACTCCAACATGTGCGCTCAGTTCCACATTGATTGGGATGTACAAAGGAAATGTGCTTGGATTGATGCGTGCGCACAGATTCATACAACTGGATATTTCTGTGCGTACGTTTTCTGGATTTGATCGTACGCCATGTTTTAGTATGAAGTCCAGTCTTACATGAGGCCCCTGGTCTCCTTCTTCAATAAAATGTCTTTGTTACACCCACAATCTGAATCCAGTTCTTTAAAACTCAGGATTCTCATCATCACAGTAATCCAAATGGCCTTTCAAAGGGAACCAGTGAAGCCGGGAGCAATAAAAGAGGCACTCACGAATAAAGGAATCCTGCTCAGACAACAAGAACATGCCACACAGCCTAGCTGACTCTCTGGAGGAGCTAATTCACCAGGTTTTCACACTCAACTCTGTGAGATCTTTTTAGATTTTAGACTGCACCCCTCTAGCTCCTCCACAGAGGAGGCTAAGATAGCCAATATGGTCATTTGCTAATGAGTAATGGGGCTTAATGAACTAAAGCTCTTTGGTAGGGAGGTTTAACTGTCTTTTGACTGATTCACATCTGAATTATGTAAGGTGTTTGACCACCCCGTTCAGGGGCAAGAGGTTGCTAAAGCGTTTACTTTCCCTTAGTCAGGATTCACAATCTGTGGCATCTTATTCTGTCGAGTGTCAGATTTTTGCTCATGAGTGTGGCTGGGATGAACAGGCTTGTATTGACGTATTTAATAAGGGTCTCTCTTAGGAGATAAAGGATGAAGTGGCTACTTTGGGACTAATCTACCTCTGTGGAGAACTTTGTTTCATTCAGTGTTAAAATAGACAACAGGCTAAGAGAGAGAGAGAGAGAGAGAGACAGCGAGGTCTCACTGAATGGGTCCCTCTTCTCGTCAGTTTAGCTCACCCAAGACTCCCCCTCCCTTCCTGTCTTCTCCCCCTCCTCAGGCGCCCTCTGCTGCTCCCGAAGAGCCAATGCAGTGGGCAAAACTCAACTAAATCCCAAGGAGAGACAGCGAAGCCAGGAGGAGTGACTATGGATCTATTGTGTAGACAGAGATCACCCCATGAACTTGCCCTTGTTTACCAAAGGGCCGGCTCATCAACAGAGCGTAGTGGTGAGTCAAACCTCCTCCTCCCCAAGCTCTTAGCCTGGAGTATTTTTCCTTTCTACCCTTTCATGGCCTAATAGATCTGTACACACTCATGTATTCTTGGACTCGAGAGCTGATGATATCTTCATCCATGAGGACCTATCTCGTCAAGGGGAACAATATTTCTCTTGAGCAATTATCACAGCCAAGAACCCTTTGCCATGCTCAGGTCTTCCCCAAATCAGACCACCTTATCTGCATCCAAGAGGGAGACGAATGGAAAACAGCTTTCAACACACCCATAGGATGGCACAGAAGCAATTAGGACTCAGAAGTGAGACAGATTTTCCAGTTCACAATAACCAGCTTAACTGTTCAGACACAGGAACAGTTGAGTAGCGAACAGGTTGAACCCGTGAACCTTGGAACACAAGGCAGTGACGTAGTCCACTCGGCCACACAGGAGCCACACACTCAAACTGCAACTCAGAGTCTTTAAGGTGAAGCAGGTTTGGACTCACTTTGTCTTTCAGAACAGGAAATGGTTCAGATTGCCAGAGATCAGGCTGCCACCACTGATTCAGGCTCACAGACGGGTACTCGACGTCACACACAGGCAGAGGGATCAGATACCGGAGAACAGATGGTGACCACAGATCAAGATTCACAAACAGGTACTCGGCGTCAGGAACAGAAGGCAAGGTCGGCAACCAGGATCAGGCAGGCAGGTACATGCAGGACAGAAACCAGTACCTTTGAGTCTAGCCAAAGATCAGCCGGTAAAGACGCAAACAGGAACAGAACAGGTCGGCAAAAGGTGATCAGACCGGATACCAGGTCTGGAGTTCTTTGCATGAGAGCAAGAAGATCTGACGCTGAGTGAGTGTGGAGCTGGGGTTTAAGTAGGTGGTGTGATTGTAGCAGATGAGGTGCAGGTGTGAGCAGGAGCACAGGTAACAGGAGTTGAGCTGACTGATTGAAGCTGGAGTGTGGCAGGCTGAAGCTGAGACTGAGGCTGTGACACTCTCCCATCTTAAGTCCTGTAATGTCTCCTCCATACGGTCAAAGTGGCATCCATTGTGTAAGGCTATATCATGTGGCACACAACACACGAAAAAGAATGCACTGACGGTCTCAATACCTGCCTATGAGGTGTTGGTGACGTGTGCACACTGCACTCCTGTCAGCTAAATTACCACTGCACAGGGAGCACTTCCTCTGCACAGAGAATAGACCAGCTCGGAGCTGGCAAGCTTTCAGCTCACCTTCCTTGCAGTTTTTGGCACAAAATTGTCAGTGCGCTAGCCTGAGTCTGTCAACAACTCCCCCTGGTGCGCCGCCACACCCATCTGGGCAGAGTTGGTCTACCAAACTGCCAAATTGGCTGTGCAGGGCAATGCGCCAGACAAAAATACCACTGGCTTACAACTGGGCTCTACCACCCTGCACTGCAACAGGAAATCAAGACCCAGTGACTGATCTTAAGGAAATGAGAACTGACACTCTGATATGATCTGTCACAACTTAAACACACCGATGAGTATTCACGACACATAATCTGACATCTCTGAGCCCCTGTTCGTTATCAAAACAGCAAAATATCGACCATCTCACCCCAAACTGCACCAGG
This sequence comes from Scarus forsteni, assembly GCA_036419115.1. Lineage (NCBI taxonomy): Eukaryota > Metazoa > Chordata > Actinopteri > Labriformes > Labridae > Scarus > Scarus forsteni. Next base: position 76,750 of record JAZDUH010000522.1, read on the forward strand.
ACCTTTAGATAGGGCTGTGTGTTTCTACAATAGACTGAACCCAAGAAGGTCCTGATGGAGAGTACACAAGTAAAGTAACTTCAAATATTTCCATCAGTGATCATCAGTGCTGATATTTTTAATCCCATCAGCCCACCACACTGCTGTCACTTCCTGTTTCAACTTTGAAGCTTTTTTAGTGAAACACAACTTCTTAGTCTGTGACATACTTCCACTTACTCCTGTTTTAAATTGATAATACAAACAAAATTATAGTTTAAATAGATTTCTTTATTCATCAAAAAGGTTTCATGGACAGTGATGAGGATCAGGTCTCCTTCTTATCTCAGTGTTTGGAGTTAATCCAGATCAGCATCACACCGCTCATCTGTTATGATTGACGTCTTGTGGTTTCAGTCAACACCTCCAGCTCATTATTTTTAACTTCATCCTGCATCAGCACATTTCCTCTTGATTTTCAAAGGCCATCAAATCAGTATTACAGAAGTGATGAAAAACTTGTTCTCAGAAAGAGGAAAATGACTGAGTGTGGGTAAGAAGTGTGGTTTAGCTCGACACATAAACTCAAGAACAGCAAACTTTACAATCAGTCGACTGAAGACAGAGACAACCTGCTGCAGCTCTAAACCAACATGAAGAACTTTCTCCTCCTCCTCCTCCTCCTCACTCTGATCACAGGTAACATCATGATTCAGTCCTACAGCCATGTCTTTAAAAACATTTTCATTTTTTCTTTTATTGTCTTGTCAAAGTTTGAGGAAAGAGAAAGGCTGAATAAATCAACGACAGACTTTCTTTACCTTTAGTACACTTTTTTTCTGGGGGGATCTAAGTAGACTTTTTTTTAAAGTCTAACCTAGACCGGTCAAATGGTTTTTGGAAGTTTTATCCTGAAGTTTGAAAGTTTAAGATCATGTTTTGTTTTCAGACTCTGATGTAGATTTTCCTCTCTGATCTGAAGGAAGTGAAGCTGAATCTGAGGAGTTTGAGGTGGAGGCATGTTTGGAAGGATGGGTGGACCTCATCTGCAGATATCCAGATACAAATCAGAAGTATCAGGCTGTAGGTGTAAAAATTAAAGGACGATTCTTGAACATTACTGTTGAGAAGGAATGGAAATACGGTGAAGGATTTTTTGCATTCCATAACACAACTTATGAAAATCTCAGAGTGATCATCAGACATTTCGGACACAACAGTCTTGGGAAGCATGAGTGTATATTTTTTCTTAGCTCTGGAAACAAGAAGAAGGTGGAAGTGAGGGTGAAAAAAGGTAAGAAATGTTTTTATAACTATATTTCATGTTGTTCATCATTTCATTTTCACATTTTCATACATCAACATTTAAACTTCACTTGGTCAAACCTGCTGTAAGAGGAGCAAAAACATCTTCATCATGGAGAAATGTTTCCAGAGATGTTCTTTGTTCTTCTCTTAATGATGAAATGTTGTCCAGGTCTGATAAAACTTCACTAAAGCAGTTTGTATCTGTGTTCATGTCTGTACATGCAGCCATGTTTACAGGCTGTAGCTCCAACTTTCTCCTCAGAGGATGTTGATGGAGCAGTGTCTCTGCAGACTGAGCTCAGTCACTCTGACCAGGACCTTATAAAGATGGATATGCCTGATTATAGACACTGAATCAGACTGATCCAGCTGCTCTGAAAGGTCAAGGACGCTGTTCAAACAGATTAAACAACCAAATAATAATTTCACCTCATTCTTAAAAAGGTGACAAAAAGTTTGTAGGTGAAAGTTATATTTGTTCATTTACTTGAACTTCTCAGATTTATGAGGAAGGAAAAGTAAATTCAAAGTGAAGTAACAGGAACCAGAGTGTTGGAACTTTTTTGAGTTTGTGGCCCAGCAGTGATGATGACTAACATTTGTGAACTGGCACTCACGCAGTAACTAACTGCTGTTGACCATCACTGAAAGCAGACCTGAAATAAGTCATCATGTAACATTTTATGAACCATGTAAGCAGCTGGATCAGCCAAGGTCCACATCCAACCAGAGCTCCAGACAGAGAGCTTTAGCGTGGTCTAAAATGATGCTAACCAGAATTACCTAGCACTCCACTCTTTTAGTGTGCTTTATCTTTATTAAAATATTTTTATCATTTTGTTTTTCACAGCTACAAATGTGTGCTCATTAGCATCTACTCAGACTGTCAACACAGGAGCTCAAACCAACATCACATGTACAGTCCCAGAATTCTCGTACCAGTCCTGGGTCAAGTTTTTGTGCAAAGACAATAATGTCACTTGTGAGGACATTTTAACAACAGAATCATCTCTGACATCAAATGGAAAGTTCAGTTTCATAAAAACCGGTCATGGTTTTAACGTTTCCATCAGTAATGTGTCCAAACAGCATGAAGGAGTCTACTGGTGTGGACTTAAACACGCAGATGGAAGCTATCGAGTGGGATTCAAACAGATCCAACTAAAGGTTAAAGGTAAGTCACGTGTTTTTAACGTCTTTGGTTTTTGAAGAGAAGTCCTGAAGCTAAATAAAGGTCATCACATCAGAAACACTGTCAAAAATCCCAGTCACACTTGCAAAAAACATGAAATTATCCAGACTTAACCCCCCACCCCCAACTATTTAATCCACGTGAAGTCGGTGAATTATCAGAGACATTTATTTCGGTGAGTGGGGATGGGTAGAGCAGCAGGTAAGTGAAAAAATCGTTCACATGAGGATGCAAGCATGAAATTTGGCACAAATACTCTCTAAGGGCAACTCTTTTGAAGAATAACATTAGACACTCCAAAATTCAAGACGGCAGCAGTTGCTCAAGATGCCCGCCATTTGTGTGAAATGCTCATTATTTCAATAGTTCAAATGGTGATGCAGCAATAAAATTTGGCATATGTACTCTCATAGGGCCACCCTTGAAAAATGATGTTAGACACTCAAATTTAAGAAGACGTCAGTTTTTCAAGATGGTGTCCGCTTTTCAAGATGGCTGCCCCCCTAGTAGAATATTGGTATGATGACTGTCTTTTGACTAAAAACTGCTGACAACCACTTGAATTTTCAACATTGTAGCCTTTCTTTGAGATTTCTACCTTGTTCTTTAAATAGTATTACCATGTCAATCTGGGTTCCTCAAATAATGAGCACAAATGGCAGCCATCTTGAAGAAATACCCCCATCTTAGAAAATGGCAACCATCTTAAATTTTGGAGTGTCTAATGTTATTTTTCAAAAGGGTTGCCCTTAGAGAGTATTTGTGCCAAATTTCATGCTTACATCACCATTTCAACTGTTCAAATAATGAGCGTTTTATACTTATGGCGGCCATCTGAGAAAAAATAGCTGCCATCTTGAATTTTCGAGTGTTTAACGTTAATTATTAAAAGACTGGCCCTTAGAGAGTATTTGTGCCAAATTTCATGCTTGCATCCACATGTGAATGATTCTTCCGAAATATGCAATTATCTGCTGCACTAGGGCTGATGACATCATCCTGTTTGACCAGCAAGAGAAACACAGATTAAAACTTAATTGATTGTGAGGAGAGTAACACAAACTGGACATTTGAAAGTGTTTTTTTCACTGCCCATCATCAAACTTCTGTACTTCTGCTCTAAAACAATCTGTCACAGAGAACCATTTCTCATTGCTTTTGGATACGGAGCTAAAACTCTGCAGCTTTCTGTCTCCGGTGTAATCGCCTTACACAGATTGATGCTGCTTTAAATTCACTTCTGTGTGCTTCCTCCTTTCAACCTCTTGATCTCTGTTGTCCACACATATTTTAACATGTAAGATACATGTATAGGTAAAGACTGTGACCTTTCTAATGCTGTCTTATTATGAGCACTGACCTCCGCCGTGCATGTTTGACACCTATTGGTGACACCTACGATGCGAAGTGTGTTGAATTTTGACACAAATTTTGATATTTTTATTTGTCTTACTTCAAATTAGTCACAACCTAATTATAAAAAACTCAAGTCCTGGATAAAATTAAAAAAGCGAGTTAAGGCTCATTTATGCTCGTCATATGCATGAAAAAGTATGCCTCCGTTTCAAATGATGGTTCCTTCACTGCACACACACTCCCATACATCTTTCACTTTGGCAATGGATGCTGACCATTGCATCCACCAGGGGGCACGAATCTGTCTCTCACCGACCTCCACTTCTCCTTTGCATCAGACGAGCTAACGTTTAGCTTCCTCCTGATCTCCTCCCAGCTATTTTGGAGTTTGATTTTGTTGCGGTGTCCCAGACAAGTAACATCATATATATGTTTGTGATTTCGCACCAGCTCACACAACTTTTCTTTGAAGAGCCCCGCCATATTCTTCGTTTCTCTCCAGAGACGAGTATCAGAGTGACAGTAGTAACACTGCCCCCACGGTTTCGGTGGGACTGCTCCGTCTGGTCTGTAGCCGTAAGCTTCAAGGATACGCGCAGAAATATGGACGAAAAGAACGCTAAGCACAGACAGAGAGCTCTGTCCATATCCGGATCCATATTTAACGTTGAGCAGAAATTAGCCTTTATTTTCACCCTCAACTCAAACATCTTTATTCAGCTTGAAATCATTTCCTGTTTCCAGAGTTGTTCAGTACTGACCATGTTGTCTTTGTCTGTCTCAGATGTCCTCACTGTCAGACTGTCTCCATCTGTTGGACAGACTGTCACATTCAGATGCAACTTTTCAAATGGTTCTCCAGTAAAGAAAGTCCTCTGCAAAGGAGAAGATCCAGACACCTGTCAGGTCATTGTCAGTACTTCTGAACCTACAGAAGGGAGATTTTCTCTAAAGCAGGATTCATGGAAGACTCAACTCACCGTCACAGTGAGAGACATCAGAGCAGAGGATGCTGGGACATACTGGTGTGCATCTAAAACTGCTGGTGTGCAGCCACGATTGATCTCACAGAGATTACTGATGACTGTGGGTAAGTTCAAGACATTGTTGTGTTTCTCTGAGCTCTACTTAGCAGGTAGCGCTAGATCATTGGGGATTGATTGCTCCTGTCTGGCTGTCGGTTCAGGGGAATTCAGTATTAAATGTAGCCTGACAAGCCAGATGGACAGCTCCATATATCTACCAGAATAAGGCAGCTCTGTCTGCTCTGCAAGGCTATATCAAATGACCCTGATAAGGAAAAATCACGGCATCACTTTGAGATTATTTCACCTGTTTTTCACAGCTGTGACAATCCCAGTAGTAATCCTAGAGTAAAATCACCTCTAACCTAGACTTTAACAGTATCAGGTGTAGACTATGATTCTTTGGGAGTCTGAAATCGAGTAAAATGAGGAGACAGGGAACGAGGTGATGACAAAGACTACGTTCACACTGCAGTCAATTATTATATTTTGCTTCAAATGTGACCTGAATCTGATTTGTTTCTGATGGTGTGAACAGCACAAGTTGCACTGAATCTTTTTTAAAATCAGATTCAGGCCACTGTCAAATGTGGTACTGAATCAGATACGTATCTGATTTTATTGAATGTGACCGCAGCCTGAACAGTCAAGTCGCATTTAATGTGACTTTGACGTCATTCTACAGCAGCAGTTCACCTCGGGTCAAATGTTTTCAAAGTCATTTCATGGGCAGAACATCATCAAAAGTTAATAAAGACATGATTTTCAAAAAGTTTATGCTATTTTTTTTCCATCTACAAGCATTAAAGGTATAGTCAGCGATGTGGGAGAAACCAGTGGAGGGTTGGTTGATATTTGAATTTAGGCCCGTCTCCCTAAAGCTGATGGACCTGCATCGTCAGGAAACGGCCATAGAAACTGCATAGCTGACCAATGTAGCTAAGTTAACCCTCGTCAGAAAACTCGACTAACAATATTGATAGCATCACAACAACAGATTCGACAACAAGATAAATGCCCGACGGCTGTTACTGTTATGTGAAGCACCACAAAGCTAATGTTGCTTACCCATCCAGCAGACAGACGGCGACATCCGCGTCCGTTTTCAGGTCTTTCAATTGGCGGTGTTCCCTCCACCGTCGGAAAGCAACACCAATGTTGACCCGGGTCTTCACTCTTTCATGGTCATAGCCCTTCTTTTTCACTTTCAGCTCCTCTGACCTTTTTCTTTTGGGCTGTTTTTCAGACATTGCTACTGCACATATTGTACCTCTCTCTTACACTAACTGCGCACGCTACACAACCTACGACTCCCCCTCCCCCCTCTGTCTGATCTGCACACATAGACTGTAAAAAACATGGACGCCATGATGCTAGGCTAAAATTGAAGCCGTCACAAAAACTGCTCCCCCTGGTGACTGGCTGCAGTATAGGTCAAATCTCCGTCTTCCTGGGCTGTAGTGAAACTTCAAAAAATTAAAACACCTCGTAGAAATATTTCTCCCATCCGTATGCTGTGGTGATATGAAAGTATTATTGAACTGCATTTTTTCCAAGTCCTCTTTTTTCTGAAAAGTTACTTTTTCATCAGTTATTAGAGTTTAAAAATCACCGCGGTTTACGGCAGCTTCACAATGATTGTGTACGGCGTATGCTGCGGAGTGTTGCGACCGTTTACGTCAGCTGCATCTGGATTATGGCCCAAATTCTCTACTGGCTGCACAATGGCGGCGCCCTGACGGGGGATCTTCTGGCTTCAAATCCATCACATGGTGGGAGCCCCGCTATCCAGTTCTTATAATACATCCATGTCTGCCCATGAGTATGATCGCCCCCTGGATGTGGGGGGGATACTCTATTTTGGTGACTCAAGCCACCACATTTACCTGCAGAAATTCAGAGCCAAGGCTGTGTATTGAAACCTGACTTTTTTTCCAACATGCTGTCAGTGGGGACATCTCGTGGATGGAGAGGAGAAATACAGTGAATTTGACAAATACTGCATTAGATTAGAAGATTAGAAGATCGCTGACTACACCTTTAACTAGGCCTAATGCATGAAGGGGGGAGTGATGAGAGAAAGTGAGAGAGTGCTGGGGCGATCGACTGGCATCTCCATAATAACACAAAAACGATAAACGTGAATGAATCATACATTTGTTTTATGATATCTGATAAACTTAGTTTATTAACAGTGCTCTGACTTTTTGAATAGATTACTCAGGCTAAATTAACAGTTTACAGGATGCAGAGACACTGATGATCCACTGCTGTCCAGCTCTTCCATGCGCATGTGTTTGTTATTTACAGTCCAAATGCCCCCAAAAATCTCTGACTGTAAGCTCAGCCTGTCTTATATAAAAGCTTTTCTGTCCTGTTACCCTCTGAGTCCTCACAGCTTTATTTATTTTCATTGTCATCAGGTGAATCAACTACCTCTGGAACCACTCCTACTTCCATGGGTAAGAAACTCTTATTTCATAATTATATCAAACATGAACACGTGACCAAATGATCATTACTATTCTTCCACTCACCAATCACCAAAAAACAATCACCTGTAGTTAACACCTGTGGGCCTTCATCATGATAACCATGAAGCTGATCAGCGGTCTTCTCATATTCTGTTTAGACCCCACTCATAGTCCAGTTAGTTTTGTGCAGAATATGCAATATTTTATATGATATAATAATACTTTATATGAAGCTTTCTCAGGACCAACTAAAATATTTTAGAATAGGAGCCCACTCACAACAGTTTTCTTGAGTCATAAGAACAGGGTTGATGATAATTTCTTCTTTTTTGTCCATTAATGAACTGATTTTAATTTACCCACTTTTTAAGTAACACCTGATAATGTGCAAAATAAAGCACCAAGACACCTGGTACCTGTACATCTTCAATTGAGTCCTGCAAAGTATAAGCGGAATCTAAAAAGGGAGACAAAACTCCTATCTATGTAAGGGGTTCAGTCTTTGGTTTTGTTTTACATTTAAGCATCAAGTTGTCCAAATTTACAAATTCACACCTAACCTGGACTAAGATAACATCAGGTATGGATCATGATTCTGTCAAATAAAAGGAGAGGAAGGAGGTAAAGTTACTGACTTACACTAAACAAGACAGGCCAAGAAGAACAAGAAGAATTCAGTAGTTGTCCTAAGTTACAGTGTGAATAAGAAACATGCAGAAAGACAACATGAGGTGACCCACAGTTAATGTCTCTGAATTCCTTTGTCTCTCTTTGTCTCCTGCAGCTGACTCATTGTTACCAAAAATCATCCCTGTGGTCGTCACTGTAGCTGTCTTGATTATTGTGATCATTGTCTACAAAAGTAAGACTTAATTTTCAGTTTACATCCCATAAAACAGGCAGATGGACCTTTTTAGATAACGTTGTTCACATACACTTACATTCCATCACATACACAAATTATCAGACAGGTTTGAATGTAAGCTCTGTGGACCATCGACTATCAGCAAAAATTATTGCAAGACAGTAAATAAATATATACAGATACAGATATTACAGATACATGCTTAGTCACTCAGCTGTAAGAGAAACTTTTTAAACACAGGAGAGAGTAAAAAAGTTCTCACATGAGCATCAGGCATCTTGAATGGGTACGGTTGCAAAAAAGTATGTGAACCCTTTGGGATTACTTGGATTTCTGCTTTAATTGGTCATAAAATATGTTCTGATCTTCATCTAAGTCACATCACTAGACAAACAAAGTCTGCTTAAACTAATACAGCACAAAAAATTAGAAGTTTTCATGGTTTTATTCATATCAGCACATTATGTAAACAATCAGTGCAGGGTGGAAAAAGTATGTGAACCTTTGGATTTAATAACTCATTGACCCTCCTTTGGCAGCAATAACCTCAACCAAACGTTTCCTGTAGTTGTAGATTAGACCTGCACAACGGTCAGGAGGAATTTTGGACCATTCTTCTGTACAAAACTGTTTCAGTTCAGCAATATTCCTGGGATGTCTGGTCTGAATCGCTCTTTTGAGGTCATCAACAGCATCTCAATCGGGTTGAGGTCAGGACTCTGACTGGGCCACTGCAGAAGCCATATTTTCTTCTGTTAAAGCCATTCCATTGTTGATTTACTTCTATGCTTTGGGTCGTTGTCCTGTTGCAGCACCCATCCTCTGTTGAGCTTCAGTTGGTGGACAGATGGTCTTTAGTTTTCCTGCAAAATTTCTTGATAAACTTGGGAATTCATTTTTCCATCGATGACAGCAATCTGTCCAGGCCCTGAGGCATCAAAGCAGCCCCAAACCATAATGCTCCCTCTACCATGTTTCACAGTTGGGATGAGGTTTTGATGTTGGTGTGCTGTGCCTTTTTTTCTCCACACATAGCGTTGTGTGTTTCTTCCAGACAACTCAATTTTGGTTTCATCTGTCCACAGAATATTTTGTCAGTAGTGCTGTGGAACATCCAGGTGCTCTTTTGCAAACTTCCAATGTGCAGCAATGTATTTTTGACAGCATTGTCTTCCTTGGTGGTGTCCTCCCATGACCTCCATTCTTGTGTAATGTTTTACATATTGTAGATTTGTCACCTATTATGCTGGCATGTGCCAGGGACTTCTGTAAGTCTTCAGCTGACACTCTAGGATTCTTCTTCACCTCATTGAGCATTCTGCGCTGTGCTCTCACAGTCATCTTTACAGGACCACCACACCTTGGCAGAGCAGCAACAGTGCTGAACTTTCTCCATTTGTAGACAGTCTGTCTTACTGTGGACACATGGACATCAGGGCTTTTAGAGATACTTTTGTAACCCTTTCCAGCTTCATGTAGGTCAATAATTCTTGATGATAGATCTTCTGAGAGCTCTTCTGTGTGAGGCATGGTTCACATCAGGCAATGCCTCTTGAGAACAGCAAACTCACAACTGGTGTATGTTTTTTATCAGGCAGGGCAGCTTTAACCAACACATCCTAACACATTGACTGGACTCCAGGTTGGCTGACTCCTGGCTCCAATTAGCTCTTGGAGAAGTATTAAGCCTAGGGGTTCACATACTTTTTCGAGCAACTGTATATCTGCTGAATGTCTGTAAATTGATCTTCTTTGATGAGGGGAGGGTGAAAACTGCTGGAAAATGTACTGAAACTGCTGAAACGTGCCATATGTAGTGGTGTTTAGCCCAACACATATAGACTTATATTAATGTTTCCCTCATAAGTCACAGTTGATGTAGTAGCATTATTGTCTTAACCTTTTTTTTGTTTCTCTATTCTTTTCCATGTCTCATAATATTTTCCTTTTTTAACCTACAGGATTCAAATGTTTAAAAAACAGGAAGGAAAAACGGATGAAGACAGTCAAAGAGGTAAATGTACAGATTTGAATACATTTGAAACACACAAACATGCAATTCTATAAAGTTGTGATACGTTAAATGCCAATAAATGAACACAATGATTTATAAATCATTTTCATAATTCCATTATTCATTTTAATACATTTAAAAGATTGTTAATTTTTAAAATTATACACTTTTTCGTTTTTTGTTTGTTTGTGTATTGAAAAAGTGCACTTATTTTAAATTTAATGTCTGCAACATGTCCAACAAAGCTGGGAAAGGGGCAACAAAAAAACTTGAAATGCTCTAGGTTAAACAGGTGAGAGCCATGTTTGACACTCACCTGTTTCATATATATATATATATATATATATATATATATATATATATATATATATATATATATATATATATATATATATATATATATATATATATATATATATATATATATATATATATATATATATATATATATATATATATATATATATATATATATATATATATATATATATATATATATATATATATATATATAGATAGATAGATAGATAGATAGATAGATAGATAGATAGATAGATAGATAGATAGATAGATAGATAGATAGATAGATAGACAGACAGACAGACAGACAGACAGACAGACAGACAGACAGACAGATAGATAGATAGATAGATAGATAGATAGATTTCACCCTGCTCTACTGAAATTTTCAAAGTGCATTAAAATAACAAACATTATGATTTTAAAGTAGTTTAATCCCAGATGGATTGATAATAAAGAGTGATTTTTGGAAAGTATGGGTAATGTGTCCTTTGAGCTTAAGAGGAAAAGGACCTTCGAGATAGTCAATAGCAACAAGTTTGAATAACAGAATCCGAGATGTTACTCTAAGTACCCATGGCATGGGTAACCCTCCCATCTGTGAAGGCACTGTTACTGCTTAAAGGAACATTCAGGTTTTCGAGCAAATAAGCTGCTATTCAAGCAACATCCTTCCTATTTCAGCAAGTCACTGCCAGGACACAGTTTTGCTTGTGTTAGATTTGCTCTTCAACATTCTTTCTTCTTCTCCTCTGGAAGGAACGAACCTATGAGGAAATCCAGGAGCGCCCCCCACAGTCAAACTCAGGAACTGCTCTGAACAGCATCTACACCACTGCACATCACCCCACTGTGCCCTCTGCTCCAGCATTACACTCCAGCAGCACTGGGACCAGCTCTGGGGAAGTGAATGATCAAACATACTCCACTGTGTGGTACACCACACAGAGTCCCACCTACTCCACTGTCAACCCCCCGACCAAATCGTCTGAAGACCCTTTTTATTCCACACTCAGCTACCACAGCAGCCCTGAGGAGGGTCCACACTGATTTCAGCTGGTTTAGTTTGATTCACTTTGTTTAGTTTGGGATGGAGCCACCAGGACTCTCCTCTGATTTAAACCAACAGGAACATTTATGAAAGGATGACGGCTGCAGTGATGGAGCAGTGAAGATGCTGTCAGATGTTCATTTTAGGAAGATCAGAAAGAAGAGCATTTCAATAATCAATCTTACAAGTGATAAAAGCATGTAAAAGAGTCTCTGCATTGGTCTGAAGGAGAAACTGGCGCACTGTGGAAATGTTCTTCAAATGAAAAATTACTTTTATGTAATATCTCTGATGTGCAGGTCAAAACTGAGGTCTGAATCAAATAAAACACCAAGATTTTTGACCTGCTGACACAGATTAAAAGACAGTGCTTGAAATTTGCTCTCCAGTTTCTCTCTCTGTGGACCAGTACCCATGAGTATAACCTGAGTTTTGTCCTGGTTGAGCTGAAGAAAGTTGTCCGCCATCAAAGACCTGACATCTAAAATACAGTTAAAAAGGGCATCAATGGGCCCTGTGTCATCAGGAGAAATGGCCATGTAAAGCTGCATGTCATCAGCATAGCTGGGAAAGTTGATGTCGTGTCTCCTGATGACATCACCTAAAGGCAACTTATAAATATTAAAAAGTGTTGGACCTAAAATTGAACCCTGGGGATGCCACAGTTTACAGTGTAGAGTCCTGACTGGCATTCCCCCATGTTCACATGAAACTTTCTTCCTGTTAGATACGATTTAGTCCTCAAGGGACTGACCTCCCGTGGGCGGCCCCGCCCACCACGCTGTCTACATAGTTCTGCCTTTCATGTGACGTCTCCATTTACATCATTATGTTGTGTTAACGTGCATAAAATCACCCGGGAATTTCCCGTGCCACCACTGTGTGGCGCCAAAGGACCTTTGTAGCAAGTAGGTTGGAAAGAGCAGGTCATATAGTGAGAGAGCTAGAGATTGATTCATTGATGGATAGACTGATTGATTAAAATTGTGATAGGGAGAGTTAGGCACTGCATTAGTGTGTGATTTAGGAAGAGTAATTTGTGTGATTTGGTGTGAGATTTTGTGTGAAAGAGAGTTTTTTGTCTGCCATGATGACTTCCACAATGGCTCTTTGTAAAATAAAAAGTAGGCTATGTAATGTGTAAAATGTGAATTTTTATATGTATATGAAAGATGTACATAGTTGAAAAAATATTGTTGAGAAATATTTTGTTCACATTTTTGTGTTCAGTATTGCTTTGGTTCTGCAGTAGTGATCAAACAAAAACATGCCTATGCAGTTTTCAAATAAAAATGATCATATCTCAAAAATTAAAATACATATTTTGTTCAAATCACTACTGGTGTGTTCAGAAATATATTGTTTATTTTTCTACATGTGGAAATCATTTGGATCAATGTGTTTTGTGTGCATATTTAGTAAATGTATTGAAAAAAAACATTTCCAATTTTTGTATTTTCTTATTACACAATTTGAACACCTTTAACTAATTTTTATGGTTTATTTATATGTATACCATTTTCGATTAAGTTGTCAGGACTCTAGTGATATTAGGTATTTGAAGATATTCCAAGAAATGACATCAGAATGAACAAAAATACAAATGCATTTACTTGTGAACCCTTACAATTGCAGTCCCTTAAGGGTTACACCAATTAAACATAATAACAGAGAATCCAATAAAACCATTGATTCTATTTAAAAGAGTCTGGTGGTCTCCAGTGTCAAATGCTGCACTCAGGTGGAGCAGCAAAAGCACAGAGAGCATTTTCTGGTCCATATTTGATCAGAAAATAGACTGATCACTTTAAATTCAAGAGGCCTGGGAGCTTGAGGGTCCTGCGCAGTATCTTAGCTGTTCCTAGGACTGCACTCTTCTGGAGTGAGATGTCTGATGTTTCTCCAGGGATCTGTTGGGCCAATTCTGCAGTGTGGGTGGTCACTGCCCCAAGTGCCCCGATGACCACAGGCACCACTGTTGCCTTCACCTTCCGGTCTTTCTCTATCTCCTCTTCAAGCCCTTGGTATTTCTCTAGTTTCTCGTGTTCCTTTTTCTTGATGTTGCTATCACTTGGGATGGCTACATCGATCACAACGGCTTTCCTCTGCTGCTTATCTATGATCACAATGTCCGGTTAGTTGGCCATTACCATTTTGTCTGTCTACATCTGGAAGTCCCACAGGATCTTGGCTCAGTCATTCTCCATCACCTTGGGAGGTGCTTCCCATTTTGACCCTGGGGTCTCCAGTTTGTACTCTGCACAGATGTTCCTGTACACTATACCGGCTACTTGGTTATGGCGTTCCATGTATGCTTTTCCTGCCAGCTTCTTACACCCTGCTATTAGGTGCTGGACTATTTTAGGCCTTCTTTACTGGGATCTTGCCGGGTGTGGTAGATCTGGGCCTCTGTTGCTCTGGTGCTCAAGGCCTGTTCCTGTGCCGCCATGATTAGTGCCTCTATGCTGTCCTTCAGTCCAGCCCTCTCCAGCCATTGGTAGGATTTGTTCAAATCAGCCACTTCAGCTATCTGTCGGTGGTACATCCCAAGCAGGTTCTCAGATTTCATGATTCCTGTGATACGGTCAAGGCCTCCAGTACACAATGCAGCAAAGCAGCCCCAAACCATTATGGAACCTCCACCATGCTTAATTGTTGCTAGGGTGTTCTTTTTCCTTGTAGGCTTCAGTGTGCATTGCCAAACAGCTCTATTTTTTTGTTTAGTCTGTCCACAGAGCATTTTCCAAGAAGGATTGTGGTTTGTCCAGGTCGTCTTTGGCAAATATTAGTCTTTCCTTTTTGTGTTTTTTCTTCAACAGTGGTGTCTTCCTTGGCCTTCACCCATAAAGCCCTGTTTGGTTTACTGTGTGTCGTATGGACCATGACCCCAGACTGTTCCAGGTTGGTCTTCAGGTCTTTGGAAGTTAGACGTGATGTTTTTTCCACCATTCACACCAACCTTCGAAGACTTCTGTTATCAATTTTTCTCTTCCCTCCACGTCCAGGGAGGTTCTTGACATTTCCATGCTTGGCAAACTTCTTAATAACATTAGGCACTGTTGATACAGGAATACCAAGGTCTTTGGAGATGGCCTTGTATCCTTTGAAGGTCTTGTGTTTGCTGATAATCGCACCTCTGATGTCCTCAGACAGTTTCTTTGTTTTCACCATTGTGACAAAGAAACAGGGGGCTTTTTTAAAAAAAAGAAGCCATTATTCATTGGCTAATTGATGTCACATGAGCACAGACAATTCATCACAGGTGATTCTCATTTTATTCGCCACAGATGAGTCACACCGTGGTTCCATACTGATTTGCAGTAAAGGGTGCCAATACCAGTGACACAGCAAACTTTGCTTTTCATTTTTTTTCCTCCCATGTTTTATTGTTGAAAATTATTGTTTATTAATTGCTCTTTTGTGTCAAACACAATTTCTCCATAGAAACAAATGTTTGACTTGATTCATTTTTTTTTCCAGAAGATATTCAACATTGTGTACTTAAACTTCATGGGTGCCAATAATGATGAGCAGGACTGAATGTCCAGTTTGATCCCCGTGTATTTTTCTTTGAAAATGGGTCTGGTTTTGGCCTTTCACATGCAGGGGCCTCTTCAACACTGTCGCTGCTAAAGAGAAAAACACTTAGAATAAAACTGTGAAGAATAGAAGGATGGAGGAAGAGGAACAGATGCCGTACATCGAGCTAAAAGAGGAACTGACAGAAGTGTGAGAAGAGCTTTTTCTTGGAGACAAGTTCAGCATCTCCGACCAACAACATGAGGATGCTTCTGCTGCTGCTCCTTTCACTGATGACATGTAAGTTAAATAATGTGCCAGATTTTATTCACCACAACTAATAATCATGAAACTGCAAAGTCTTTGGAGGTTTTCACTTCTGTTTCCAGCTGATATTTTTGTATTTCCTTCAAAACAGCCACAGTGTGAGACAAACAGTGCATCCAGAGTCGTGATATAATTACATATTTATGTTTTTCTTTTTAACAAACCTTAAAAATCTCCCTTCTCTAATTTTATTTTACTGTGGTCGTTTATGTTTACACATGCAGGTATGTACATGATCGACTCATGGATTTTTTTTGTAAAGCGTATTAAGTCCATCTTAAATCAAAGTTACTGAGCACATTAATCACAGGATCAGAAAACTTTTCAAACAGAGTTGGGCTGAAAAAAGCACATAGACTTCGTACTCAGGAACAATGCAGGGCTCTTGATGGCTCAGTCTGCTGGTGTGCTCCAAGCTTCTGCCTGCATGTCATTCCAGGAGAATGGAGAGATACCGGCCGCAAGGTCAGTACAAGGGAGCCAAAACAGACAAGAGGTTCCATAATAAATGTTACTTAATGCTTAATAAAAACAAATTAACAATTAATAAGCACTTACAAAGTACTTTAAGCAGCTCATTAACATTAGTAACACTTTGATCAAGTGTTCATTTGTGAGGTATAAGACATTAATTAAAGATTAATAAGGACCATTTGCAGGTACTGGATCTAAAGTGGGAACAGTGTCTCATTGAGGTTAATAAATTCTCAATGTTGAACTAATTAAGATTAACTAATCTATAATTGTGAGCTTATTAAGAGCTCATAATGCACATTTGCATGTACGAGGACTTCAGTGGGAACAGGGTCTTATTGATTTTAATAACTTCCTAACAATGCACTCATAGGTCAAGAACGCCTCCAGTGGTTATTTTGACCTGGAAACAGCATACGCTTTGTGGTGAGTCTTATAAAAGCACAGATAGACAAGTCTTTCAGGAAGTTTTTAGTTGAACAGACTCAAAAAACAAATATTCAAGCATAAGTGTTCAAACTATGCATTTAAAAAAAAAAAAAAAAAGTAACATGTCATGGTGTTCCAACTTTAGATCCAGTATCTGCAAAGGGTCCATATGAACCATAAATAAGTGTCTTATACCTGGTAAAGGAATGGGGTTGTAATTCTAAAATGAACCTTTATAAATAAGAATAAATGTTAATAGGTATCAAATTGATGTTTATAGTAGACTTATTCAGCCAAAAATAAATCTAATAAAGTCTTCAAATGTTCTTATATGCAATGATAATTTTATTATCTTTAATCGACACTTTAAGTAATCTATTGTTTATCAGTGTCTATGAAGCAATTTTTAATCTATGCTTCAAGAAACAATATAATCGATTAATGTTTAGAAGCATCTCATAATGTTTAGAAGCATCTCATTTACCAATTAATAGGCCCTATAAGTGCCTATTAAGTGGTAAATGTTGTTTAATAAGCCTTAATTAAAGCTCATTAAGCTTCTTATGGTGTTCTTATAAGCAAAATAATTATTTTTTAACTATACTTCTTTTACAGTTAATATGATTGCATAAATGTTTATAAACATAATATATTGCCTTATAAGCACTTATTAATTGTTAATTGGGGATTATTAAGTATTAACTAAAAGGTTATTAACCTCATAGTTTTCTTATAAGCAATAACAATTACATTGTTATGTATCAATTACACTGAATATAATAAAGTTAATGTTTATAAAAATCTTATAGTGCCTTAAGTCCTTATTAATTGTTAATTGGTGCTTATTAGGCATTAATTAAATTTATTATGGAACCTTAATATAAAGTGTGACTGAAATTGTTTTGGTTAGTTCACTGTAGTCTCCCATCAGCATTAAGTCTCACAGGCTCTCAGATGACTTTTTCCAAATACCTGAATCTGTGTGGCCCATTCAGCCGAGGATAAGGCACAGGAAAGGGAGAGGATTCAGTGATCCAAACCAAATTCAGTCGCAGCACTAAGACACAAAACACTGGTGGTGTAGCACACTAGAGTCTGAGCTTGATGGGAGCACAGAGGTGGAAGTGAAAGTCTAATTTAAGATCTCACAGGAAGTTGGCAGGTGCAGAAACTGAAAGAGATAAACTAAGCAGGAACTTATTCACCAAATACAGAAACAGTAAGTGATGTTAGAAGGACAAGGTTGACACGCTCGTAGCTTTTGCTGGAAACCAAACTAAAACGAAAATGCAAAGTAATTAAAGCTCATACTTTCACTTTATTGGCCATTATAGGAGACAGGGGATGGTTGTAACAATGGTACAGGTGGAATACATTTCTCACCAAACAGGAAGAAGGATCCACACGATCATGTCAGCCTTTTCCTGCTTCTTCTCTAATCACACAGGAGGAGTGACGGGTGGTATCAGACTTTTTCTAAATCAAAATGATACACAAAACTTGTGTTTTTTTTCTGAGTCCATTACTAATCATTTCCAGCAATGCATACAAAAAGTTTCAGCGTTTTTTAATATTTCTTGACCAAAACACTTAAGGACTAACCATCAGTCAAAAGTGAGATTTTTTTAAACTCTTTGTCCAAAGAAAACAAATTTAATATTCCACTATTAAAGACTAAATGGATTTGCCCTTCTCCTGAGTTTATGACAAGCATTGTAGTCTATCGGGCAAATTCCACTGCACACGCCAGCGCGCCACGTTGCTGAAGCGCTGGCGCGCCAATTCGCAAGAGATATGCTTCAGGTCTATTTTCTATGCGGCCGCTTCCAAACCTCGTAAATTCACTGTCATTAAGAAAGCACCAGACAGGAAGTCACCGTGTGGAGTAACCAGAAGTTTCAAAATAAAACACAATGCACGGACTTTGGAACATAATGTTCCTAAATTAATTGTCATTACGTCAAAACCGGAGGCACGAACATCAGGTCAGCAGTCGGTCAGAGGGTCCCAGAGACAACACGACACCATGGGCGAAGAAAAGTGAATCTTAGAGGTACAGAAATATATAACATTGGGTACATGACACGATACATCTTTTCTACATGGATATAGGTGGATAGAAGTTAAATAATTCACTAAGCTGTGAGGTTGGGACCAGCAAAGGGACCTTAGAAGACTGAAGTGAGGTGTTGTTTATTTCTTTTCTCAGTCTATAACATGTTTTATGAGCGTGTGACATCGACATTCTCATGAGAGCCTGTGGCTCTCTGGGGATCAGCCCTCTCCCTCCGGAGCTTCTCGCCGCGGCGCTTCTGGGTGCTCCGCGTCCAGTGGGGTTTGCCTGTCGGAGCAAGACCGCGGCGCTCCGCTTCCCTGCACGGCGGGGCGCTTTCGCGTGCAGTGGAATTTTTAGGTTAGCCTGCCTCTGCCTGCAGTCATCAAACAAACGCTTCAGCAACTCAAAATTCTCCTGTTTTCTTGTTGTGACTTGTGCCACTCTTAAGCTTGCAGGCAATTTGCATCTAATAATAGCTCACAAACAAACTGTCCACTCAGAAGTGCGAATTGGCTTTTATGATTAACTTGAAAGTTCCAACTGTTTAGCTAATGTCACAATTCTAGCGCAAACCATCACAGATGTAGGTCAACCAAACAAAGCCTCTGTTTACAAGTAGAAGAAGATAATACAAAGAATGTAGGAGATGTCTTAACATAAAACAGTAAAAAAAAAAAAAAAAAAAAAAAAAGATACAAAAACACACCGGACCATCAGAAGTTGCCGAATAGTTTATTTGATGACAGTTAGCAGAAGCAGGCTAACACTACCCATTGACGACCAGTGTTTGAGCTATGCCAACTGACACTTAGCCTACTAGCTATGCTAACTAGCTCTGCCCATCTCTTCCTACAATCAAGAGCATGGTGTCCATCTGCTTCTCATGGACTCAGGAGTGAGTGAGGTAAGACATGAATAAAAAAGTTGGCATATCCCTTTAAGTGACAAATGTTGATTTTTTTTTTCCATAAAATTAACCAGACATGAAACATCTATACTAAAGTAGGCCTATGTTGCACTGATGAATGAGTCTTTTAACCTAAATATATTCTTTATTATTTTAAGTGAGACTTTAAGATTTTTTTCTGGAATAACAATTCAAAAAAATATATATTATTTTCTAGCTTTTCTTCTTATGTTTACCAGTTTTTCACTTTTGCTTGCTGCATCTAATTGGTCTCCACAGTCACATGGCACAGAAAGTGAAAGAGAGAAAGATTAAAACAAGTCCTTGGAAATTCACAGATAAATACGGTGGCATGTTGCATTCACTTGAAAATAAATAAAATACGCCTGTTTTTATGAGATGCTATCTCGTAAAAACAGGATATATTTATTTATATTTGATTTTCCTGTACTTATGAGATAGTATCTCATAAAAACAGGAAAATATTTATTTTTGATTTTCCTGTTTTTTATGAGATACTATCTCGTAAAAACAGAACATGATTTATTTTGAGTTTCCTGTTTTTATGAGATGCAAAGGAATCTTAAAAGTAACAAACATGTCATGCATGTTAGTTTTTTTTTCAGTTTTATTTCTACTTTTTGTACTTGTGTTTTTGAGTGGTGTAGATGATATTGTTATTAGTTTGTCCACATTGCGCAGACACCTGAGGAATTTGCCCACTCAGATCTGCTCGACATTGCGGTTTTTGTAGATGGTCAGTTGGACCAGTACAGCGGGCCTACCTTACCTGTGTTGACCACTGACCTGGTTGATAAATGCAGCAGCCAGTCTGGAAGCAAAGTGTCAGGGGGAATCCTGTTTGTACGAGATAGTATCTCATAAAAACAGACATATTTTTTTATTTATTTTCAAGTGAATGCAATACGCCACTGTAGATAAACTTTTAATTAGACTCATTTTGTGTTGATGTTTTAGGTGAGTGTTAAGATCAAAACATGAATTGTAGTTAAAGAAGTGTCAGGATCAAATTACCTTTATTTCCATATCGATATCGATCCTCGTAAAACAGAAAATGATTTATTTTCAAGTTTCCTGTTTTTATGAGATGCTAAGGAACTTAAAAGTAACGTGAATTTCTTGACTGATGTTCCCCAGGTCTTTTTCTGTCCATTTACATTTACGCCTCCACATTTTGTGATCTTATTACAGTCCTACTCATCATTATTGGCACCCATGAAGTTTAAGTCCACAATGTTGAATATCTTTTGAAAAAAAATGAATCAAGTCAAACATTTGTTTCTATGGAGAACTTGTGTTTGATACAAAAGAGCAATTGATAAACAGTGATTTTAAATAATAAATAAAATATGGGAGGAAAAAATTGACAAAGCAAAGTTTGCTGTGTCACTGCTATTGGCACCCTTTGCTGCAAATCAGTATCGAACCACATTGTGACTCATCTGTGGCAAACCAAAATGAGAATCACCTGTGATAAATTGTCTGTGCTCATGTGACATCAATTAGCCAATGAATAATGGCTTCTTTTTTTTTTAAAAAAAGCCCCCTATTGCCCCCTGTTTCTTTGTCACAATGTTGAAAACAAAGGAGCTGTCTAAGGGCATCAGAGGTGTGATTATCAGCAAACACAAGACCTTCAAAGGATACAAGGCCATCTCCAAAGACCTTGGTATTCCTGTATCAACAGTGCATAAAGTTATTAAGAAGTTTGCCAAGCATGGAAATGTCAAGAACTTCCCTGGACGTGGAGGGAAGAGAAAAATTGATAACAGAAGTCTTCGAAGGTTGATGTGAATGGTGGAAAAACACCACGTCTAACTTCCAAAGACCTGAAGACCAACCTGGAACAGTCTGGGGTCATGGTCCATACGACACACAGTAAACCAACCAGGGCTTTATGGGTGAAGGCCAAGGAAGACACCACTGTTGAAGAAAAAACACAAAAAGGAAAGACTAATATTTGCCAAAGACGACCTGGACAAACCACAATCCTTCTGAGAAAATGCTCTGTGGACGGACGAAACAAAAATAGAGCTGCTTGGCAATGCACACCAACAGTTTGTTTACAGGTGGCGCAATGAAGCCAACAAGGAAAAGAACACCCTACCAACAATTAAGCATGGTGGAGGTTCCATAATGGTTTGGGGCTGCTTTGCTGCATCAGGTACTGGAGGCCTTGAATCATGAAATCAGAGAATTATCAAGAAATTTTAGAGCCAAATGTCCGACCCAGTGCAAGAACACTTGGTTTGAGTCGAAGATCGTGGGTCTTCCAGCAAGACAAAGACCCAAAGCACACATCCAAAAGCATACAGGAATGGTTGAAAAGGAAAAAAATGGCCTGTTTTAAAATGGCCAGCAATGAGTTCTGATCTGAATCCAATTGAAAATCTTTGGTATGGCTCAAATCTGCCACTGAGGGAAAGAAACCCGCACATGTTCAAGAGCTTGAACTATTTGCATAGGAAGAGTGGGAGAAAATACCAGCTGAGAAGTGCAAGAAGCTTATAGATGGCTACAAGAAACATTTGGAGGCTGTCATCAGTGCCAAAGGGTGTGCAACAAAATACTGAAGAGGGGTGCCATTATTACTGCACATGCTTTTTTTCAGTTTCCTCTTTGAAATTAAAATATGTTACTTGTAAAAATGTCTTTTTTGTTAAAGATTTTGGACCTTCAGTTAAAAGATCCTGATGACATAAATTTGGTACATTTCAATTTATTTCTGAAGATATTGTTAAAGAAATGAAAATGATGAAGGGGTGCCAATAATACTGAGCAGGACTGTATGTCCCACAAGTGTGTTTTTAGTTTCATCACATCTTCAGTTGTCTTTAAGTCTTGTTTGTTGCAGTGATAAAGCATATACAGTCCAAGTCTTTTATAAAAGCCAAAAAACAGCACACATTTCATTTCCAAAATCAGACATCATGTAAACAGTGTAAATTCTGTTTCACCTCTGCCTTACCTGTATCATCAAACCAGGTGTGAGCTTCTTTTAGCACAAATGTTTTAAGTTTTGGGCAGTTAGCCACGTCAGCTTCTAAACTGTCCTTTTATTAAAACTAACTCTTCCTCACACCGCCTTTATTCGGTTCCTGATGAAAATGGTAGTAACTTGGTTGCAGTGAGACACAGACTCTGCTGAAGCTGTCTGCAGGCCTGTATGAGACAACACGATGGAGAAATTCCACATAGATGCTGCTTTCAAGCCTCCAACCTGCACCATTTGGAAGGAATTCAAGATTTAAATATTCAGTTAATTATTGCCATTTGCACATAAGAAACCCGTTTCCCTGCACAATTACATTTCTACTCTGTCAACAAATCCCAGGTTAGAAGTATAAAAATAATCAAGATTCAAATAGAATGCAGAAAAGCAGCAAGAAATACTTTACGATATTTACAAGATGAGAAAAATTCCAACTATACACCTATATAAATAGACAAGTATCACTATTAAGGTAATGGGACAGATGGAATGGATAAACATATTTACTGTGCAAAAGTCTGACATAAAGTGCAAGATCAGTATTATCTGTACAAACTAAGCTGTGTGGCGCCTGTGTTGACATACCGAGCCTGTAACAGTCTCAAGGTGAACATGTCCAAACTTAATTTCACCCATGGGTGCAGCTTTGGGGAAATTAATACTTTACACTGGCCCTTGCAGCCCTAAAACCAGCCCAGCCCACCAGGAATTGTCCCAATTCTCCAGATTGGCCACTCCCATAACTTAAATAGAACAGCTGACTCTAAAATAAAGGTACAAAGTAAAATGTAATGAAGCATTTAAAGCACTTTTCCAGTCTTCCTGGTGATCCAAAGCTCTTCTGCTCTGCAGGTCAAATTCTCCTCCACTAACTCTCACAGTCACACAGACAGCAGTCGTAGTTACTATGTTAGTTTTTCATTTTTCATGAGATGGACTCAAAGATCTAAAATTTATTCCAGATACACAATATTACCATTTCTTTCAAATGTTGTTCAGAAATCTGTCTAAATGTTTGATAGTGAGCACTTCTGCTTTGCTGAGATAATCCATCCCACCTCACAGGTGTGCCACATCAAGATGCTGATCTGACATCATGATTAGTGCACAGGTGTGCCTTAGACTGTCCACAATAAAAGGCCACCCTGAAATGTGCAGTTTTGTCTCACAGCAAAATGCCACAGATGTTGCAAGCATTGAGGAAGCGTGCAATTGGCATGCTGACAGCAGGAATGTCAACCAGATCTGTTGCAGGTGCATTGAATGTTCATTTCTCCACCATAAGCCGTCTCCAAAGGCGTTTCAGAGAATATGGCAGTACATCCAACCGGCCTCACAACAACATTCCACAGGCCACAATTGACAATCTGATAAACTCTATGCGAAGAAGATGTGTTGCACTGCATGAGGCAAATGGTGGTCACACCAGATACTGACTGGTTCTGAGTCCTCAGACCCCCAATAAAGCAAAAAAAAAACATTTCAGGGTGGCCTTTTATTGTGGGCAGTCTAAGGCACACCTGTGCACTAATCATGGTGTCAGATCAGCATCTTGATGTGGCACACCTGTGAGGTGGGATGGATTATCTCAGCAAAGCAGAAGTGCTCACTATCAAACATTTAGACAGATTTCTGAACAACATTTGAAAGAAATGGTAATATTGTGCATCTGGAATGAATTTTAGATCTTTAAGTCCATCTCATGAAAAATAGGAGCAAAAACAAAAGTGTTACGTTTATATTTTTGTTGAGTATATGTTAGTTTTTCTTCAGTATTAATGATTAATTTACTCCTTTTGTAGTTATTTACACACCCCTGATGCAGCAGCTTGAAGTTCAGTGTCTTGCCCAAGGACACATAGACAAGTGAGCTGGGCTTTGCTTTGACAAACATGCTTAAAGTTTAACTATTAATTGTTGGAAGGGTAGTTTGTTAACTACCATGATGCAAAGTGTAACCAGTGAACAGAGCATTGTTTCTGTACACAGAGGGAGGCTTTGCTGTTATAACTCATGGACAGCCCTGTGTTCCTGTGTGTTCTGGCCTTATGTACAGCACTGAGTCTGACATGAACTTTTCTTTGTGTCTGATCCACAGGTGCTGAGGTCATACCGTCTACTGTGAAAGGATGTCCTGAAGGATGGGTCGAATTCAGCTGCAAATATCCTCATATGAATATTGATTATACTGCGGTGGAAAGCAAAACATATCAACCCATTAGAATTAGTGAAAAGAATGAGTGGGAAAGAAGAGACAGACTTTTTCTGTACAGTGACCCAAAAAATAAAGAGGTGAAAGTGTTCATTGATCAGCTGCAACAAGGGGACATCGGGGAGTGGAGATGTATATTTGGAAACAGAAGTCCAAAACCAATCACTATGAAACTGGAACTGGAGTCTGGTAAGTGATGCACCTTCTTACACAGTTATTGTTTCACCTTCATCAGGGTTATGTTTATGCCGACATTTGTCTATTTGTCTGTGAAAACTAAAACTTTAAAAAGGTCAATGTGTGTTGATTAAATATTATGGGGGATCACTGGTCATGGCACAAAGGGAAGAGTGATCAGAAAATGTTTGTGATCTGAAGGTGAATATCTAAAGGATGTGCTAACAACGTGACAGTGGACAGTTCTCTATGACATTGGCCTTTGTAGAGGTTTGTGCTGTCTGAGCTAAAACTGAAGACAAATTTAAGACAAAGTTAAAATAATTCCCAAGTAAATTAATTCCCAGTAAAAAGAAAAAGGAAACTTCACCAGCTTCATACTGGTAGGGTAGGCCATTAAAATAAGATACTTATGAGGATAAGGCTCACTGTCACACACAGGTGAGACAGAGCTCCTGTCTGGATTGTGTGGGTGTGGCTGACTTTGTTTGATTGACAGCTTCAATACCCTGTGATAACTTTAGGATCCTTATCTTTCAAAGTCTTTGACCTGTGTTCATTTAAGCTGTTTTTTAAATATTATGACATCAGATTCTCTCACCATAAACTCACCTGTTTTCAACCTCTGAGTGATTAAAAACTCCTGAGAGCAACCAGGGTCCTTTAAGGGTCCATTTATATCCTTACTAATTAGGATTAGGATGAGTGCTTAAAAACTAGAGTGCAAACAATAATTCTGGTATTTGCAGATTATTGCTCCATAAGAAATAAATATATTATTATATTATTTTTTGCCAGTGTTTTAGCCTAATACACGTGCATTGCAGTGGCAGCTGCTGGTCAGTCAAGGAGGGGAAGCTCATTTTTCCAGCATACATCATAAACGTAATGTAAAAGACTCTGCTACCCATGAGCCTGTGCAGCGACTGTCGTAATGCTGCATTCCAGTAACCTTGGAAATGGGGTGACATCATCTCCGACTTATCAGTGTTCCAGGTGAAGAAGAACATGACGATCTACCAGGCTATTGTTAGCTGTTGTTAGCACGCCCTGCGTTGTTGTTCACAAATATCTCATGAAGAATGTGATTATCACTATGGCAGCATTTTTGTAAATATAAGTCTAACAATACTATGTATACAGCTGATCTAGAGCCACACACCCCAGTCAGAAGTGCAAATAAATTGATTATTACAGGAGCTAAATAACTGTTCACACTGGGGGCATCCACCTTCAATTGTCAACTCGGGGGTGGCGAGGTTTCACCGAGTTCCCAGGAGGAAATTCAGACTTTGAGGGACGTTCCAGTTGCAGTTTCCTACTCGGAGCTCAAAATTCCTACTTCTGACTGCAACTAGAACGCATCACAGACGTTTATGATCCACAGCGTGTGTTTGTTTTGAGGCTATGGATGCAATAAGGACCTTCCTCAGAACTCTGCATTGCTTTACAACATCTTTTTTCAACAACTTACAGGATGCAAAACGACGAGGTAATGTATCTCTTTCTAGTTACGTAGTGGTAGTTTTTGATGTGTGACAACAAGCAATTTTTGGAAAGCTTAGTATCCTAGTTGTAGTCGGCTATATATCTCTACTTACAGCCCGGTGCTCTAAGACGTGCAATATAAATAATAAAATAATAAAAATATTGCTCTAGTTTTAATTGTCTTGTTCCTGAAGTTGAGTATCCAGGCCAGTCCAGCTCTGTCCAACCCGAATAGAAGGCTAAGGAGTAGCATTTATAGATAACCTATTTTGATGCTATAAAACCCATCAATAAGTGTGTGTTTCGATCAGGCATAGATCTAAAAGTGAGACTTTTTTGTAATTACTTAGAAACTCCTCACAGTCGCTTTAAATGTAAATTCTGCCATGATGTGCAGCATGCTAGCAGCTGGAGCAGCTACGTGAGATTACTGTTTGACAGGCTGTGAGTGTGAGTGACAGGAGGGAAGCTCCACAGCTGCTCGTTGGTGAAAAGAAAAAGTGACAGGAGAGAATCTTCAAAACAACTCTGGTCACTTTAATAGGCAGATAAAGTCGCTGTTGATTGATAAAGCCTCCGGATCAGTCCAGAACAACTGAATGTAAAACTTAGAAATGCCCGGTGGAGAGTTATACTTCAAGATCACTGATTGGCTCATGTCACTGTCAATCAAAAAGGGATTCAGCCTACAGAGATGCTGAGCGTCCGATGGGCGGGACAAAGCCCAGCGTTTGTCCAATGACGGTCCAGTTTCCACAGTTGAACAACCCACTCTACGCTTCCCCATCGAAGTCAGAAGACGCTCAGCGTCCGACTGTGTTAAAGCGCTGAGACGCTGCAGGGATGAATGAGAAGGAAGTCGCTCCAGTTACCTGTGATAAGTAGCTGATTCTGAATAAAAGATGAAGGTATTCTAGCGCATATTTAGTCAATGAAATGTACACACAGCAGGACATATCACCACTTTTTGGGGCCATTTTAGGTGAAGCTGAGCTTCCCTTGCAGTTTTAGAGCAATCACCACTGGTGTATTGTTGGAGTGGTATTTTTGCATATTTATCCAATTCTAAAGCTGTAAGTTCAAAACATAGAGCTGAACTTCTGTCAGCAGATTGGTTCATCAGTGTTTGTTACACTAAAAAGGCAGAAAATATTTCATTTTATTGTGTACTTCTAAGAATGTGTTGGTATTGTAGCAGCAATTAATAAAACAGGTCAACAAGTCCTCATTAAATATTAAAAAATCTGCGAAGATATGAAACACCATGCAGCCATGGACCCCTGGAGGAACTGAAAGGCCAAAGAATGAGAAGTTAGTGTCAGTGACCTGACAGAGTGAATGCTCAGACATGGATGAGTTTCTGTTCAAGAGCTCTGGATGTTGTAGCTCCAGTTTAAAATGATCATTTGTTATGTTTGGTTATTTACATCATGCATGTCTTACGTTAGTTTTATTCCCACAGGTA
>JAZDUH010000523.1:600000-950000 GCA_036419115.1 Scarus forsteni
AACTGATCCCCTGCCATCAGAAGATCCAATTCATCCGTATTGACAACGACAGAGGTGGTGTCGGTCAGGAAACTGTTCGGCGGTGCCTGGTCTGTGAGGCTGATCCGTAGCGAGGCAGAAAGCCTGGTGGTCTCTCTGTGTCCAGCAGCAGCGGGACATTGTGCACCACTGAAAGTTGCTTGTCATGTCGGACCTACAGGCTTAAAAGAGTAACTCCATGTGGGTGTAGGCGAGTCATTCATACACACACAGCATCAGCAGAGAGCTAAGAAGAGCCGCCACCAACACATGTCCCCATCTTCCATGTCATCATTCTGTGCGGCTTGGACACCGAACAGTGTTTAATATTTTATGAGAAATTAAAAATATATCGGCGTTAAATCGGCAAAACTCTGGCCGATGTTGAATACTTTGAAAAAGGCTAAAATCGGCCGATGTATTGGTCGGGCCCTACTTATTATTCCTTTTGTCAGTTTCAAGTTATTTCACTGATCATTTCTGTGTTTTTCTTTCTTTAATGGTAGGGTAACAACAGTTTTGTCCATGTGTGTATATTATACTACAGGGCTCCAGACTAACTCTCTGCACTGGTTGCAACGGTGCACCTGCCAATCTTTTTCAGGTGCATCAACATAAAAAATTGGGTGCATGAATTTTTCATTATTGTCACCTTTAACACCATCAGGTCACCATTTATCACTCTCCAAAACTTTTATGTAATTTAAATAATTTTTAAACAATAAGTTGTAAAGAAATACTTGTCTTTACTTAAAGCAAAAATACATATATTAAAAGAAAAACAGAACATTTAAAGTGCTTCACTGAATGAAATTGACAATTTCAAACTAAAACATTAAGCAAAATAAATCATTTCCAAATAACAGTGCTTTACTGAACTGAAATTTAATATTTCAAACTCTAACATCCCAAGATAAATAAAATATTTAAAACTTAAATGAGCTCATGTTTAAGGTGCAATACTGGACTGAAAAATGAAACAAATATCCAGATTTTAACAACAAACAACATAACATTTAACTGGATGGTCTTATTCTCCAATAAATTTGAACCTAGAATAAGACTTCACACACTATCGTCACTATTTACAAAACTGAAACTAAGAAATTATAAAAAAAAAAAAAAATTCCTAAAGTAATTTATAAAAAGCAACATATAGGACAAAACATTTCATGACTCTTGTCGGATTTTTCTGCTACCTCAGTTACTGGGGCGTCGGTGGCGCAGTTGGATAGTGCGCTTGGTCAGTGATCGGGAGGTTGCAGGTTCAAGCTCAGCTCCGGGCGACACATGGCGTTGTGTCCTTGGGCAAGACACTTAACCCCAAGTTGCTCCCACTGCTGCGTCAGTGGCCTGTAAATGGGCATGAAAGGGCGTGAATGTGTTAGAAATACTGATGGATGACTAACATAGAAACTCTGAACCATCAGTGAGTGAATGTGAGAGCGAATGGGTGTGAATGGGTATGAGTGGGTAGGTGTGACCTGTGGTGTAAAGCAGCTTTGAGTAGTCAAAAAGACTAGAAAAGCGCTATATAAGCTCAAGTCCATTTACCATTTACCATTTACTTTTGTCAACTTAAATTTGTAAGAGTGCACCTAACATTTTTTCTTGGTGCGCCCAAGTTTTGGGTGCATTTGCGCCCAAAATGGTTGCACTCTGGAGCCCTGTACTAAGTCCAGGCTGATATTTTATCTTGATTTGATGCTCTTTGGCTGATTTTTCACACGTTTATCAACGTGCATAATCACAATTAAAATTATTATTTGCCTTGGTAACAAACAAAAGGGGTTTGGATTTTTTTCTCCCCAATCAATTGAATTGAAGCCACAAATATCATGAAACAATCATCCATCCATTAACGACTGTGCTGTGGAATAACATTTGCCTTTTTGTCACACTTCAGTATTTTTCATTATTAAACAAATACTAAAATCTGACAAAGCAAGCTGAGTGCATTCAAAAAAGCTGTATTTGAAATACATCAATATCATTTTATTCTTAGGCTATATCCCCAAGCCCTAGCTGAAGGTAGAGCATTTTTTCCACTTTAATAACTGTTTTATTATGGTGACCTCTAATCAGTGTTTTAATTAATGTGAAAAACAAATTAAAGCCAATAAAGGAGCTTGTGCAGGACCTTATAGGACTGACCATCATAAAAGCTGCAATTTTTTAGTCTTTATATTTTCAAAAATTGCAAAATCTTACAGAGTAACTGAAGAAAAAGTCTTGATTTTTTTTTTTTTTTTTTAGATCTTATGCAGAAAATAAATCAAATTAATCAATTTAATCAACATATTTCCCAGCCCTATTCTCTTCAGTAATTGATATCTACAAGTTATATAAAGCATTTTTTTCCTTGCAAAGGACGGACAGGAAATTCAAATCCAATCTCCCAACACTCTTTTCCTCAGGAGAATATAACGGCAGTAACTCACCCTTATGTGAAGAAGCATAGAGCGAAAAAAAAAATCTAGACCATTTATGACGGATACATATGTAGCTGTCGCTCCTCAGAGCTGATGATTACCATTACAGCTCACCACTCCAAGCCGGTCACATAAACGCTGCCGTGGAAGCCGGGGGGGAGGGGGAGACAAGTGTATATTGTCATGTGCTGTAGAGACCATTAAACTGTCCCGGTGATGCAGGGTGTGTACACATGTGTCTGGACGAGTGGGGCAGCGTGTTATACATATCGTAAAATAATACAGCCGGCTGGTATGGGCAGGTTTTTTATTGCAGTTTGGTATTTATGTCCAGCCTGACTTGTTAAGAGCCTATTGATCCTGTAGAATGATGCTGTAATTTGATAGGAACAAAGGTTTAATTGAGCGGTCATATGCTGAAAAGCTGTTGATGTGTGCTTACAACCATGCAAGCTAATGGCTAAATAACTGCCAATGAAGAAAACAAACAAATGTACTAGCATTTAATTAAAATGTCACAGAAAATGTTTAGTCAATCAAACTTAATTTGCATAGCACTTTTCATTCAAAGTCATGTAGCACAAAGTGCTTTACATAACAAAAATAAAACATAAATAAAAAGTAGAACAAGACAGAGGCAGAAGCAGAGCCAACTTTAGCTTGAATATCACCTGAAACACCTTAGGGGGAAAATGCAGAAACATTTAAAAATACCCTTCTGAAGGTATGACACATTTTTCAATACATAGACCAACTGCCCTGCACATAATTGGCACAACGTGGAGCCCAAAGTGCTGCCATGCAGCAATCCTCAAGTTTTTTTTGTAGGCTTTGCCGCTGCTACAGATGCTTTGATATCGTGTTGAGCTGTTTATTTTATATCTAATATTGATTTATGGTTCAAGTATGAATTTTTACCCCCATGCTCAAATGGTTATTCGAATGTTTGTCGAATAACCATACATACATTGTCCAATAGGGAACAGCCATACAAAACAGCGCATGTCACAAAAAAAAATTTGAAATCTGGTGTTAGGACTTGACAAGGCACCACTGGATAAATGTATCCATGAATTTGCACCAACTGCCCTGCACATAATCAACACAGTGAAGCCCAAAGTGCTTCCATGCGGGGGTCCTACATGTTTCATTGTAGTTTTATACCCACTTGTAATGGCTTTGCCAGTGCTCCAATTGTGCCAATGTGCAGTTGAGCTGTTTGTTTTATATATTTGAATATTTATTTATTGTGTTGTTATTTAAATTCTATGCTGGTGGAGTTTCATAGGGATTACATCTACATGATCCTGTGTTGTATGATGTTAATGTGCCATTTTAAATGACTAAAATTGAAAACATGATCACAAAAGCTTTACAAGTACTATGCAATATTTCTCAGTCATTTTTATCAATTATCATGCCTTAAATGATTAAGAAATATCACAAACCTCAAATAATAAGCTAGC
Source organism: Scarus forsteni (assembly GCA_036419115.1). Taxonomy (NCBI): domain Eukaryota; kingdom Metazoa; phylum Chordata; class Actinopteri; order Labriformes; family Labridae; genus Scarus; species Scarus forsteni. Next base: position 603,917 of record JAZDUH010000523.1, read on the forward strand.
AAACAGCTCTGAGTAACACTGCCAGTACCTCTCCTTTGTATGTGAACTCTGACCTCACCAAAAATCTGCTTATAAACCTCATATTTATAATCTTTCCCTTCAGATGTGGCCTGAAAAGTCATAGCGTCTGCCTATTATTTGAACAATCACACAGCACAAAGCAGAGGCTAATGCTACAACAGTGGCCCCAGAAGAAAAGAGAAGGTACGAAAAGGCTAAAGAAAGAAGAATTAAGCCCCAAATCCTGATTGGGGAGCTCTGATCACCAACAAGGGGCCTAGATCTGTTGAAACTCTCCTAACGAATGCTCTGATCTTCAAGGGGAGGTGAGGACAGGGGACATCGTGAAATAACAGCAACAGGAAGTGTGACACATTAAGTGGAGCTGAATTTTGAGTAGCTTGTTCACACACTGTCATCTGGGGGCTTTTTCAACACATATCCCACGGACAGCGGAATCTGAGAGGGAGTCCTTAGATGAGTCCATGGTGAATCAAAGACTGGGAAACTTTTCTAGTACCATGTTGGACCCCCTTTATGCCCTAAGAACTGCTTTAATCTTGTGGTACATATTCAACATGATGCTGGAATCCTTCCTTAGAGATATTTTATTGGCATGATATCATCAGCTCTTATCCCACCATATCACAAAGGGGTTTTGGATTAAGATATGGTGACTGTGGAAGCCTTAGTTATTTTATTGTGTTCAAGAAACCATATTATGGATGTATTCATAAGAATCTAGTGATGTTATTCATATTACAATACATGAGTGATCATATGATATCAAAATTTAGAGGGATACTATGAAAGAGAGCGATAATTCTCAATTTATATTTAGTCTGTTTCAGACCCACAATATTGTATTTTAACAACAATTATGTACCGATCTTATTTATTAAAGGAACACTTCAACATTTTTATTGTTTTCATGTCCTGCCTCACTCCTGAATCCATGATAAGCAGATAGACACCATTCTTTAGACTGTGCAGCAACAAGGAAAAGACAGTAAGAGCTTTACCACCGCTAATTAGCTTAGCTCAAACACTGGGAATCAATGGGAAGTGCTAGCTTGCCTCTGCCTACAGCAGTCAGATAAACTCTTCAGCAACTCTAAACCGTCCTTGTTGATTGTTGTGACTTGTTTTTTTACTCCTTGATGCTATCCTAAACAGAGGCTTTGTTGTGTCAACCTATTACCTGGGTGTTTTTTGTGGGAGATGTGATGTTCGTGAACGAGTTGAGTCTTTTTTACAGCCTTTTTAAGTGAACAAAGAGAGCGGTTTGTTTGCAATCCATTCCTGTAAATCCAAGAAACAAAAGGCTCGCTCACTGATTCAATTAACGTCAATTAACGACGGTCTCATCATTAATGATATGAGCTGTTCAAAAGACTCGACTCGTTTGCATACGTCACATCTGTGAAAATCAGAGAGGGAGTAGGTCAACAAGACAAAGCCTCTGTTTAGGGGTGAAGAAGTTAATAGTTCATAGTTCATTTTATGAATTTATCCCTTGAAGGGCAATTAGGTTTGCAGCAGATTCACATTCAGACATAACAACATAAAAAATATACATGATAATATGAGCAGTATAGACATTGGTGCACAGTTAGTTCCCATGCAAAACAGTAGATTAACAAGGTGGACTTATCAAACCAAGCTGTGCTCCTGATCAAGGAGAAGGACTGCAAATGACAGACTGCTGGTCAGCAAATATACAGTAGCTGCGTAACCAAGTGCACGGTTAACATTACAAACAAGTAATATGACGATGATGGAGGATGACATAACATAAAAGGGTTAAAAATGAGTCACAACAAGCACAGGAATGTTAAAAGTTACTGCAGAATTTAGCTGATGACTGTAGGCAGAGACAGGCTAATACTTCCCATTGACTCACATTGTTTGAGCTAAGCTAAGTAGCAATGGGCAAGCTTGTGCACAGTTGTAAATAATTTAGTCTATCTGCTTGCATTGACTAGGGACTGAGGAAAGACACAAAAAAAAACAACAACAACAAAAAAAATGTTTGCATATTTACCTCCTGATTGGGTGATTGGAAAAATGAAACTGAACAGAAGTTTGCAAACAAACAATTTCGGTAACACTTTATTTGAAGATCTAGTTTATGATGCATCCGAAGCACATGCATTAGACGTTTTAATGCATGTATAATAATTCATAAGTGTCATTATAATGGTGTATAACCATGTTTAGGAACTTGTACCAAGGCTTATAAAGTATTACAAGTGTGGACATAATGTATTATAATCAAGCCTTTATAATGTTTTATACCTGCATACTCAAGTGACAAGTGTTTTGAATGAAGAATCTGAAGTTCTGGGTCACATTATAACTATCCTTACTCTAGCCAGTAGTAAAGACACACATAAAACTGCTCAACATAGAACAGACACTAAATTCTCAGTTACAGAAAGGGCGTAATTCCTTGTAAATACCAATAATATGTTATGTTGTTATAAATTGCATTCTTTAGTCCTCTCAGGTGCAAGAATTTTAATTTGTGAGCTATGCAAGCTTTATTTTTACAGATTTTAATTGTACTGATTATACAAGTTCTTATACATGGTTAAGCACCATTATAATGACACTTATGAAGCATTATACGTTCATTATAATGTACTATGCATGTGCTTCTAATGCATTATAAACTAGATCTTCAAGTAAAGCGTTACCACAATTTCTTTTTCAAATGTATTTCATTGCGCGGAAGTCAAAGGGTTAAAGTAAGGACTGTGTGGAGAAAGGGTAGAAGTCTAAGAATTGAGTCATATTTAGTTTAACACTAGAACTACCAAGGCAGTCATTTTGACTGCTTTCAAAATTTGCAATGTCATAACTTTGATTGTTTAATATCTACATACCCATAGGACCCTGACTTTTCCTAAATGTGGGTATATTTTCTTCTGAAATTGTTCCATCATTAAAATTCAAAAACACAAAAGAGTTGTGGGCATTACTACCTCGAACTACCATTGGCAGTCAAATTGACTGCATGCAATTTACAAGGGGTACGATTTTTCACTTGTTATATTTAGCTGCTCTTTCTTCTGCTCTATTGATTGTTTGTTTGTTTTTTATACTCTTTGAAGCTACTGGGTGGTTTTCCTTCTGCAGAATTTATTGTGATGCTAAAATCTAGCTAACAAGAAAGGCAAAAGTGATAAGGCGAATTACAAACAAGGAGGCTTTACTCTTGCTTCACAGCCATGACAAGGAAGAACCAGAGCAGGTTCAGAGAGTAATGTCTCTTGGTGCTTAGAAGAAGGTTCATATAGCTCTGGGAGTGACTCAGAAAAAAAAAAAGATGACTGGAAACATCAAATTATACATTTGCTGACATCTCATATGCAAATTTTCAAGGTATGAAGTCTACAGTAGAATCCTTATTCTCATACTGTAATGTAAGCTTGTATTAGTTTTCTGGAGAGCTTCTTAGTCTATATATAGACCAGTGGTTAACAACTTGTGGTCCAGGACCCACTGGTGGCCAACAAAGGTGCTACACGTGGCCTTTGAAATAATGACCTCAACCAATGAGGTTATGTTTTTGCCGGGGTCTGTCTGTTAGTCTGTTAGCAAGATTATACAACTACTAAATAGATTTACATTAAAAAAAATTACCAGGTGCTGATCAGATCCAGGTTGATGACACAAAACACTGAAGTTTATAATGGCAAATCCAATTCATTTACATCATTATGGAAATTATACTTTATTTGCAAACTGACATGAATTTTTCTCAAGGCTATGCCACACTACATTTCCTGGCTTCCCTTGCAATGCCAGGAGGACTTCTGTTAATATAACGGCTAACAATAGCCTGTAGATCGGCACATTTCTTTCCAAGTCGGTAACTGAAATGGTGATAACTTGAAGATCATGTCATTTACAATCCCCTCTCCCCACTTCCAATGTAAATGGAACACAGTATTCTCCACATGGAGAGATATGAGTGGACACTCGGCTGTCCAATCAGAGAAGAAAAGCCACTGAGCTGAGCTGGTTGGCAGAGGTCTGCACTCTCTGCGTGCCTTTCTAGTTTACATTATAGTATGGTTTTCTTATAAATATATATCTTTTTGGTCTATCAAGTGTGCCATGAAATGGAAATGATCTGATACGAGGGGTATTCCAGGAAATAAAACTTTTAAGGCTTTACCGTTTTGCTGACAGGGCAACATCCCAAAATATTAGCAGCAACTACTGTGTCAAACACAAGAGCATCTATGATGGTTAATCAGTTCTCTGTTACAGTCACAGAGTCTTAGAGACGATACCAACCTATTTTGAAGACGGAAGGAATTTGATTGTATTTGAAAAAGAAAAGGACTTCAGTCCAAGTTTGCATATGTAAGTTCAGAAGTTATGTTGGTGTCCATACAATAAAAATCTCTTTCATTTTAATTTTTATTTTGTGTCATGGTGCATTTTTAACCCTTTTCATCAAATTATTATTTGATTTTTTTTATTTATTATCCATCTTATTTCAAAATATCTCTGAGCAGTCAAAATGACTGCCATGGTAGTTCTAGTAGTGTCAGAATTCTGGTAGACCGAGTGTTAAGAAATCATATGTTAATTTAGGAATTCTTACTTTTTATCTTTCTTATTACCACATGGATCACCAGTTGGTAATCACTGCTCGAGACCTCCTCCCTTCTCCCAAAATATCTGAGTCTTAGCTTGGTTCAATGTTCCCAGTATGTTTATAATCTTGATACAGATCTCAATAAGCAACATTGACCCAAACAAAACCAACACTTCAATCAGCTTGATCAAAATGAACTCAATTTCTTCAACTATTCTTGTAAAGAAATGTGATTTTTCCAAATGGTGTGTCGTCCACTGCTCCAGCCCTCAGGTCATAATTCATAATTCATTCCGTGGCGTCAGAAGCGCCATCACTCGAGAAATTTCTTCAGAGGGCTCCGAGGCTGCCAGGCTCATCACACCCTCAGTCTGAAAACAAATATCACGTTGGACAGGACCTTGTCAGTGATCACAGCTCCCCTCTCTGAAGCTCTGAGCTCCATAGTGGTTGAATAAAATAAAAGTGCTGACACGGCAGTTCTGCTTTGACTTATGGGTCACGGCGAGCACATGTTGGCGGACATTTTCTCCTTGATATTTGATAAATTTTCAAATCAGAGCTCTGTGATTCCTCTGGATTCTGTTTTATCAGACATCGCCGGCAGAACAAAGTAGCACTTCTTTGATAAGATGTTTCTGCCAATTACCCCGAGATCAAGGCGGCCCGCTGACTTTGGTCGAAAATGTCCAAAAGAAGAGCAATTCAGTGGCATGAATCGGGTTTTTAAGGATAAAATCAAGGCTGTGACGCTTGAAACGAACCACAGTCATTCAGCTCTGCCTACTAGTTGATGTTTGACACTTTTTAACCTGTAAATTGGCTGTAATAAACACTGAATGGCATTAGCTTAATTTTTCCTGTGTCGTTAGGCATGAGGTTCCACAGGAGTCTGTACTTGGTCCATTACTGTGTACATGATGCTACTTAGTTTAGGTTTTCTGTTAATTTGGACAAAAGAACCCTTCAGTTTTTCTTATTTTGCTTGCCCTTTTTGGCTTGAGGTTCCTCAAGAGTTTAGACTGGGCCCTGTTCTTTTTTTTTTTTTTTTTTTTTGTTTGTTTGTTACCTCCACCAGGAGGTTATGTTATTGCCGACGTCTGTTCCATCTGTTTGTTTGTTTTTTGTTTGTATGCTAGTTAGTTAGTTTGTCTGTTTCTTAGTTAGTTAGTTAGTTAGTTTATTTGTTTTTCTGTTTGCAAGATCACTCAAAAACATTTCAGGTAATGCCTGGATTGAGACAAGGGACAAGGAATTACTTTTTGGGACTGGTCTGGATCACCGTCTGGATCCGCCATGACGAAAAATTTGATTTTCGTGAATAACTATTGAACTGAAATAGATATCATGATGAATCCAATTGCTAATGGTATGTTTTCATGGTCAAGGAATCTAAATAATTTGATTAAATAAAGGTAGGACTAATATTTATGGTGAAAATCACTATATGAGTGAGGACTGGTGCTGGCGGAGGTCTGCAGAAGTGCTTTTCTAGTTTTTCTTTATTTTTAAAGGTGCAACTAGGTCAGATTTTTTCAATCGTAATGAATATAATTTACATGAAAGAACTCAGCTGAAGAACATATTTTATTACAATTCCAAAGTTCTAACATAGCACAGTATGGTAACAGTATAGTAAACATAAATCAACTGCATGCATATCCGTGGCTTCATCACACTACAACAATATTTGTATCCATAAAAAGAATAACATAAAAAATTGAATTATTTAATCAAAAAATCTTGATACTACTACTACTAATAATAATAATAATAATAATAATAATCATAATAATAAGACTAATAGGAAGCACACTGAGTTACATATGTTGTAGGAAATGTGCTATATAAATAAGGTCTTTTGATTGATTGATCGAAGTAGCCATATGGTATGTTTGCTGCCTTGTTTAAGGCACTTCACCTTGGCTCTACATCCCCTGTTTTTCTTCTTCCCTGCTTTTTCTTAACACGTACCTGTTTTTCTTATTCTTTTTCATGGATTAATATTGCAACAATTTAACCCATTTGCTGGCAGTGAGTGGTAGCCCCAAAGTCGGGGCACCCTCACTGACTCTACATCCCCCTTCTTTTTCTTAGTTTCTTTGCCATTCTGCTGTGAAATCTTAGAAAATTGTGGTTTCGTTTGGGGCTGTTAATGGCTATAGGGTTGTATTGATTGTGTCTGGCTGTCAGAAGATCTTTTGAAGAAGGAGTTCCTCTTCGGGCTTTGATTTTTATGTGATGTGCTGGCTTTGCTGCCTTATGGTTGAGTTGCATGGGCTAATATTTGGGGTTGATAGGGTTTAGGGTTCCACACTGATCCCTGTTGCTTCGTTTAGGGCACAACTCTGTTTTCTTTTTCAATTATAAAGCAGCAAACCATAAAATAAGAGGAAGTTTGCTAGAAAACAGTCTTCTCTATTAAATTTTTCACAAAATAGCCCACAGCAAAGTCCTTAAAACAATGTTTGGACCACAGGCTTTAATATGTAAATGTTTATGTGGGCAGATATAGAAAAAGGAGGAGGAAGTGATTCTGACAACGAGCTGTCGGCTTGTTAAGCATGAGAGATGGCAGCGATTTAAGCGACAATTAAAGAATGAAGCAACAGAAACTTTTCCCCCTGCGGCAAACGGTTGTTTTTCTCTCCTTTCTCTCTGATTTTCAACTTTTGTTTGCTTCATTATTTCACATATGCTGGACTCGAATAACAGCCTTACCAGACGTCAAGTTGGTTTGCCTTGTTACAGCAATCTTTGTATTTTTTTTTAAAACAGCTCTCATCTTTTTCCTCATAATAAACACAAGAATCTGAGTTTTGAAGGCTGAGATCCAAACAAAACAGGGAAGCAGTTAAGCAAACAAATAAATTTGGCTCGAAGTTGAATATATATATATAGATTATATATATATATATATATATGAAAAAAGAAATAATTTTCTGATTACAATCGTTAATAAATATTTAAGCAGACAGTGTCTCTTGCTGAGTTTTTATCCGTTCAATTAATCTTCTGTACCCCTTTACCATTTTATTATAAGCAATAACAAAGTACTATTTTAATTACTTTGTCTTAATATACTGCATATTTTCATATGAAAGGAGCACAATGTTACACACAACTTTATCAGAGCTGAATACCTGATGAGGACCTGTCCGACAGTCAGAGCAGAACATCACCTTCTCTACCAGGTCATACACCAGCCATTCTCGACCTGTCTTCCATTTTTCATTAAAAAATCTTTTCTTTTTCGCCTCCTCATCCTTCGGTTCATTGGGTTTTCTCTTGTTTGTTTTCTCTTGTTTCTCTCCGGGTCTCGTAACTCCTTGGAAATGCCGCCACATCGCTCCTCCGCTAAATCTTTTGACCCGAGTCTGACCTGACCCCCTGTCAGCAGTGACGTCGCAAAGGCTTCCACGAATGGACCAATGATGAGCAAACACTTTATGCAGGCAGTCCTCATGGGAGTTGTAGTGTCGTGGTATTTTATTGCAATTGGTTTATTATTTCAGATGCCGTTTGAGAAAACTACAATTAAACGTGTACATGAAATTCAACCCGCCAAAGTGACTAGTGGGAGCGACGGTGTTACCAGCCACTGCCGAAATCCACCCGCAATTGGCGGGTTGGCGGGTGTTAATGTCAAGCCCTGTAAATATATATATATATATATATATATATATATATAGATATAGATAAAGATATAGATATAGATATAGATATATATAGATATAGATATATATATAATCTATATATATATATATGTATATATATATATATGACAACTACCAACTACACAGTTTATTAGGTACACCTGTTCAACTGCAAAAATGGTAAATGGTAAATGGACTTGAGCTTATATAGCGCTTTTCTAGTCTTTTGACTACTCAAAGCTGCTTTACACCACAGGTCACACCTACCCATTCATACCCATTCACACCCATTCGCACTCACATTCACTCACTGATGGTTCAGAGTTTCTATGTTAGTTATCCATCAGTATCTCTAACACATTCATGCCCTTTCATGCCCATTTACACGCCACTGACGCAGCAGTGGGAGCAACTTGGGGTTAAGTGTCTTGCCCAAGGACACATAGCCATGTGTCGCCCGGAGCTGGGCTTGAACCTGCAACCTCCTGATTACTGACCAAGCGCACTATCCAACTGCACCACCGACGCTCCAAAATCAAACAAGCAAAATCAAAAAAACAAAGAATAAAAAGAAAAAAGAAAAACACCACTGGCCATCTTATTAGGTACACTCTTTCAACTGTACAATAATGCATTTTAAGCTGTCAAAGGATTACAGTGAGATTTATGGGTAAGAAACACAAAGCAAAATAAAACCAACCACCCTAAAAAGACATTTTTGAACTGCTTTGAAGCTTTTAATTCTAATTTTAAAAGATTGGTCAAATGCATAAATGGCCACTTTATTAGGTAAACACATCCATCTCTTCAATAGTGTATTTGAGGTAAAGCAAAAAATGAGAGTTTAAAAAAACAACTCTACCCTGTTTGAGGTAAACCTGTTCAACTGCATATTGATGTCTTTGAAATTTTTTAATGAATATTGAAGGCATTTGAGGTAATTGCATTATTACTGCATTATTGTATTATATTATTTTTAAAATTATTATTACATTTTTTAATTAATTTTTTAATTATTATTAATATTGTTCAATTATTGCATTACTTTATTTTATTTTTTATTTATGATTATTGCATAGCTGCATCATTTTATGTATTTTTATTTGTATTTCATTATTATTATTATTATTATTATTATTATTATTATTATTATTATTATTATTATTATCATTGCATCATTTTATTTAACTGCATTGTTTGTTTTATTTTTATTTTATTTTTTTACCATGACTTGTTAAAAGCTTTAATATATTAACAGTTAAATACTTCACATGCATTACTGAACAGTTTTGGAGGCGTACCTCATAAAGTGGCCAGTGTTGCTTTTTTTCCTCTACCTACTAAAAGCCTTTAACCCTCTATTGCATGAATTATTACTTAAAAATGGTAAAAAAATGTTTTGAATGTTTTTATTACTTAAAATGGCCTAAATAATAGATAAATAAAAATAAAAAAATAAAAAGTTTGGGGGTCGTTGATCAATTGTTGCCATATAACAACAACAATATGCAATCATGGAAAGTACCATAAATCAACATTTTTGACCAAAAAGGCATTTTATTTAAAACAAGGCTCAACATATTCATGTCATACTCATCCAAAATGAACAAATAAACATTTATACAGTGAAAACATTGTATAATTTCAACAGTTATCTAAAACATCTGCTAATAAAAACACAAAACCTTGAACCTGGCTCAATAAAGTAAGATCTATCATTCTTCATTTAAATTTCATTAAGTTTTTTTTTTTTTTCTGTTTCAGTTCATTTGATTTCAACTCATTTCAGCTGATTTGATCTGATTTCATTTCATGCCTTGTGAAAGTCAACAAAGCAGTTCCCCTCAACGTCTGCTAGTAGAAACCCAAAACCTTGAACCTTTTTCAATTAAGTTCAATCTATCATCCTTATTTTTTCATTTCATTCAGTTGTTTTTTCTGTTTTATTTCATTTGATTCATTTGATTTAAACTCATTTCAGTTGATTTTGATCTGATTCCTCCTCTAGTTTGACAGTTTATTTCTACCCTGCTCTTTTTCCCTCCCCTGTAGAAGTAGCTGGGATGCATCTTGTATGGAGGAAATTGGATACTCGGTTAAAGATAGCCCGCAACATACCTTAAATTACAAAATATAAAAAATATATAATGTTATTACTTTTAAAACATAAGTAAAAGATGTAGAGAGTCTCAGGATAGTTTCATGCTATGTAAATGAATGGAGCTCCATTAGGTTGTATACACAAGGAATTTTCCATATTTGCATACTGATGCCATATGGCAACAAATCTGTTTTGGCATATTACAAAAAAATTATAACAACAAAATTTAATTAAATGTAAAAAAAAAAAAAATCAAGTTTACTTACTCCAAATAGTGATTATAATTTTTTATTTGATGAAAATACTCAAAATATTCTAAATAAAAGACAATCTTGGAGAGCCCCAGACAATTACGCTTGGATGTCAAATGTCCATTAGCAAAAAGGACTGTCAAACAAGATATCTTGGTCATGCGGCCTCATAAATTATATTTCCTTCAAACTAAAAGCCCCCTTTTCACACCTAAATGTAAAAACAGACATTTCATTTCACAGCTTTTTAGAAAAATGAAGGTAAAGTAATTGTTGCCATATGGCAACACTATGCAATAGAGGGTTAATACAGTATGGAGCCGCATCAACACTTCAGATACAATATTGAGCTGTTGATCAAGTGTACCTAATAAAGTGGCCAGTTTGGTTTTGGGTTTCTTTGCTTTTGTTCCACTGATTTGTTTTTAGTTCCATGACTTTTACTTATTTCTTTGTAAATTGTCAATGGGTAGTTGAATGTTTGTACCTAATAACGTGGCATGTAGTGGGTTTTTTTTTCCGTTTTTTTAACGAAAAACTGCTGAGATAACTGAAAAACAGAAGAATAAATAAAGGAAGGAAAATCTGAAACATCACCAACCATTGTTTTAGGTACCCCCGAACAACTGCTACATAATGCATTCACACCTTTTCTTTGGTAGTGGTACCTTATAAGGTCGAACAAATAAAGAAAATAAACAAACAAAATATATATGCAAGACATAAACAAAAGAATGACCTTGAGTGCTTTGTCAAGAAAGCAAAAAAAAAAAAAAAAAAAAACAGTCCTTGCCACTTTATAATGTACAGCAACTCAGCTAATGATGATCATGAAGTAATCAAAATCAATCAGTTTTCAAAAATACAATAATTTTAAAAAATAGTGAAATGCGATAATGCAATGGAAAACAAATTTAATTATGCAACAAAAAGTATTGCAAAAATTAAAAAAGTAGATAAATAATGCAATAAAATAAAATAATAAAAATATGCAATAATTTTAGTAAAATAATTGAATAACACAATCAAACGGAGTAATGCAATACATATACAAATTTATTTTAAAAAATGCACTTTTTTGCAAATATCAAAATTAATTGCAGTAAAATTAGACCAAGCAGAATAATAATAATAATAATAATAATAATAATAATAATGAAAATAATGCTAATAATGAATTAATAATAATTCAATAATGCAATAATGAAATAATGACAACATAAAAATGCAACAAATGATATTAATTAACATAATGGAATATTTAGAAAGTAAATGAAATAATACTATAAAACAAAATAATGCATTAATAATTCATAAAAAAATTGAAAAATACAAAAATAATGCAATAATATAACGTAATGCAGTTATGCAGTAATCACAAAATATAAATAAAAAATGCAATAAAATTAAGTAATGCAGTATGTTTTAATAATAAATAAATAAAACAATTCAAATATGCATTAATAGAAATATAAAATGGAATAATGTCATAAAATTAATTAAATACTACAATTATTAAAAATAACTTCAATGATGCAATGCAATTGAAATAATCCAATAATCACACAATTAAATGAAATAATCCAATATTACATTTACAAAGTAATGGGATTATGCAGCATGAAGAGAGTTAAACCAACTTTTTGTAGAATGAAGGTGACTTTTTTAGAGCATGGTTATTCCATTTTTTAGAGTTTTCTCGCTAAAGGTCAGGGTGGTGAGACATCAGCAGCATTTTAAAGCTTTAATGATGTCCCTCTCCTTCAAGGCCGGTGAGCAACACTGACACATCTTTGTCATATTTGGATCTAAATGTTCAGATAAATCACGCAAACAATGTTCACCATCACTTCAACTCGTGCACAAATTCCCTGCTGTCCTCTCACGGGTTGGTCGTGTTGACAGTGAAGGTGGGGGGGCGGTGCAGTGTGTGGATGGATGCGTATGGATTTACAGTCAAACATTCTGCTGATTCCCCATACGGCCCCGTCGCTCGATGCATCGGGGGAGCGGGGGGGCGCTGCTGCCTCTGCCAATAGCTGTATTGACTTCCAGTCGGCACTTGACTCGTCTTTTTCTGTACATGACACATCTGCAGAAACTCGGGTGCATAATTAAGAAGAAGAGGCCGCAGTGGAAAGCAGCACTACACACGTGTGCCGCCATTTTGTTCAATTCAACCAACTTACATCAAATGCTGTGAACAGGATGACTCAAAAAGACGTCTGAAGATTTGCTTGAAACTTTAACCAACTATCCAACTATGTAAAGATCCAGACCATGGTGTCTTGTGGTCATAATTTGCTTTTGAACCTAAAATCTTAAGAATGCTTGAAAAGATTGTCATCCAATTACATGTTGTTGTTACCGCTGACCAAAGGATCAAATGAGTCGATTTTTATGGTCATAGGTCAAATATCAAGATCAAACAGTCTCATGGTTATCATTTTCTTTTGAAAGCCATTTTGTGAGGGCAATGCCATGGAGTTTTAAGAAGGATTTTATTTTATTTTAGCACAATTTCCAGTTTGACACAGGGATGTAGTGATTTAAGTTTAAAGATAGAAGGTCTAAGGTCAAGGTTAAAGTCTCTTTTGGTCCTAATTTTCTTTTTGACGCCATATCTTTTCACCAAGTTTGAATGGATTTCCATCCAGTGTTATGTTGTTGTAACGGCTGACTTACTGATTGATAGCTCATGGGCTATTTCCAAAATGGCATACTAACGTACTACATACTACATACTCATATATATATATACTGTATACTACATACTATTTGTATGATTAGAATGCCAACCGTTCACACTGTAGTATACTACTAAGTTTCCCATGATGCATTTCAGACCTCCGACGACAAAAATCGGAAGCACACCAGGCTATCAAATGTATCTGTTGATTCGCTACATTTGAAAGTTCAGAGAGCATTTTAGGCGAGAAAGTCACCACGTAGAATACCAAAATGTGGAGCCATAAAACGCACAGATACAAATTTCATTTCGGCATTTGGGACATCCCGTCATGCGCACCATTAGGCTATTGAAGAAACTTCCGGTCGGCTCCAAAACAAGAGCCCAATTCACAAAAGCGTTAAAGAACTAAAAGGAGATTATAAAAAATGCTGTTATTTTGAAAATGGGAAGTTTGCTAGTGGCGGATTTTTCGCTGAATGCCGGGCTCGCAATGCATCATGGGGTATTTGAGTGTGACTAGTATGCCCACCTCGCATACTTAATTTTTTTTCCATATACTATACATCTGGGTATTTCTCGCACATTCAATCTTTTCATACTATCTAATGTGTATGCACTACATACTCATTTTGACGTCACACTTAGTATGAGTAGTACGTTAGTATGCCATTTCAGACACAGCCATGTAGACTTTTTGAGCAAAAATAAAGGTCAAAGAGTCTCATGGTTAGCTTTTTCTTTTGAAAGCAATTTTGTGAATGCAATATCAGGATTTCTAGCAGTGATTTTCTTCAGTTTTAGCACAAATGTCCAACTTGACACAAGGATGGAGTGATGTAAATTTCAGGTCATTGTATCTTGTGATCATAGTTTGTGTTTGAGCACAATATCTTAAGAATGCTTAAAAAGATTTTCATCCAATTGTATGCTGTTGTTACCGCTGACTAAAGGATCAAATATAATTCTTTTTAAGGTCATTGCTCATCCGTCAAGGTCAAAGAACCTCATGGCTATCTGTTTGTCTTCGGAACATTTTTGTGAGAAAAAATCAGAGGAGTGCGAAGAGGGATATCTTTCACATTAACCCTTGTGGGTAATCAGGGACATTTTTGTCCTCATAGGCAATTTTTTGCTCAACTTTTGGCCATAATATTGGCAGTGTTACTCAGTATGGAATGATTTTTTGTAGGAAGGTCTTTTTCATGGAAAGTCTTAAAATTCAAAGTTTGATTTTTGTCAGAGGTCAAAGGTTACCGTGGAATAAATTTACTACCCTTTGAGGTAATCAAAGGACATAAATGTTCTCGCCCAAAGCTGCTATAAAAACATAACAGATAGTATTTGTTTGTACTTTTTTTGCTCAAATCATTCAGTGAACCTCAGTTCCAATAAAAAATACCAGATATTTAATTATTCATTGTATTTTGACCCTTTAAATGCCAACTTGATTTCATGATGTACAAATTTTAATGAAAAATATACACAAAAAGTGAGTTATTATCCATATAATAAATGTTGGAGGGCTGCAGACTTTTTTCAAAGATCAGGCTTAAAAAAACATAAGATTAGTAAAACAAATATATGTTTTGATTCATTGTTATTTTTTTTGCAGTGCCAGATCTATAATGTACTACCCTTTGAGGTAACCAGAGGACATAAATGTCCTCGCCCAAAGCTGCAATAAAAACACAACAGATTAATATTTGTTTGTACTTTGTTTGCTCAAATCATTCAGTCAACTTCAGTTCTAATAAAAAAATACCAGATATTTAATTATTTATTGTATTTTAACCCTTTAAATGCCAACTTGATTACACGAAGTACGGATTTTAATGAAAATAATACTCATAAAGTTAGTTGTTATTAATATAATAAATGTTGGAGGGCTGTAGACTTTTTCAAAGATCAGGCTTAAATATACATAAGATTAGTAAAAAAAAAATATTTTGATGCATAAATGTCCTCTTCCAAAAGCTGCTGTAAAAACATAACAGATTCATATTTTTTTGTACCTCATCCCTCAAATCATTCAATTTACTTCAGTTCTAATCGGGCACTGCAAAAAAAAAAAAAAAAAAAAAAAAAAAAAAACAATGCATGAGAATCAATTTTGTTATTGTTGTTATGTATAATTAAGCCTGATCTCTGAAAACACCCTCGGCCCTTCAACATTTATAATATTGATAAAACCTCATTTTTTTGTGTATTTTTTTCATTAAAACTTTTACATCACATAATCAAGTTGGCATTTAAAGGGTTAAAATAAAATAAATAATTAAACATCTGGTATTTTTGATTAGAACTGCAGTTGACTGAATGATTTGAGCAAAAAAAAGTACTGAAAAATATTAATCTGTTATGTTGTTATAGCAGCTTTTAGGAGAGGACATTAATGCCATCTAATTACCTGAAAGGGTAGTAAATTGAAGCAACCCACAAGGGTCAAGCACAAATGTCCAACATCACACAAGGATGAAGTGACATGAATTTGAAGGTCATAGATCAAGTCCATTGTGTCCTTGGAAGACCTTTGCTGCAATATCTAGAATCTTTTAGGCGATATTCTCATCCAACTTTATAAACTTTATCGCATTTACTGCTGTTTGGCCACCCTCCATAGTGTTAAAAATGATTTTTATTAAACTCTGGATAACTATCTAACATGACACAATCATAGAGTGATGAGAGTTTAAAGGTCAAGGTCGTGGTCCCTCTTTGGAGGCCTTAGCTGTTGAATGCAACCTCTAGAAATTTCTACAATGTATTCTTTCAAATGTTGCTTATATACCAAACTTAAAGAGGACATATCATGGTTGTTTCTCCTTTTCACTATGCCAGACTAGGATGCCTGTAAAGCATTTCTGCCCTCAGTACAAGTCATTTAGTTCCTTCATTGCCCCACAATAGCGTTCTCAAAATCCTCATTTTAGGCCATTATGAAGCGCTTGTTGAAACGCTTGGTCTCAAGGATGACCTAAAGTTACCTCGCAACGTCACAGCCCTTTGTGCCCTGATTGGTCAGTACTATCGGGGGTAGAGCCAGCCTGTCCTTCTTCTTCTGCTGTATTTTCCGGCAGGCTTAAAGCAGTGACCGCGTATTGAGTCCCCCAACAGGCCAGAGCTGGTAATGAAGGAGTGTGAGCGAGGGAGTTTTATACCCCTGCTGCTGGATATGTTCCTCGGTGAGGGTTTGGGGCTGACGGACATCACAGAGGAGGAAGTGTTTTATCAGATTACTCCAATAAAAAGAAAGGTACCTCGTGTCATCATGACGTTTGAAATCTCACAGACATCTCGCAATGACCTATTTTCAGAGGCATCAAATCTCGTTCTAGGATATCAGAAAAAATACAATATCTCATTTTTTGAAAATTAAGGGGGTGTAAGGTCTTGTTTTCAAATGTATTATATTATATGTAAGTATTCAATCATGCATCAGCATGATATGTCTCCTTTAAGAGAGGAAGGGATTGCTCAAACTTTGCACAAACTCTGATTTAATCATTAACTGATTAATCTTTTCAAGGTCAAACAGTCAAGTTTGCAGAGCTTCTTGATCATCTTTGACATGTGAATGCAATCTGGTGAATGCAATTTCTTAATAACACTTTGAAACGCAACATCTCAAGCATGCTTTTATAGATTTTCACCAAACTTAGCACAAATGTTGACTTGAATGTAAGGATTTCATTTTTAGATTTTGAAGGTCATAGGATGAGGTCAAGGTCATGAGGCCTTATATATGTTTTGCTGGTTGAGTGCAGTGTTTCTGGGATTTTTTGACATTTCTTTGACTTAAGCACAATCTGGATAGATTTTAAGGACAAGGTCAAATATCTACTGGCAGAATGATCATTTTAATAAGTCAGGAAGAATTTTCCTTTGATAAAACGTCATCAAACTATATTCAATGGCTCGTAGCAAACCCCCAGCAGCCAACGCCTGATTTGGAATGCCGTCCGCGCACACCGGCCCGAACATGCTGATGCGAAAACAAGCTTAACATGACTCCTGACCTTTCCGTAATTACCCGTGGAGTATTTCAGCTGCTCACAAAACCTCCCACATCTCCAGCACCCCCCCGGAGAGGGAGCACTTTTTCCAGGGATGAGCGTGCACATCTGGAGGAAGTGAAGCTGATGCGGCTTGTTTTTTTTTTCCCTTACTTATCATGTCAAAACAGGAAAGAAAAGAGATTCTCGACGGGGGAATTTGCTCCGCCAAGGGCAAAGTTCTGACTTAGTATGAGACGATTGCTGGAGTTTGACAAATGTGGAGATGGAGACATGGCAGGGAGGATTGTTAATGCTATTTTTATTTCAATCTGCCATATTGGCTTTGAGATATATTAACAATTTAAACAGAAGTTATCCTTCTAGAGCTTTTTAACCCTTTTTCTCATTTTAATGAATGATTTTAAATTTGGACCCTAAATAAGCCATTTTAAACAAATTTAACAATAAGTGCATATAATCCTTATTCCTTTATAATCATTCATAATTCAACACTTCATAATCCCCTATATCTCCCCTCAATCTGTTTATTTGGCTCTGGTATTTTCTTTTAAATATCAAGAATGCATGAGCTCAAGGTTGCGGTTTCACAATCTTGACAGTACAGAGAGTGTTACTCTAACATTCTTGCTCTAAGAAAGATTGCAAAAATGCATGAACATAATGCTAAATCTATTGCAAACACAAGTCTGACAGGTGTTATAGTTCAACTTACAGCTGTGTTATATGGTGTTAGCAGCTGTTTCAATTTATTCATCTTCAAATCCAAAACGTAGTTTCTGCTATTGATCAAATTCTGGTGTTTGAAAGCATACATGAGCACTTCTCTGTGGTTTGTTAATCTGTTGTTGCCATGGGAACCACAAATGCCGGGTTACCAAACAACACAGTTGCATGTGAAACAGCAACACTGGATGTCATGTTTTGACGTTAGGTTGTGAACATATGTTTCTAAAAAAAAGCTGGAAATAAAACTATCATGGGTCATTATTAAAACCTATCAAACTAAAAAAGGCACATTGGGACAGTGCTTCAATAGGTGATGACTAAAAGTCACCAGTTACCATGGTCGCACATTTAACCATAACAGCAGGGAGGCAACATCTCTAAGAGAAATCTAATTGAAAAGAGTTTTGATTTTTGTGGTTTTATCTTATTAGTTTAATCATGGCATTACATTGTTGTTGCCATGTTTGCAGTTTACACCTCATTCAACAGGTAGTTGTAAACAGCCTGAGCTCTCTCATGAAGCTTCCCCCAAAGGAGATTGGGCAGTCATGGTGTTGGCAGATGCAAGCAAAAGGAAAAATAGCTATAATCACAGCATGATAAAATTGTCTTTCTAAAATAAGCTAGCAGCAAAACTCTTAAAGGTAAATATTCAACCATTTACATCATAATAAGATGGTGCAACGGTTCACTTAGTTATCATGCAAACTGGGGACTTTTAGTCATGTGTGTCGAGCAAGACTGTTTAAATTGATGTTACATTTTAATTAGTACACATCTGATAAAGACATTTTCTTCTTTTGCTGTAGTTGCAACATCTGTTAACACAGTTGACAGAAAATCACCTGTTAACATGGTAACACATTTAACCATAACAGCAGGGAGGCTACATCTTTCACAAAGGTAAATCTAGTTAAATAGAGTTTGTATTATTAATTAATTGTTTAATCTTCCTATCAACATTATTGTTGCCATGTTTTCAGTTTACTCCTCATTCAACAGGTAGTTGTAAACAGCCTGAGCTCTCTCATGAAGCTTCTCCCCAGAAGAGAAAGAGCAGTCATGATGCTGGCAGATGTAAACACAAAGAGGAATAGCTATAATCACACAATGATTGCAAAATTATCTTTCCAAAATAAGCTTGCAACAAAGCTCTTGAAGGTCAACATAAATCGATGAAACTAAAGAGATAATATGGTGTCATGGTTCAACTGGTAACTATACAAACTGATGACTTTTAGTCATGTGTGTTGAGTTAGGCTTTTAGTATTGATATTGCATTTCAATCAATAAACATTTGATAAAGAAAAGTTCCTCTTGCGCTAAAGTTGCAACATCTGTAATCACAGTTGACTGAAAATCACCTGTTAACATAGTAACACATTTAACCATAACAGCAGAGAAGCTACGTTCTTCACAAAGGGAAATCTAGTTGAAATAGAGTTTGAATTTTGGGGATTTTATTTAATAGTTTAGTCCTGCTATTTACATTGTTGTTGCCACATTTGCTGTTTACTCTTCATTCAACAGGTAATTGTATACAGCCTGAGCTCTCACATGTAGTTTTTCCCCAAAGGAGGGCAGTCCTGATGCTGGCAGATGCAAACAGAAGGATGAGTTGCTATAATCACACTATGATAACAAAATTATCTTAAAAATAGACTAAGGAAAAGATGAAAAAAATCATCTCAAGACGGAAAACACAAAAGCGAACAGGTAGGCAGACTCAGACAGACAGGCGTGTGTGTGGGGAGCCATCATGAGCAGCCAATGGAGCATTATGGGAATGCTTTACAGCCCCATGTAGGAGGTCCTAATGATGTTCTGCTTATTGCAGGCGCTGCTGATGCTCCGCTGGAACCTCCCGACTCTCTTCACTGCACTTATGTGAGCGTGAGTCCCCGTTGTTTTCCTCTCTGCTAAATATGTTTTTGACAAACAATCGAGCTCACAGCTACCAGACCGGAGTGTTATCTGGTCTTCACACTGCCTCACTCGGTCAGTTTAACAAGCTGTCAAGGTTACCGGCACTGCTGTCAATTATCCAAATACCCAAATCAAGAAAAAAAAGCAAATTTATGCATAACAAGCATGTTAACATGATCGCATCAGCCCAGTATTTATCAAACAACTGATATAACCCTATCTGATGCCATTAAAGGGATACTATCATTAAATTCAGTATTTAGCTTAAAGTGGAGTCATTAGTGTGTCGAACAAATCTTACAATTGACACACCATGA
The DNA here is from genome assembly GCA_036419115.1 of Scarus forsteni. Taxonomy (NCBI): domain Eukaryota; kingdom Metazoa; phylum Chordata; class Actinopteri; order Labriformes; family Labridae; genus Scarus; species Scarus forsteni. Next base: position 624,217 of record JAZDUH010000523.1, read on the forward strand.
TAATGTACTTCTGTGACCAGCAGGGGGCGTTCAAAGTTTTCTGCCCCATTCATTTGTATTGCACCATTTGTTTAAATTTTGTTCATTTTAAATTGTTTGCTTTATATGTTAAAATTGATTCTGTCATATTTTTCTCTGATAGAAAAGTTTATTTGATTCTATTTCTGGATGCAGAACCAATCAGATAACACTCAAAGACGCAAAATTCCAGCCTAGATAGCGCAAATATTGCCGTTACACCTATAAGTGACAGTCACATGATGAAGTAACCCTCATGAAATGATTCCCTGACCCTAAAAACCTACCCCCAGCACTTGGAATTGTGTTGATATCATTATTAGTTTTCTAGATATTGAGCAAAAACAATATTTCAATAATGGCAGCTGTCTGGATCAGGTCTAGTGGTTGTTTTTTGTTTGTTTGTTTTTATGTTATGCCATTTCAGACATTTTCTGAAATTTTCAGCAAAATCCACCCAGTACATTTTGCATTACCTTGCCTAAAAACAAACACAAAAACACAGGCAAAAATATACACTACTCATTATTTGGATGGAGCCAAAAGGTTTGAAAGGTTCCTAGTTCCTGCAGTATGCTGCTGCATCATGTATGGTTTCATTTACTTCACTTTTGGCCTGTTGTCTTTGCAAATCCATGGTACTAAGCTAGTAACATCTAAACTGAATTTAGACTCTGATTTTTCCTTTAAAACACAAAAGGTTCCTGGTCATTGCTGTTAAAAAGCATCTCTTGCACTCATAGTAGTTTTTTGGGACAAATTGGGCTTTATTTATGCAAACACATTGCCAGTAACCTCAGAACCAACATTAGACCATTGTTCATGTTTTCAGAAGACATAGTTCCTCTAAAGGTTCCTGGTCCTGACATTGAGATGCACCTGTAATTGTGCTTTGGGGCCTTTAGAAGTCTTCATTTTTTATGAACTGATTTTTCACTGCTGTGAAGACATGAGCTGAGTAGGTGAATGTAAATCAATAGACTAAATTGGAAAATTTTGCTACTTCCTGCTGGTTGATGCCACCTATAATTCTTTCTTTCTTTGACCTAAATTCTACGTTGTAAACCAGTAGGGTGGGAAGGCTACATCTGAACTGCCTTTTTTTTGTTTTACCCTGGTACTACTTTTGTAAGTTACATAGTTCCTCAAAAGTTTCCTTCTCCTTGTTAAAAAGCACCTCTTATCCTGTTTGTGTATTTTGTAGCCAATCTATGTAAAATATAACGAATCAATAACCTCTACATTTACACCATGTGTTCCTGAAATGTAAGAGGTTTTCAAAAGGTTCCTGCTGTTGAGGTACACTTTTCCTACTCTGAAGGTCAATGTTATTACAAAATTATTAGGAGTGAACCTGATACTTCCCAGCTGTAGTTAGGCACTTATTCCTATGATCACAGCACAGATAGTTCCCCAAAAGCTTCTTGATCCCAGCAGTTGAAAAGCCCCTCTTTGTTAAACATTGTTATTAAGAGTGTTTGAATGTACATGACAACTACCTTTGACCAAATTTAAATCTTGACCCTTGGTTGCAAAAAGCACAAAGTTCTCTCAAAAGGTTCTTGGTTCTTGTTGTTGAAAAACATCCATTGTTGTAGCGTTGTTTTGTTTGTGACAAAGAATGCTTTGTGAAAACAACTGAATAAGGAGAAAGTCAACTAGCTTGTGGCTTAATTTAAAGCTTGATTTTTGCTGTCAAGCAGCACACAGTTCCTTGTAAAGGTTCCTATTTTCTGCTGTTGAAAGGCACTACTTTCCTTCAAGGATTGTTAATTTGTGACAAAGTTTGTTCTGTGAATGCAAATGAATAAGGCAAAAACATTTATCTTTTGTCTTAATTTTATGCTTGATTCTTCCTTTCAAATTGCACAAAGTTCCTCAAAAGGTTCCTACTTAATCCTGTTGAAAGGCACCACTTTGTTTTAGCATTGTTACTTTTGGGTATAGAGTGCTTTGTGAATGTAAAAAAGAGCTTACCTTGTGGCCTAATTTGAAGCTTGATTCTTTCTGTCATAAGCAAATAGTTCTCCAAAAAGGTTCCCGATTCCTGCTGTTGAAAAGCATCCACTGCTGTAACGTTGTTTGTTTATGATTAAGAGTTCTCTGTGAATGCAACTGGATAAAAAGAAAACAAACTAACTTGTGGCCTAATTAAAAGATTGATCCTTGCAGTCAAAAAGCACAAAGTTCTCCAAAATGGTTCTTAGTTCCTATTGTTTAAAAACATTCCTTCTGATGTTGTTATCATGAAATAAATAGCGCTTTGTAACTATAACTAAACAAGGAGAAACACAGCTATCTTTTTGGCCTGAATTTATAGCTTGATTTTTTGCTGTCAAGGAACACAAAGTTCCTTGTAAAGGTTCCTATTTTCTGCTGTTGAAAGGCACCGCTTTCTTTTTAGCGTTGTCATTTTGTGAAAAAGTTTGTTCTGTGATTGCAAATGAATAAGGCAAAAACCATTTATCTTTTATCTTAATTTTATGCTCGACTCTTCCTTTCAAATTGCACAAAGTTCCTCAAAAGGTTCCTACTTAATCCTGTTGAAAAGCACCACTTTGTTTAGCATTGTTGTTTTGGGATATAGAGTGCTTTGTGAATGTAAAAAAGAGCTTACCTTGTGGCCTAATTTGAAGCTTGATTCTTTCTCTCATAAGCAATTAGTTCTCCAAAAAGGTTCCTGATTCCTGCTGTTGAAAAGTATCCATTGCTGTAGCATTGTTTGTTTATGATTAAGAGTGCCCTGCGAATGCAACTGAATTAAGAGAAAAGAAACTAACTTATGGCCTAATTAAAAGATTGATCCTTGCTGTCAAAAAGCACAAGGTTCTCCAAAATGGTTCTTAGTTCCTATTGTTGAAAAACATTCCTTCTGATGTTGTTATTGTGAAATAAACAGCGCTTTGTAAATATAACTAAATAAGGAGAAGCATAACTACCTTTTTGGCCTGATTTAAAGCTTGATCCTTATTGTTTAAAGCCCAAGAAAAGGACCAAGAAAAGGTTCCTACTTTCTGCTGTTGAAAAGTACCCATTATTCAACTGCATTCATAGCAAACTTTTCTTTCTTTTCTGGCTTATTTCTGGTGATTAATGGTGCTGCTTCTGTGAAGATAAATATGTAAAAGCATATAAATAATGACATCTTTGGAAATGATGTCAGAGAAAGACAGAATCTCCAACTTTGCCTCCCATTTTCTGCCTGCTTTTAATTCCAACTGAGCACTGCAGATGGAGGAGCAGGGAGAGGAGGAGGAACGTGGTGGTGGGGGGGCCGATAACTACCACAACTCTCCTGTTTCGACCCCCCCTCCCCTTTTTTTTCCTCTCTGATGTAACCCTCCCAAAACCACGGAGTCTAATAAAAATCGATAAGAATATGTCCAAAGTACTTCTTCTCATCTTTTACAGTTGTGTCTCTATTTTTGCCAAAGATTTTTTCACACTGGGAGAGAGAGAAAAAAAAGAAACGTCACGCACACATGCGCATATAGGGTGCCACACTGACGCATCGTTTGTTGTATAGTCAACTGTTTTTTTTTTCTTTCCTTGCTGGACTGAGGCATGCCTGTAGCGGATTATTGTTTTTACCGCATTCAACAGTGTTTTCAAAGCGCGGGGCTGGAAGTCAAGGCTGGGAGAGCGGAGCGCAAACGGGGGAGATATCCGCCAAAGTGACGCCGCTTATCCTCCAAGAATGGGGGGTAATTGAAGGCATTGAAGTGAGGGATCACGATCCTGATGTGAAATCTCACCTCGACGATGCAGACTTGGACACTTTGGCTATGGAGGTGCGAGCTTTGAGAGTGGGGATGGCAACATTTGGTGTGGTGTTTTTGCGCATTTTCGGCGAGGAAATATCCATTTTTTTGTGTTTTTGAGTGATTAAAAGACAGAAAGTCTCCCCTCTAAATGTGGATTGATTTTCCCCTGCGCTCCCGTCTCAGCATTCCCTCAGTCAGCCGACGGATTTTTGCCATAACAGCTCAGTAGAGGGTGTCAGATTATTCTTCGAGCACCGCGCAAGGATGAACACCGTCTCCGCGTTCCTGTGATCCGGAATCGCGGAAAAAAAAGGGGGGAGAATTCCGCTGATTTTGGCGAGGAAAAGGAGCTCTAAAGGATGTGAGGGGGGGATGTTTGCAGCACCTCGGCAGCAGCAGGGTGTGAATTCAGCACCGAGGGGAGAGGGAACAGCTCCCGACACCGCAGCACGTCTGGAGCGGGAGGAAAAAGCACGGATTTTGTGCGTTTTCATGCGCCAAGGTCAGCGTTTGACGGCTTTGGGATGATGTGCGGGACTCTACTGCGGCTTGAGAGGGCTGCGAGGATTCAGTCGATGTGAAAGAGACGTTTATGTGGAAAAGTCTGGACTCAAGTGCAGGTTAGACGCAGCATGGATGCGCTTTAAAATCCCCCCAATCTCATCCTTAAACGCCTCTAAATGTGTGTTTTTCCTCGCATTGATGTAGACTCGCTTCACAGCTCGTATGTCTTGAAACCGGGGATGAATTATTCACGCTAAGAAAATGCTGCTTTGGATTGTCCTGCTGAATGCGGCTCTTTGTGTTGCCAGTGGAAATGTTACAAGGGACGTTTGTAAGGAGCAGGTCTGCTCTTGCAACGAGATCGAGGGGGATCTGCACATAGACTGCGAAAAACGGAGCTTCACCACGCTGCAGCACCTCACCGGCCCCAGCTCGCAGTTCTATCACCTGCTCCTGCACGGGAACTCGCTCTCCAGGCTCTTCCCCAACGAGTTCGCCAACTTTTACAACGCCGTGAGCCTGCATTTGGAGAACAACGGCTTGCACGACATCGTCCCCGGCGCCTTCCTGGGGCTGCAGCTGGTGAAGCGGCTGCACATCAATAACAATAAGATCCGATCATTCAGGAAGAGTACGTTTCTGGGGTTGGACGACTTGGAATATCTCCAAGCTGATTTTAATCTATTGAGGGATATCGACCCCGCTGTATTCAGGGACCTAAATAAACTTGAAGTGTTAATACTTAACGACAACCTCATCAGCGCGCTACCTATAAACGTGTTCCAACATGTGCCCATTACGCATCTCGACCTGCGGGGGAACCGAATCAAAACGTTGCCTTATGAGGGGATCCTCGAGCAAATTCCTGGCATTGCGGAGGTTTTGCTGGAGGACAACCCCTGGGACTGTAACTGCGACCTGGTTTCTCTTAAGGAATGGCTGGAGAACATACCGCATAACGCACTCATCGGGAGGGTGATATGTGAGGCGCCCACCAGGCTCCAGGGGAGCGACCTGAACGAGACATCAGAGGTGGACCTGTGCCCCTCTCTGAGCGGCGGCGCGGACACCAGCCTGGTCGCCCCTCCCACTCAGGAGGAGACCTCCGCGCCCGCCGCGGGCCCCCCTCGCCCCACGCCTTACAAGCCCGGAGACGCCAGTGGGCCTCCCACACCCGGAGCCAAGAGCCGGTCGAAATCTCGTGAGAACTGGCAGCTGAAAACGAAGCCCACTCCCGTGGTGGGGACAGGTGGGGAGCAGCTGCGCAACATGACGTGCCCCCAGCCCTGCAACTGCAAGCTGGTGGGCTCCAGGCAGGGGCTGGGGGTCAACTGCGAGGGCAAGAAGATCGAGAACTTGTCCAACCTCAAGCCCAAGCCGCTGGGGGCGCATGAGCTGAACATGCGGGACAACAACATCCACGCTGTGAAGAAGAATCAGCTGCTCGGGTACTCGAGCCTCAATCTTCTAGATTTGGGCGGGAACAACATCAAGGTGATCGACAACAGCACTTTCCAGAATCAGAGCGAGCTCAGGTGGCTGTACATGGATAAGAACTACCTGGATACGCTCATAGCAGAGATGTTTGTTGGCCTCGTGAACCTGGAATATCTCAGTTTGGAATATAACGACATCCAGCTCATCGTGGCAGGCGCCTTCAGCCCCATGCCAAATCTGAGGGTGCTCTTCCTCAACAACAACCTGCTGAAATCTTTACCCGTGGATGCTTTCCTTGGGATTTCTTTGTCCAAAATTAGCCTGCATAATAATTATTTCACCCATCTCCCCGTGGCTGGCGTCCTAGACCAGCTCAATTCAATCATACAGATCGATCTCCATGGAAACCCGTGGGATTGCTCGTGCAACATCGTCCCCTTTAAGCAGTGGACGGAGAAACTTGGAGCTGACGTGATCGTGAGCGACCTGAAGTGCGAGTCCCCTGAAGAGTTTTGGAAGCGCGACTTCCGCTACGTGCGCAACGACCTCATGTGCCCCAAACTCTACGACCGCCTCCCCCCGACCCCCCAGTCCAAAAACAGCACTTTCACCCAGGACTCGGGGACGCGCTCGAACTCCTACCTGGAGCCCAACCGGGTCTCCATCTCCGTGCTCGTCCCCGGCCTGCTCCTGGTGTTCGTCACCTCCGCGTTCACGGTGGTGGGGATGCTCGTGTTCATCCTGCGCAACCGAAAGCGCTCGAAGCGGCGGGACGGCAACTCGTCCGCCTCGGAGATCAACTCCCTGCAGACGGTGTGCGACTCCTCGTACTGGCACAGCGGGCCTTACAACGCGGACGGGGGCGCGCACAGGGGGTTCGACTGCAGCGCGCACCTCTCCGCGGCCAACGATGCGTAAAAGACGAGGGGGCTTTTTTTACGCACGGGACTGGATTACAAACAGACAGGCGAGGGACTCAAAGTGGAACATCACGCGCTTTTTCAGGCCCTAATCTGTAATATATGTACACACTGACCCCCTCCTCCCCTCCTCCCTCCCCCTCCCTCCCTTCCTTCTTCTATTTGCCGCAACCGGACTACAGACAGACAGCGCAAAAAGGAGGGAGAGAGGCATAAAAGGCGTGTGTGTGTGCGAGCGAGATGGTGCACGAGCGCATGAATGTAAAATGTAAATACTCGGACTGATGTATCATAATCTGCATGATGATATTTCGCATGGTTTCAACACACACACGACGGCGAGGAACCATAACCACAACCAAGACGCGCCCCTCTCCATGTTATATCAATATGATATATAGATATTAAGAATTATATATGACTATTACAAAGTGCCATTTCTCTATTTTTTGTGAACCTTGCAGTTAGGAATTTGTATTTGTTGTTTTGAACTTGTTTGGAGAAGAGAAAAAATCAACTCACACGGGGAAAGGAGTGGAAGTGAAGCTGTCAGTGCATGTTCTCTTTTTTCCGTTCGTTATCATTTGATTGTCGATAAATATTGGGGTTATTTATACCAGTATAACGGCGCGGATCGACACCCAGCATCTGCGCGCCATCATCCTTTATGAATGTAAAACTGTGTTCTTTTATGGTGTGCCAATTGTTGACTTTCAGATATTCAGACATGCAGATGAGCATGACCAATTACCGTCACTCAGATGCTTATGCTGCAAAGTTAATGTAGCTATAAAAAAACAGTTCCGTGGTTTTTTGTGTGTCAATGAATATAGCCTGCTTTGGTGAGAGGAGGAAAAAAAACACAACAAAGGGGGGTTTGTACCATCATATTTTTTCAACAAGAGTGAGCTATGTAGGTCTTAAAAATCTATGTACGCAGCAAGGTAGACTGACTATAGGATGCTTTTTTATGTCCGAAAAAAAAGAAGTATTCCTCCACTAAAAAAGCGTCTGGCTATGATTCACTTTCATCATATTGTGAGCTTTTGTAAAGCCATCTAATCTTGTCCAAATAAGAGAACTGAAACTCACTGTATCTACCAGAAAATGTGCTTGAAATAGGCATGGAGGTGATGGAAGACGCGCGTAAAAACGCGATCAATTTGGTAAATAAATGCAAGATGCCTTTTTTTCTTTATTTTTTTCTTCTTAATCCAGCATTTTTTAACGTTCTAGAAGGGGAAGAGGGGTCACGTGGTTGTTTTGAGGGTGACTGGATGATCATATTTGGGGTTAAAGCGCAGTAGAATGCTCTAAATATAGCTCCAGCTGTGTGAGGGTTGTGCGTAATGGCTAAACTTTGCCAAGTGGGCCCTTAAGAAAACGTCAAATCCAACAAGATCAGTTTGATAAATAAGCGTTTTCCTTTGTATTCCTTTGGTCCCTTTCTTAGTATAGCCTTGTTGGACTCTCTAGAATGGAAAGAGGCGTCGCATGGTTGTGAATGGGTGATCATATTTGGGGTTAAAGTTCAGAAAAATACTCTAAATTTAGCTCGAGCTGTTTGAGGGTCGTGCTTAATGGTTAAACTTTGCCAACTGATCCACTTAGAAAGTGCATTTCTGGATGGATTTCTTTATATTTCCTTCTTAATCCAGCATTTTTCACTTTCTAGAAGGAGAAGGGAGGTAACATGGTTGTTTTCGTGATGACTGGATGATCGTATTTGGAGTTAAAGTGCAGTAAATGCTGTGCGTAATTGCGCAACTGATCCCCCCGAAAATGTCGAACCCAACACGATCAGTTTGATAAACAAGTGCAATCATTTGGATTCCTTGAGCCCCCTTCTTAATCCAACCTTGTTGAACTTTCTAGAAGTGAAAGAGGGGGTCACATGGTTGCTTTGGGGGTGACTTTATTTGGGGTCAAAGCACAGTAAAATGGTCGAAATATATGGTGCGAGGGTTGAGCGTAATTGCTCTCGAAAATGTCAAATCCAGCACAATCAATGCGATAAATAACTGCATTCTGGAGTGGATTTCTTTATTTTTCCTTCTTCATCCAGCATTTTTTAACTCTCTAGAAGGGAAAGAGGGTTGGCATGGTTGTTTTGGGGGTGAGTAGGCGATCATATTTGAGGTTACCGCGCAGTAAAATGCTCTAAATATGCCTGCAGTGGTGCGTAATGGCTAAACTTTGCAAACCGATCCCCTTAGAAAACGTCAAATCCAGCAAGAATAATTCGATAAATAAGTGCATTTATGGATGGATTTCTTTATTTTACTTCTTAATCTAGGCTTTTTGATCCCTTCGGGGTGGAAAGAGGGGTCGCATGGTTGTTTTGGAGAGCTCACGTGATGCCTGAATTGCAATATTTGGGCAAAAAACCCGCATTAAATGCTCCAAATAGAGATGCAGGGATTGTGCGTATTTTCTCATCCATGCCAACTGGTTCCACATAAAAATAACCAAATCTTAGCTAAATTTGCGCACGAGATGCTGATGAGAGTGTACAGTGTTGATGTGAGATGTGTTCACACCCCCCTAACCCCCCTTCCCCTCCCCTTTTCTCCTCGCGACAAGGCCTCCAGAACAGACGCGCGCTGTCCACGGTGCTGAATCACTTTCCTGCTCCCCCCTTTGTCTGCCTGTCCCTCGACCCTCCCTCCTCTTGCGCAGGAGAGTTGGAGTGTGTGTGTGCAGCTCGCACGTGTGCTGTTGGTGTGAGCGGCGAATGAGTGAAAGTAGGGCTGGGCAATATGTGGAGTTTTTTCATTAAGGTAGAATGAAGTTGGGGAAAGAGTGATCACACTAGCAGCAAGCTTTATGGGGTTTTATCATTTTTTTAAGGAAGTGTTGTTTATTCTCTGTTCATGCTGAAAGTCCATAATACCCAAATGTTAAATAATAAGTGCTTGAAATCAGAGATGGGTGCATTTAGTGACTCTGTGGGCCACATTAAAAATGTTATATTTTGAGTTTTTGTACATGTAATAAGTCAGAAAAAGCTTTTCACCAGGATAGAAGGTCACCACTATCATTGTTTTAAGGATTTATAGCAATTTTGGAGATACGAGGTTGCGTTACGCCCAGAAGCAAAGAATAATGGATGCAGATGGAGCAGAAAACTCTTATCTCCTGTTTTTATGATTTTCTTTTCCTTCTTATTTTTTTCTTTTGTTTTTAACTTTTAACAAATGGTGGGCAACTGGCAGCTCAGGGGTCATATGTGGTCCTTCAACTTCACAAATGCCCCCCCCCCCCCATGCATTATCACAAGTAAAATCAGACAAAATCTGCCACAAAAACAAAAAAATGCTAATATTTCGACAGTTGCACATCCCAGATGCAAGTTTTGTATGTGATAGCAAGATGCAGATGGGGTGTAAACCTCTTATCTCCTTTTTTTCATTATTAATTATAATAATGTTATTTTAATTTTCCTCTAAACTAAGGGTGGGCAACTACTGGGTCAGGGGCCATGTTTTGTCCTGCAACACCTTGAATCAACCCACCACTCAGTTTGAAATATCAAAATAAATGCAAGTGTATGTAAGAAAATCAGACAAAATCTGTGATTAAACAATAAAAATATCAATGTTTTAAGGTCCTGGATCTTATAATAAGCTACAAAGTTGCTTATCCCTGTTCTACATCAGTTTAAAATCTATTTGCTGCAGTACAGTTTGAATCAGTGTGTCATGGTTCATCCCATTTGTATCTATATTCTTGAGATCTGGAGGCTGTTGGGGCTGCTGGAGTTAAGTGAACTTGCTGACATGTTTGAGGCAGTTTGAGGCTCCTTTAGTGACATGGATCATCATCTTCTCCATTCTGATGCTTGATTTGAACTTGCAGTCTTGATGCTTGAATGCTGCTGCCATATGATTGGCTGATTAGCTGTTTGTGATTAGGAGCAGTCAACGGGGTGTACTTGATAAAGTGGCCTGACATTATTTTTGTTATATTAACATTATAACCGGGCTATTGTTTTTGTTGTTTTGCCAATAATTAAGAAACTTTCTGTCCCATAATTGTGTCTCTAAATCTTTTTTTAATGTAGCATTTGAATATTGTTAAATTAATTTGTAATTAATGCATAAAGGAACATTTTTACTGGTTTATAAAAAAGATAAATATTGTTGATTTATTGCTTAAAAGGCCTAAAATGGCTTTTAAGATCATAAAATGATAGCTATATTTTTCATTTGGGTAAAATTTGGGAAAGTTGTCATATTTTGATATATCTTTTACTTTTATTACACTATTTATTTTTTTGTTGTATTTTTTCCCCAGTATCTTCCAATGACATATGGGCCAAGCGTTATCCAAAAAACTATCTAAAAATAGTCAAATGCCACATATAGAATTTATCATGTCTGAAGATTATTGCACTGCAAAATCCACATTTAGCAGGTGTTTTTCTAAGTTATTTAAAAAAAATGTCTCCAACCATTCCTTAAATTTGATATTTATTTGGAAAATCTGGATGGATTTTATCGAAATGATTAAATAAAAGAAGAATTATCAGAAAATTTAGCAGAAAATTACTTTTTATTTTATTTTTATTCTATTTTTTAGTTATTACAAGGAATTCTGGCTCATTTTTTTTGTTTATTTATTCAAATAAGTTTTGTCAGGCAGTCTTGAAATTAATTAAGTAAAATTTTTAGACTTAAAATTTTGACAAATAAAAGCATCTTCAAAAATCAAAATTTAGGCTCAAAATGAACTTATAAAGTGAGTTTAAATGATCTTTAGCCAGTCAAAATTACTCAAAGTGATTTTTGAGATGCCAAAACATCAAAATGAAGTGCATTTTTTTTACTTTTCTTTCTGCAAGTTGCCATTTTGAATTAATTTTTGCATTAATTTGATCACTAATAAGTGACATAACCCACTTAAAGCCCCTGATCATGTTCAGTCTGATGGACATCTGTATTCCCCCTCTGCTTCATTAAAGTGTGATCCAAAATTCATCCTTGTGCCACTTTACAGAAGAGATAGCAAGATGAAAAATGGAGCATTTTTTATTTTTAATGGCAAAAAAATAATATTGATATTTTTTGGTTACTCATGCAGATTATAAAGAAGCCCAGTTACCAAAATGTTGGATGAGTTCTTGCCTTAAATCAGTGGTTTTCCAACATTTTTTGCCTCATTTACACCTTAGCCAGAGCAACAAGCTACAATCCATTTATATATGTGTGTAATATTTTGATAAAAAGCCATTTAAATGATTAAATTTTCATTTTTAGATCAACTTTTTTTTTAGATTTATGCACCATATTCCCTGCCATTTCAGGCAACTAAAATAAGTATGTGTTGTTTTGTTGTAGTAGATATTTTTAATTGAATAAATTCCCATTATCACCATTCTGGAACAATTGATTTAAATGTTATACAATTAAACCTATAAACTGTTAAGTTTACAAGAATATGTTGGCAACATCTGTGATTAGCTTCAAACAGTGGTAGATATTACTATGACTATCAGGGAGGCGCAACTACTGACATATTGCAGAGTATAATAAATGATTTGACATGGTGACAATATATTTTCCCACCCCTAATTGAAGATATGATAAGATTTTTATGCAGCCAAGACAATTAACTTTTTCTTTTTGTTGATTTGCTGACTTAAAAGGGTCAATTTTGACAACGTTATTGGACAGAAATGTTGCCTCATTTATTGTGTAATTGCCTTTTTGGTGGTTTAAAAGGAAAACTAACTGCCCTATTTGGGGAGTCAATGATGTCTTTTCTATTTCAGTTTAGTAGCATTTACATTAGGGGTATGTTTTTTGTGAAATTAACATAATAGTAGTTTAATATTTTTTATTTTTCCCAAACAGACAGTGAGATCAGTCCCTATCACCCTTACTGCTGGTTCCAGTCCTCCTGGTTGAGTGTTGGCATAAAAATGGCTGATAAAATGTTCAAATCCAGTTTTTGGAGAGTTTCATTGACAGTTTAAGGGAAGAAACCTTTAATATCTCCAAAATATGCTACCCATTTATGTAATAGGAATTTAATGAAATTCAGGGGCCAAATTGTCCGCTGTTATGGGCCTGATGTGGCTTCCTGTTGTTGATCAGTGATTAACATTAGTAAATAAATCAAATTATGCCTGCCTTAAAGAAGCCCTAAACAATCAGAAGCCTTTAAATTGTTATTAATGCACACTGTCTTTGTAGTAGTAGTAGGCAGCCAGTGGCCATATTATATTTATTTTTATTTTTTGTATTATTATGTTATGTCATTTCAATTCATTTTAATTTTATCTTATTTTATTTTATTTTATTTTATTTTATTTTAAATTATTTTTTTAATTTATTTTATTTCATTTTATTTTACTTTATTTTATTATTTAGATTTATTAATATATATTCATAATATTTAATATCTGCTAGTTTTGTATCCTGTGTTCTTTTATATTTGTTTACTATACAGTGTTTCTAGAATTTGATGTCACTGGCGGAGCCTTCCCAAGCAATCAATGAAGTTCTGTCTCCTCTCGTCTAAACTTAATAAAACACAATTTCATTTTCCATTGAAAAATTTAGAGAATTTAGTCAATTTTGACTACCTCAAACCAAATACTTCCTGACTTAAAATGGCAGATTGTCCAATATTGGTTGTCTAAGGTTGTTGTTTTGGTTGCTGTCATGTTAGGGGACCTTGTCATATTGGCATTTTCCAATATTTTAAGACAATTTAACCATTTTGCACGAGCTTGCCGGCAACTTCTGATCAACATCAATGCCTTATCTTTGATTTCAAGGACTTCTGTTCTGAGTTGTTGTATCAAACATTAACCGAGGGCACGTTACCAACATTCCCAAATAAGTAAGACAACAAATTTTCCTGCAGTATTTGATAGAAAGGGCAATGCATTCCCAAGTATTGGGTATCTAGGGTTGATGTTTTTGTTGCTGTGCTGTATTTGAGAAACTAGCGTGCAGTTTTTGCAACTAAAAATCTGAAATTTGTCTTATTTTTGTTGCTGGTGGTATCAAGAAACTGTAACTTTTGGAAAGACTGCCAACATATTTGCACATCTTACTCAGAGTGTAGGAGATATGTTGCTTTTCTTACTGTTAAAAATCATAAACTGCCCAATTAGGTTGCTGCAATATCAAGAAAACTGCTTATTTCTTATAAATTCTGTCGTGTAAGACCAAATGTCAGAACTTTCTAACAACTGATGTTTTAAAACAGGAAAATGATAAAAAATATGGAACTGAGGGCTGGATTGGAATGATTAAAATTGAAAGGTTGCTATTCATGTTGCTATAGTATTTAGCAATGTCAATGATGGATATGTTGCTGATGTTTTTGCACAGTTCAGACTGCATTTTCTTATAGTTAAAGAACAAATTGCCCTGTAGTGTTGCCTTGGTATTAAGCAAACCTAATCATCTGATATGTTGGCAACATTTTTGCACTATATAGTCAGCATTTGGGTATTTTGTTTGCCATTTTTGCCCATTTAAGTGAAAAAAATGAAAGATGAAATGCCCCCTTTCATATCTAACCACCAATTTGTGCAATTTCTACAGTGTGTGGGAGTTTTTATTTCTATCAGAGCCTTTGCACTGACCTCAGATGTTAATTATCTTAAATGTTGTTTGTTTTGGAGGCAAAGAAATAGGAAATATTGGATGTTTAGTCCTTCTATTTTTGATGTTGCAAATTTATTTGTGCAACACTGCAAGTCAGCAAGAGTTTGCCGGCATATCTCAACCATTCATGGCAAGAAAATAGTCGATGCTGCGTGTGTATTGTTTTGTTTTTGTTGCCAGGATATTAAGCTATGTCTGCATTTGGAAAAGGGGCAATTTTTCCACAATTTAGACAGTGTATATACCATTTTTATCATTGAAAATAAAGAAAATTGCTCATTTTTATTGCTGTGGTGTCAAACTAAAGCGCTCATTTTTCTTTATTACCCACATTTTGTCTATAATTTAGACCATGTACAGGATATTTTCTTTATTTCTAAAACAGTAAGTTGACTCATATTGAGTGTTATTGCTAACATGGTTTCAAACAACTACAATTCCTTTATATGTTGCCAGGGTTTTTTGTGCAACTTATAAGCAGTTCATCTGCAATTTTTTAGCAATATACCCAATCAAGGGTGACTATTCTTTTTTGCTGTTGTATCAAGCAATGCTTAAATATGAACATGTCAGTTTTTTTGGACACATACATATTTGTACATATGTGTAAAAATATAATCAATGTTTTTGCACAGTTTAGACAAAGGGTTGTGCATTTATGCCAATTAAAATAATAAAATTGACAAAAATAATTGATATAAGGACAAAAATGCATTGGTCCCTCTTTGCCATGGTTTCAGCCAATAATGATGATCAGTCTTTTAATTTGAGTGAATAGTCTGTTTGCAATTTTTTATAATTTAGAAAAGGAAATTGCCTGGTTTGCGATGTTTTCAACAGTTCAAATCAGTGGATATGTTGCCAATGTTATTGCACAATTTATAAAAGTTACAAGGATGTTTCTTGCAATTTTTTTGTCATTTTAAATTTAAAAATGCCAAAATAAGTTGCTGTAGAATGAAAAACACTCCGAAACACATTCTTAGTCTCTTGTTGTAGTTTAAATAGTGTTTTTTTTTTCTTGATTTAAATATTCCACATATATAGCTTAATATTTTTGGATTCATCATGCTTAGTTTTATAGAAACAATAATTTAGAAGCCTGTGCTGCAGCCTCAAATAGTGTTATTTTGTCCCCTGAGCTATTCACATGTCCAAAAACTCTCAAAAATACCATCAATCATTAAATTATTGCAGATTTAAGCATTTTGACAGCTGACAGCGTGCTTGAAAAGACAGTGAAGTCATAAAGTGGTCATTTATAAGCTTATGTTTGCTTTTTAGCCAGTTTTATTTTGTTTACGGAAAACATTTTGTTCTTCCACATACCGCAGAATTTTTGATTTGGTAGTGGTGTAAGGGGTAGGATTCTCTCATATTATCAAATGGGATTCTGGCAAAATAAATTGCTCCCCAATTGTTGAATGATGGTCAATGGGCTGGTAACTTGCTGTTTACATCAGTTTCTCTTTTTCTGCAGTTTTTATGGGATGTGAGCTTTGTTTTCCTTTACAAACGGAAAAATAAAAAAGCCTGTGCTGCAGCTCCACACTGCTAAATGGCTGCAAACCCTAATTTTAGCCCTCATTTCTGATCAGGCAACTAAATGCTGTCAATTGCTACTATCAGCCATAAAATGTTATAGAATTGTTGCCATTTTAACAAATGAAAATGAGAATGGCACCATGAATAAGCTCGTATTCACAAGCTAATATTAGCTTATTATCAACTGATGTTTTTCTTGCTTTTATTTTTGGGGAATACTGTGCTCCTAACTCTAGCAAGAGCAGAATTGTAGCTGCAAACATGTTGAAAATACATTCAAATTGCTCATTCATTAGTCAATGTTCATCTGTAAGGCAGTGTAAGGGGAGGGATTCTCCAAAATGATGATTTGTTCAATCATCTCTCTTGTGACGTTCTGGTAGGATAGCTAGTTTCATAGTTTCTGTACAACTCTCAAATGAGACTTAAACTTACAGCTTGCAATACCCAAGTACTTTTGAAATGTCCTTTAATTGATCATTAAAAAAAGCCTGTATTGCAGCTCCTCAAAGCTTCCAATCATAGCTGACTCTCTTGTTAGCCCTCTGGTTGTCACAGGCTGAAATCTTTCGACCAAAACCTCCAATAATTGGGCCTTATGCCATTAGCATGATAGCATTTACAAGCTTATATGAGCTTATTAAATATGTTTGTTTTTGTTTATGATTTTCTTGTTCTTTTATTTCCAAACAGCAGATTGTTGATCAGATCACTGTGAAAATACATAAACCACACACATTTTAGAAGGTTTTCATCTTGGTTGTGGTGTAAGGAGAGGGATTCTCTATTTGCTATTGTACATTTACATACTTAAAGAGACGCTCTGGCAGTTTTATGAGTGACTTTTTTTCTGCCTAATATTCTCAGTTCATGTTATTAGGTGTTTCTGCAGTTTTCATTATGGAGATGACGAATTAAAAAGCTTGTGCCGCAGCTCCAGTTTGTCTTAAATGGTAGCCAACACTCTAAAACTGTTGGTCAGCGAAGCAGTTTAAAAAACCTGATTTCTGCTCCATATTTCCCAGCCCTAGGAGAGCATGAGAGAGCGCTTTTTTTGCATGTATGCACACGACTCCTCCCCCTCCCCCCTCCTCCCCCTCCGACCTTAACATACCCCGGCTCGACCTTGGGGAATAACATCTCAGCAGATGTGACCAACTCTCACTCTCGCCCTCCTCTCCGTCCGACTCCCTGCATTCATTCATGTCGTCAACACAAATCATGTTCTGTTCCCCCCCCATCGCCTCCCCGGTTCTCCCAGTCATGGCGGCGGGGGGGTCGGAGGGGGGCTGCGGGGGGACGTTCGGGGTAACTGTGTCTCTTCTGTGGAGTTCTTACTGTGCCACAGCCCACTGATGAGCATTCATCGTTTTCAAATAACGCTGTGTTTCAAAGTTACATTTCTATGCTCTGCGATATTTGACCTGCTTCTATTTTGTTAAATAAAGTGTGGTTGAGGTTGAGTGGAAAAAAAAAAACTCGCTGGGGGTTTGACTGAGATGGTGTAACAAGACCTGTGACAGCTTTGATTTATTTCATACCCCGAGGGTTTCACATAAACAAACCCATATGTCTTTACTTGATGGTGTCAGAATGGTAAATGATCATAATTTCATCACCACACATTGAGTTTCAGGTATCTAACTATATCAACATCACCACAGTTCTATATTTGATGATCTACACAGGGCTGTTTTTCATGCCTGATGTTTGTATCCTCGTCCCCCTGGAGAGAAAATGACACATTTAGACTCCTGCTGCAGTGCCGCCTGTTCTTTTACACGATGACAACACTACAACGCCAGTGTAACTGCATCATTCCCTCCATAAACCAACAAACGATTCAGATACGAGCCACTGAGTTTCATGTTTCTCGCTTTTGGGGGCCACAAATTTTATGAAATGTTGCATAAATCTGATGCAGTAGTACACGTGTGTTGACAATGTCTTCTACCTTATTTAATATACTAAATAGGAGAGTCTCAACTGGTGGGTTTGGGCCCAAACATGGGTTAAGATAGTGTGGCAGGGTAGCTTTACTAAATTTAAGTCCATAGGCAAAGACTGATTTAAGGCAACTTCACATTTAGCGAGAAGGAAATGTAAAATAGAAAATAATTACTTTAAGGCTCCTTGAGCACTAAAAAAGAAGTTAAAATTGCATTAATTGATTAAGTGAATCATTGCATATTGGGAAAATTTACTACAATCATAGTCAAAATTCAGTAGTTATCCATAGAATTTTATGTTGGGCTGGCATAATGGAAAAGATTCTCACATTTTACACAATGTAAGAAATCCTGTGGTTGCTGTATTTGGTTTTAAAAAAAGCTTAAACATGTAAAATTAACTACTAATATCTAATTTTTTGTAGTTTTTATTTTGAAAAGACTGATTTTTATAACACTGACACAGTAACTTAAAAATGTTTAAATGGCTTTAAATTATAAACTGGATCAGATATTGGAAAATGTACTTAACTGTTAACACAATTGCATAATTATTTGTCGAATTTTATGTTGGACTGGTGTAAGGGGAAGGATTCTCAGATTATACACCATATAATTGTTCCCCTTGCTACTGTTTTTCAGACAGAAATGACTTAAAATGTTTAATTTCCACTAATATGTGAGTATTTTTGAATTTTGTTGAAATAATTGATTAATAAGCCTGTGTTGCAGTTCCCAACAGTATTAAGAGATTTTCATCTCGTAGGTTGGGACCCAAACAAGGGTTAAAACAGTGTGGCTAAAGAAACAAATTGTTGTCAGTGGCAGGGGTAGCTTCACTACATTTAAGGCCATGGTCAAAAATAATTTGAGGCACCTTTGCATTTAGCTAGAAGGAAATGTAAGATAGAAAATAAGTACTTTAAGGCTCCTTGAGCACTAAAAAAATGTTAAAATTGCCTAAATTGGTTAATCGAATCATTATATATTGGAAAAAAATCACAACAAACATTATCGAAATTAATTAGTTACCCCATAGAATTTTATGTTGGGCTGGTGTAAGGGGAAAGATTCTCAAATTTTACACAATATATATACCCTGTGGTGGCTGTTTTTGGTTAAAAAACCTTAAAATGTAGAATTAACCACTCATATCTCATTTTTTGTGGGCTTTATTTTGAAAAGACTGATTTTATGCCCTTTCCCATTTAGCTTGAAGCAATCATAAAAAAGGAAAAAAAGCTCACTGAGACATTAACACAGTAACTTAAAAATATTTAAATGGCTTTAAATTATAAATAGTATCAGATATTGGAAAATTTACGTAACTGCAATCACAATTGAATAATTATTTGTAGAATTTTATGTTGAGCTGGCGTAAGGGGAAGGATTCTCAGATTATACACCGCACAGTTTTCCTCTTTTTGCTGTTTTTCTATCCAAAATGACCAAAAATATTTGATTTCCACTTATATGTCGGTGTTTTTGTAGCATCAGTAGGTGGTATTTTTGAATTTTGTTGAAATGTGCACTTAATAAGCCTGTGCTGCAGTTTCCAACAGTATTAAGAGGTTTTCATCTCGTGGATCTGGGCCCAAACAAGGGTTAAGATGGTGTAGCTAAAGAAACAAATTGTTATTAGTGGCAGGGGTAGCTTTACTACATTTAAGGCCATGGTCAAAAATAATTTGAGGCACCTCTGCATTTAGCTAGAAGGAAATGTAACATACAAAGTAAGGACTTAAAGGATCTTTGAGCACTAAAAAATGTTAAAATTGCTTAAATTGGTTAATTGAATCACTACATTCTGGAAACATTTACTACAATCATAATCAACATAAAGTAGTTCTCCGTAGAATTTTATGTTCGGCTGGTGTAAGGGGAAGGATTCTCAAATTTTACACAATACATATATTAAATATATATATCCTGTGGTTGCCGTTTTTGGTTAAAAAGCCTTAAAATGTATTATTACCACTCATATCTCTTTGTTTTTGTAGTTTTTATTTTGAAAAGACTGATTTTATGCCTTTTCCCATTTAGCTCGATTCAATCATAACAAAGGAAAAAAAAGGTCACTGTGACACTGACACAGTAACTTAAAAATGTTTAAATGGCTTTAAATTATGAATTGGATCATATATTTTTGAAAATGTACTTAACTGTTATCAAAATTGCACAATTATCTGTAGAATTTTGAGTTGGACTGGTGTAAGGGGAAGGATTCTCAGATTATACACCATACAATTGTGCCCCTGGTTGCTGTATTTCAGACCGAAATGACTAAAAAAATGTGTTTTCTCCTTATATGTCAGTATTTTTGTAGCTTCAGTAGGTGGTATTTTTGAATTTTTTTGAAATGCTCGATTAATAAGCCTGTGCTGCAGTCCCCAGCAGTATTAAGCGGTTTTCATCTAGTGGGTAGGGGCCCAAACAGGGGTTAAGATAGTGTGGCTAAAGAAACAAATTGTTGTCAGTGGCAGGGGTAGCTTCACTAGATTTAAGGCCATGGGCAAAAATAATTTGAGGCACCTTTCATTTAGATAGAAAGAAATACAACATACAAAATAAGTACTTTGAGGATCCTTGAGCACTAAAAAAATGTTAAAATTGTTTTCAGATGGTTAATTAGATCATTGGACATTGGAAAATTTACTACATTATTACTTTAAATTAATTAATTTTCTGTAGAATTTTATGTTGCGCTGGTGTAGGTTGAAGGATTCTCTGCTTTTTGTTGGGGAAAACGCTTTAAAATGTATAATTCACACTGATATCTCAGGGTTTTTTGCAGATCTCATTGGATAATATGTGTCATTCTTAGAGTTGTAAGTTTAAAAAGCCTGTGCTGCTGCTCCAAACAATGTTCAGAGTTTCGAAACTCATGTTTTGGGACTTTAAGGTGGGCTGAGGTTGTGTACCTGGAGGAAGAATATTGGTGTCACTTACAGTGGTGGTTTTATTAATTTTAAGACCGTGGGAAAAGACTGATTTGAGGCCCCTTTCCATTCAGCTCGAAGCAATCATAACAAATGAATAAAATCTATGCACTGGTTTGATACGTTCAATCTACTAACTATGGGTTGAATTTTATGTTGGGCTGGTGTAAGGGGAAGGATTCTCATTTTTTTACCATGTAATTGCTCCCCTGGTTGCTGTATTTAGGAAAAAAATACCTAAAAATATAATTATTTACCCTAATATATCAGTATTAAACAGAATTAATGCTTCATTTCTTCATTAATACATTAAAAAGCCTGTGCTGCAGTTCCAAGTAGTGGTCATAGGTTCTCAACTGGTAGATTAGGGCCTGAAACATGGGTTTAAATAAAAAGTCTGGAAGCACAAAGTTGATGTCAAAGGCAGGGGTTGTTTTAGTTATTTGAGGGCCATTGGCAAGGACTGATTTGAGGTCCCTTCTCATTTAGCTAGAAGCAATTGTAACATGTTAGGAAACATATTCTCAAGCTCATTGAGGCACTGAAGCAATGAAAAAATAGTAGAAAATTGTTTAATGGTTTACTTATTGTGGTTTTACAAAATGTCCTTAAGTGATTATCTAAATTGAATATTTTTCTGGAGAAAGTAATGATGGGTTGGTGTAAGGGGAATGATTCTCACATATCAAACCATGTGACTGGTTCCCTTGTTGCTGTTTTGGGGACCTACATGCCTAAAAGTGTATAAATTTCTGATCTTGTAAAAATAATGAATTAAAAATCGAGTACTGCAGCTCTAAACAGTGTTCAGAGGTTCTCAACAGGTGGTTTGGGGCCCAAACATGGGCTGAGAATGTGTGCCTGGAGGACCAAATTGATGTTAAAGACAGGAGCAATTTGAATCATTTAGAACTGATACCATTAAAAAGCTAACTCTAAGAACCTAATATTAGCAGTTTCCACAATTATATTTTTATTGAACAGCATTTTTTTCACCAAAATTACCAAATGGCATTATTAATAATCCAAAATTATTAAAAAAAAACACAATAGCCACTCATATGGGGATAGACTTAAATACTGAGCTGGTGTAAGGGGAAGGATTCTCAAATACTATGGCACTTGACTGGTCCATTGTTGCTGTTTTAGGGACCAGAAGGCCCTTTAAAATCATAGAAATGTTTTTTAGTTATTTATGAGTATTCATTTGTCTAAAAAAAATCCTTAAACTGAGCTGTTACCATAAAAAATAGCATTATTTTGCATGAAAAAGGAGACAACATCGAAATCGGATGGAAAATTAACACAAACCTAAATATTTTAATGCAATAAAATCACATTGGGACCCTCTAAAACAGCTCCATGACCCTCTTTTGGGTAAACTTTGACAACCTCCATTTTAAAAAGTTGCAATTTAATTTAGCATAGATGGTTTGCGAGGAAATATATGCCACTGATTTTAAAGGTCTTAATATGCCGTTTATAAGACAAGTAACATTTTGCAAGCTTTTTAAATTCTAGTATTATTGTGAAAATGAAGTAAAATGAGCAGATTTACAATAAAAATACAATAATTTGAGGATAGTAGGCTGAATTTTTGGTTAATATGCAAGGTTAGTTTGCATCAACTGAAAAATCGATATGCATCAATATTATTTTAAATGTTTAAAATAAATTATACTCCTATACACTATCCAAAATGAACAGATAAAATAAACTTTATGTTACTCAATATGTCTTTTACTTTTTCAATCTTTATTTTTTCCAACATATTGAACTGTTTCAAGTCTTAACCTTTTACTATCCCATTCATTTACATAATGGAGATTGTATCTTAAAAAAACGAATTGAATTAAAATGTACAGATGCTTTTATGCAAGTTTTGCCATTTTAAATATTTTAAAAAAGGCAAATATTGGGTCATTTTTAGTTTTTCATGATCAAAAATCACAGTCAAGCTCCACACAGTTGTCCTCTGCCTGCCGGTTAAACTGACAATACAAACGAAAGCTTCAACTGAGCATTCACTTTAATTAACTCAATCTTGTTGTAGCGACATGATTGTTTCTTATCTGTCTTATTATCCTGAAGTGAGAAGGCTGGTTGACCTACGATGATGTGTTAATTAACTTATTAAAAATGAACATCTTATTGTGGATAATGGAGCATAATGGAGCTGTGTTTTCTTTCAAGGCTTCATCAGAGGTCCAAATTTGGATTATTTCTTCCACTTATTGGTAATAATTGTTCATTAATTTATTGAAACGAAAGTACAGTGTAGCTACTATCAGGACATATGCCGAGGTTAAAAAGTCAAATATAGAATTTATAGCAACTTGAGCCACATTTGAGTATAAAACACACTTGATTTTTTTAATTTTACATATGCTTTGTTTTATGTGTGAAATCTGAGCTCCATTAAATAATGAAGGATACACATGTGGTCCCCAGGCCATGG
Organism: Scarus forsteni; assembly: GCA_036419115.1. NCBI lineage: Eukaryota > Metazoa > Chordata > Actinopteri > Labriformes > Labridae > Scarus > Scarus forsteni. The sequence continues at coordinate 647,376 of JAZDUH010000523.1, forward strand.
AATGCCCACCTCTACTTAAACTGTTTCCATAACATTTCGTAACAACATTTTTTATTTGAAGATCAACTTTTATTTGTGTTTGTATCATTTCTTGCTTTCTTTTCTTTTTTTTTTTAAATTTTTTTCTGTATTTTCTGTATTAATTTATTGATTTGTAATGTGTATTTATTTAGTCATTTGATTTATTTTATTCATAGATCTTTTTTACTTTTTTAAAAGATTGATTCCAAATCCTTTTTTCGATTTCATTTTCAATGCTTTTTTTTTTTTTTTCATTTCTGACTAGTGCTTATTTGTTCAGTCATTTTAAGTACTTATTTATTTAGTACATTTATTCAAAGCTTTTTCATTTTTATATTTATTTATTTATTTGAAATACTTTGTTCTTAACATTTTTAATAGTTTGATTTTCTTTTTGTTAATGCTTTGTTTTCATTTGATTTATTCATTTCAAATATTTATTTCAGAATTAGTTATGATTTTATCAATTTAGTAGTTATTTTATTTATGCATTTTATTTATTTACTTGAAAAACTTTGTTCTTAACACTTTTAATTGTTTTATTTTGTTTTTGTTAGTGCTTATTTATTCATTTCAAATATTTTTTTTTTCTGGAAGTGGTTATTATTTCATCAATTTAGTAGTAATTTTATTTATGCATTTTATTTATTTATTTAATTTAAAATATGCTGCTTTTTATGCTTATTTTTTATGGTTGATGCTTACTTTTGAATTAATTTACAGAATGTGTATATTTTAATTTGTAATTTTTTTATATATTCAATCAGTCAGTCATTTTTACGAACACTTATTTATTTTTTGTGTATTCAGACTTTTATTTTTTCATTTATTTTGCTTAAATGTGTCACTTGCGCCTCCCGATCACTTTTTCATTTGTTTAATTTCTTTTCTTTATTTAGCTGCCTTAAAAAAATCAATAAAATAGAAATAATTGATGGTAGATTACAGCTTGAGAGGCCAATAAATATTTGATTTGAAATTAATATACATAAATCCTAAACCAGGGAGAGCTCCCATCAAAACAAAGCAAGAGATGATAAGTAGAGCCCAAAGATTGAAGAAAGATCAGTGTGACCTGCCGTCACCTCCACCTGCCTTCACTGATTACTTCTTGATTAAGACTATGCTGTTTATCAAATAAATGGCAAACCAGCTTGTTTAAAATATACATTTCATATAAAAACTGATAACTTATTTTGAAAATGACCTACCAGATTTGTCCAAACCGAAAGCAATACTGGGCTTGCAAGCACCGTAAATCCCTTAATACATAGCATGTAGTCACAAAAACCATGGGCTGGATTTTTTTTTTTTTTTTTTTGGTAAGTAAGTAAACAAGCTTTGTCTGCCATGGCAGATCAGTCAACAGGGTGATAATAACAAAACAGCGCCTGTTACAAGTGCCAAAATTGGGGAAATTTCTCTCTCTCTCTCTCTCTCTCTCTCTCTCTCCATATATATATATGTGTATATATATATATATATATATATATATATATATATATATATATATATATATATATATATATATATATATATATATATATATATATATATATATACATACATATATATATATATACATACATGTGGGTGGGTGAAATATAGATTCATTTATTCAGGGATTTAATTTAAAGAAAATACACATTTTTGTATTCTGCCTACCAGTTTGTGCAACAACAAAACAATTACATTTCAAATTCAGCTCACATGGCAAAATGTTCTCCATTTTTTTCAAGTGTGAATCAACCTACCAAGAAGTCACAAACATCATCAATAACTCATGAGACATGATGAGTAAAATGTGTTAATCAATGCACTAATAAATGAATAACATTAGGCATGAGCCACTTTGAATACGCATGCACAAGTGATTAATCCCTGCATGAATTATTACAATAATTCCTGATATTCATGGACCTTTACCTACAGTGTATGATCCACAGAGGGGTGTTTTTTCTGTCCTTGATGTTTTTTCTTGGTGCCCTTGAGAGAAAATGACACAATTAGAGTAGGGAACAGCTAAAGTAAGAATGGAGTGACCGACAAACAAAAAAAAAAATACTAAAACAAAGATGAGAAAAACATAATCAAAAATCCATCTGTCAACAAAAGTGTAACACATTAGTCAGATAGAAGCCATCAGACAACATGATGGTAAATGGACTTGAGCTTATATAGCGCTTTTCTAGTCTTTTTACAACTCAAAGCTGCTTTACACTGCAGGTCACACCTACCCATTCACACCCATTAGCTCTCACATTCACTCAATGATGGTTCTGAGTTTCTATGTTAGTTATCCATCAGTATCTCTAACACATTCTCGCACTTTTATACCCATTTACACACCACTGATGCAGCAGTGGGAGCAACTTGGGGTTAAGTGTCTTGCTCAAGGACACATCGCCATGTGTCGCCCGGAGCTGTGCTTGAACCTGCAACCTCCTGATCACTGACCAAGCGCACTATCCCACTGTGCCACTGATGCAGAAGGTCAGATAGAAAGACATCACCTTAAAAAGAAAGTAAGGTATTCATCTTAAAAATAATGATCTTGAAAAAGGAGTCATAAAGGAGAAAATGGGTCGAAAATCAGAAAAGAAAGGATTATAGTGAAAAGCAGAAAATGTAATAAAAAGGTAACCTGGCTAGAAGACGAGATATAAATAATTGGCAAAAAGAGTCAGAAACAATAGAGTCAAAACAAATCATTAGATGAATAGGAGTCAGATTTTATTGAGTCATCATAAAATGTGAATGACAACAAACAAAGAAAGCAGACAAAAAGAGTCGTCAAAGGTGTCAGTAGTAAAGTAAACAGACAGAAGAGAGTCATAAAAGAAGTCAAATAACAATTGAGTCATTATGACAAGTGAATGACAAAAAAGGAGTCAAATACCAGGGAGACTTTATGGAAGTCATCAAATGAAAGTGGTCCAATAAAGGAGTCAGTAATAATGAAATTAGATTAAAAAAAGGAGTCAGAAATGACGAAATCAGACATAAAAGAGTCCTTAAAGGAGTCATAATAATTGAGTCATTATAGAAACTGAATGGCAAAAACGGATCAATAGAAAAGTAATCAGATGAAAAGAGCCACAAAATGAGTCAATAGTAAATCAGTCAGACATTAAAGAGTCATAGAAGGACTCAACAGAAGAAAAGTTAAACAAAGAATGAGTCATAAAAGAGGTCATATAACAACTGAGTCATTATGACAAGTGAATGACAAAAAAGGAGTCAAATACCAGGGAGACTTTATGGAAGTAATCAAATGAAAATGGTGCAATAAAGGAGCCAGTAATAATGAAATTAGATTGAATAAAGAGTCATAAAAGGAGTCAGTAGTAAATAAATCAGACTGAAAGGAGTCATCAAAGGAGTCAGAAATGAAGAATCAGACATAAAAGAGTCATTAAAAGGAGTCAGTAGTGAGGAAATCAGACATAAAAGAGTCATTAAAGGAGTCAAAATAATTGAGTCATCATAACAACTGAATGGCAAAAACGGGTCAGTAGAAAAGGAATCAGATGAAAAGAGCCATAACAGGAGTCAATAGTGAAGAGGTCAGACATGTAAGAGTTATAGAAGGACCCAACAGAAGAAAAGTTGAACAAAGAATGAGTCATCAAAGAGGTCATATAACAATTGTGTCATTATGACAAGTGAATGACAAAAAAGGAGTCAAATACCAGGGAGACTTTATGGAAGTAATCAAATGAAAATAGAGCATTATAGGAGCCAGTAATAATGAAATTAGCTTGAAAAGGAGTCAGTAGTAAAGAAATCAGACTAAAAGGAATCATAAAAGGGGTCAGGAATGAAGAATCAGACATAAAAGGGTCATTAAAAGAGTCAGATAATAATTGAGACATTATTACAAATGAATGGCAAAAACAGATCAGCAGTAAAGTAATCAGACAAAAAGAGTCATAAAAGGAGTCAATAGTAGAGAAGTCAGGCATTAAAGAGTCAAAGAAGGACTCAATAGTAGAGAAGTCGAACAAGGAACGAGTCATAAAAGAGGTCAGATAACAATTGAGTCATTATGAAAGGTGAATGACAAAAAAAGGAGTCAAATACCAGGGAGACATTATGGAAGTAATCAAATGAAAATGATGCAATAAAGGAGCCAGTATTGATGAAATTAGATTGAATAAAGAGTCATAAAAGCAGTCTGTAGTAAAGAAATCACAAAAAAGGAGTCATCAAAGGGGTCAGAAATGAAGAAATCAGACACAAAAGAGTCATTGAAGGAGTCAGATAATAATTGAGTCATTATAAAAAGTGAATGGCAAAAACGAATCAGTAGTAAAGTTATCAGACAAAAAGAGTCATAAACGGAGACAATAGTAAAGAAGTCAGATATGAAACATTCATAGAAGGAATCAACTGTAGAGAAGTCGAACAAAGAAGAGTCAGTAAAGGAATCATATAACAATTGAGTCATTATGAAAAGTGAATGACTAAAATGGAGTCAAATACAAGGAGATGGTATGGAAGTCATCAGACAGAAATAGCCCAATCAAGGATTCAGTAATAATGGAATAAGATTTAAAGAAGAGTCAGTAGTAAAGAAAAAAAAAGAAAAAAACAAGAGTCCCAAAGAAGTAAGTCGTAAAGTTTCAGACAGAAAGAGTCATACAAGGAGTCAGCAGTAAAAAAATCAAACAGCAAAATAATAATATAAGGAGTCAGATAACAATTGAGTCATTATGAAAAGCAAATGACAAAAAAAGAGTCAAATACAAATCAGATGGTATGGAAGTGATCAGACAAAAGTGGTTTTACAAAGAAGTCAGACAAAAAGGCATCAGACCATAGAAGTCAGAAAAGAAAGGAGTTGGTACGAATGACATCAGACAAAAAACATTTCCAAAATGGAGTAAGTACTCAAGTTAGAAGACAAGCGAGACAGTAAAAGGAGTCATGATTGAAGGTATCTGACAAAATGGCATCAGATAAAAAGGAGTCAGTAGCAAATTAATCAGACAATAGGGAACAAGATAAAATCGGAGCCAGTTCGGAAAACAACAGAAAAATGGAGTCAGTATGAAAGGCAACAGACAAGAAAAGCATCAAGAAAAATGCAAGGTATATGGCAGAAAAGATTCAGTATGGGAGGCATATGGCAAAGAGGAGTTAGTACAAATGGAAAAAAGGAGTCAGAGGAATGGGCATCCGAAAAGGATGGATGGCATTAATCTGAAAAATGAAAGGAAATAATCAAACAAAAACGAGTCAGTAAAATGAGTCAGAAAAAGGAATTAATAAGAATGATCTAAAATAAAACCGCATCTGTAAAATATAATAAAAAGAATGAAGACAGCAAAAAGAGGAGTTATAAGATAAAGTGCCTTTAAGGAAAGGCATGAGGCACAAAGAATTTAGGGAGGAAAGAAAGCGATAATCGAAGGAGTCAGTATGGAAGGAGTCACTCTAAAAGGAGTCAAAATTCGATGACGAGCAATCTGAATAGAAAATGAATCAGAAAGAAAATAGTCAAGAAAAAAGGAGTCATTAAAATGTGTCAGAAAAATGAACCGCAGAGGATGAAACAAAAAATGCATCAGGAAAATGTGGTCAAACAAGGAAGGCATCAAAAAGGGAAGTTATAAGACATAATGGCTAAAGGCTATGGATAAAGAAAACATTTCAAAAAAAGAGTCAGTTAGGACATCATCAGACATAATACATCACCGATATACATCTGACCAGTTCATTTATCTTTATCACTGAGTTTGGTGGTTTTATTTCAAAAGCTTCATTCACAAAGCTGATTTACTGACATTTACACTTTATTTTAATCATTTCAATTATTAATAAAATAAATATTAAAAGGAAGTAAAGCATCACAATGGGTCTTGAAGTAAAGGAGTCAGTAAGGACGGCATCAGACAAAAAGGAGTTTCTGATATACAGCTTACAAACGCATACCTTTACTTTAGTTTTGTGATATTGTTGTCAAAAGATTGACTTTATTGCCAAAGCTGGTTACTTGCAATGTTTTTTTTTCTGAAAGCACATTATGAGCAAAACCCTCTAAAGCAACCAGAGACAAGCATTTTGTTGTCTGTTGACCATGTTAATAAGCCACCTCCTAAGAGTTTTTTCTTTGTTTCTTGTTCCCCTAACACTTAAACCGACACCCAGCTAATTCCCTCTTTCTCCTTCTTTGTATGTTTGAGCCAGTGGCAGACCAAGCCAACAAAAGCACTGGTGACAGCCAGATAAAGGATGGTTTGTTGATATTAAAATGGAGATATTACCACAAGTGAAAAGGCATAAAGAGTCAAAGGGGTGTTTTAAAAATTAGGAGGAATAGATCAGGGGTGCGTTTTCATTGGACGTCACAATGGTTGCACTATGAAAAACACAAATGGACAAGCTCTGTGGTATCCTTTTTTTGCATATTTGGACCATTTTTAACCCACATTTTAAAGACCTGATCGACTGAATGAAGCATCACTGAGTGCCCATCCTTCAAGTAGTGGGATGGGGCCTGTTCGAGCCGGTGGCAGACCAAGCCAATAAAGCTATGGTGACAGCCAAGCACATGATGATATAAAGTTATTAAAATGGAGATGTTACCAGAAAAGTGTAAAATTGGAAGCTATTAGCAGTGATAATTTTCTCTGACAACCTTTTTTCCCATGACCAAAACTACACTATAACTAATATTAACAAGTGCACATGGAAAAAAATTAAAAGCGTGTTTTCACTAGCCTGGTACCTCCTAAAACAAGCTAGTTTTAGTACCTACTCCGCTCTGGTTCCAAGAGAGCTGAGTCGACACTGAAAGATGACGTCACCAACTGCCGGCTACTGATTGGTCAGACAATGTCGTCATCAATGAGTCATGAGCGTGATGACCTAGCACACTAGCGGTAGCTACCGTTAGCTTACCCACATACGTCTTTTCTTTGCAGCTCGATTGCTCTCGTCCTCGGCTTCATTCTGTTGTATAGCTTCCAAAACTCTCCTGTGCTTCTCAAGGGGTATTTCTTCTTGCCACCTGCAGCCTTCTTCTGCTTTCCTTTTTTACTCTGTTTGTGATAAAAAGCCACAGATTGTTGTGTCGCGCTCAAAATGACATCACCGCAGTGCCTCTCAGCCATTTACAGCGACACTGCACCCCATTGGGCAGGCAAGTGGGGCTAATGGAAAAGCAGCACAAGGCAAGTAGAGTAGAGCCAGGTAGAGTAGAGTAGAGTAGAGTAGGGCAAATGGAAAAGGGACATTAGTCCAATCAGACCTGATACTGTCATGTAGAAAGTAGGGGCAGGCTAGGAATATGCCTTGCACTTGCACTTCATATTTTAGTCGACTAAATTTAAAGTAGATTTCGTCAACTAAAATGTGGAAAAACTTCATCAACCTAAACTAGACTAATATTAAAACAATTTAGATGAGAAAATTATAACTAAAACTTAGATATATAATAGTCAAAAGGCTATTACTTAAGCTAAATTATAAAGTGCTGTCAAAATTAACACTGGTTTGCTCAAGCCGGTGGCAGACCAAGCCAAATATATTGTACCTTTGTAGTGTTGGATATTACCACAAAGGCGTAAAACTAGAATGTATTGGTCAGGGGTCTGTTTTTCTTGGAAGTCACACTACTGCACTATAAAAACCACAAATGGAAAATCGATGTGGCAGACATTTTTTTTGTATATTTGGACCATTTTTAATCCACATTTTGAACTCTACCGAGAATGATATTTCGCTAAGTGCTCATCCTGCTGTCAGTGCAGAAGCATATGGACTTGTGCTACACTTCAGAGATGTTCTAAGCCTCACACCTCCTCTGTTCAAACCCATTAGGAATTGTTTGCAGCGAGGTGACTCACCGCGCCCATTCATTACTGCCATGGAAAATAGGTGTTGGGAACACAGCGGGGTGGGGGAGTCTCTTTTACACGCTGGGCACACAGCGCTGCAACACGGCTGTGACCCAGCAGGCCTCGCCGTACCTCGGCGTGATAGGCAACCCCCCTCTCCCCGAGGTGCCGGCAGCTGATGCAACACTTCCTGCAGGGGAGAGCATTAACTCTTCTTTTGGAGAGAGTCTCAGCGGCATCCCTTTGGTTAACATTTGGGTCATTTAATCCTCCTGCGATGGAAAATAGTTAGTGTGAGTTTGTCTGTGGTAGGATTTCTTTGCTTCAGGGTTTGCTTCTTTAAAAAAGAGAGGAAGCTTGTGGTTGGTTGTAGTGGTTACTCATCAGATGGAAGTCTCACTACATCTTAAACACCCACTACTGTGAACATTTTCTTTAATATGCTACCTCAGGCCAAACTGTGGTTTTTACACACTCTTTGTTTGGAGTAACACCTTTTAATGCTTCTTATTCAGGCATATATCTCAATAACAGGTATAAAACCTCCCAAACAGTAAAAAATAAATCCCTCTACTGCCTGCTCCACCTTTCAGAAAATGCCATTAACTCTTTGACTTGCAATGTAACCGTGTGGTTGACTTTTTGGCCCCATACTACTGTATTCAACCCTTTAACTCCCAGCTCAACTGTTTGGCAGAGTTCAGGATGTTCAATGTTTTTTAAAGGTGCTATGAGGAGTTTCTAAGTAATTACAAAAAAGCCCCACTTTTAGATATATGCCTGATGGAAATACACACTTTAAGATGAGTTTTATAGCATCAAAATAGGTTATCTATAAATGCTATTCCTTAGCTTCGCGGTCGAGTTGGACAGGGCTGGACTGGCCTGGATACTCAACTTCGGGAACAAGACAATTAAAACTAGAGCAAATTTATATTATTGGGACACGTCTTAGAGCACTGGGCTGTAACTAGCGATATATAGCCAGCTACAAAACTACGATTATAAGTGTTCCAAAAATTGCTTGTTGTCACACATCAAAGACTACCGCTACGTACCTTGGGTCACGTCTTTTGGTGCGTTCCAGTTGGAGTCAGAAGTAGGAATTTCTGAGTTCTGAGTAGGAAACTGCAACTGGAACGCCCCTCGAAGTCGTAATTTCCTACTGGAACTCGGTGAAGCCTCATCACCCCCGAGTTGACAATGGAAGATGGATGCCTCCAGTGTGAACAGTTATTTAGCTCCTGTAATAATCCATTTATTTGCACTTCTGACTGGGGTGTGTCGCTCTAGATCAGCTGTATACATAGTATTGTTCGACTTATATTTACAAAAATGCTGCCATAGTGAGAATCACATTATTCATACAACAACGCAGGGCGCGCTAACAACAGCTAACAATAGCCTGGTAGATCAGCATTTTTTTTCCGACTTCAACTGGAACGCCGATAAGTCGAAGATGATGTCACTCCCAGTTCCGAGGTTACTGGAACGCAGCATTACGACAGTCACCACGCGTGCTCATGGGTAGCAGAGTCTTTAAGTCACCTGGAACAGATTCTTCTCATAGTACCTTTAAAAAAACAGAACAGATCAAATCATTGTTTGATTTCGTTAACATTCCAGGAAACAGAGAAAACTACAAACAAACAAAAAAATAGATATTTTTGTGGTTAGGGATTTAAAGGTTTAAAAACTAACAGTTGATTACGTGATGACATCAAATTTAACAAATATTTGCGACAAAATCAGCTAGAAAACAGGCAGACAGACAACTAAATCCTTTTTTTAAAGGACGGGTCAATTCAGTTTGAGTCTTTAAAACAGACTGCTTTGTGCAGGGCTGAAACTGAAGGGTTTAGAGGCATCACAATTTCAATGTCTTGGAAGAATTCTATGCAATAACAGACCACATTTGAGACCAGTGTAAACTTAATTTTAGGCACAAAAATTAGAGCTTCAAAGGCACAATTGGTGGCATTTTTTGGACTCGGAGAAATGCTTCTTACTTAGCATTTTCCCTTTTTTAGATGTGGCTCTTTTCAGAATGAGTAGATGAGTACTTTGTAAACTCACACCACTTTTACTCACCTTTCTGATGGCCTGTTTAAACCTCAGCAGGAAATCCGTTGCCCTTCATATTGTAAAAATAACTATTTTAATATGATTTATCATCATGTTGTTGTAAAAAGTGTGAAATCATCTTTATTGTTCTAAATATCTTGTTATCTTCACTGCTTCTTGAGGGATGCCAGTACCTGTGTTTTAAAAATCTGATGTCTCTTGCTGCTGTAGACATATTTTCCTGGGGTAGTAGCGTCCAAAACATGGCTTGCAGGTTACAGGCCCCCTTATCAACACCTACACCAGCCATTTTGGGGATGGAGATAACATAAAGGAGTGATTGTTCGAGCTGGTGGCATACCAAGCCAACAAAAGTGCTGGAGGCAGGCAGACACAAGATGGTTTGTTGATATTAGAATGGAGATTTTACCACAAAGGAATGGACATGAGGAATGGTAGGATGTTTTATTAGAAAGTACAGATCAAGGGTGGCGAACTGGTGGCTTGGGGGCCATATGTGGCCGCCTATTATCTCAATGCATCCCAGTGGTTAAGTTAGAATGTAAAAGAAAGTACATTCATAACACAAATGTGACAAAATCTGCTATGAAAACACAAAAACAGTCATATTTCCAGCACAATTGAACTAGAATTGTCTTTATTGCTTCTTTAAGACTTGCTTTTTCTATTATTTTGAGCAATGTGACCTTTAAATCCTCAGATAGTCAAGATTATAGCTAAGGGTGCCAACAACTTGTCCAAGGTTGCCAAAGATGCCTGTCCCTACTTCCTAGTCCTACAAACAGTGACGGTAAGTGTGTAAAAAATGGATTTGTATGCAAAGTTAGCAGTGCCACACCAGCAATAGACTAAATTCCCTCCAAAAAAAAAGAACTGGACGCCAGCCTTCCCCTCTAATTTCCCGTCAAACATCCACGGCCAGCTTTCATCCGGCTCCCTGCGGTCGGATCCTCTGCGTCTGCTCTTGTTTAGCCTTTGTTAAAAAAAGGCCCAGTAAGATATTAAGCCGGGGTATTAGCCTTTGATGTTAGCTTTGATGGAAGTCCCATGTGCCGCCGTGAAGAACCGCACTCCCAAACTCTGCAGCCACTTCAACCTTTCCTGCTGTTTTCAGTCCATGAGGGTGTGTAGATGTGATTATCTGGCATTATCCCCGGGGATTTCTTGGTGTTCCTCCCAGATATTATTATTAGTCCATCCACTGCTCAGCACTTAGCCGATAAGTCTCAGTGGTTGGCTTTTATTGGTTCTTTGTGAGCCACAGTGTGATAGACATGGGATACTCGGCTTTTATGTGCTTGTGACTGAGTTTAAGCTTGAGCAAAAGTGTCTTCTTCTGCAGCACGGTCAATGAACCAGCGTCTACGCCTACCGTATATTTACAAGACCTTAAAAAAGTCATTCTCCCACGGTTAAAGACGATTTATCAGCATTTCTAGTCACAGATTGAGATTTTACAACGCTGTGGACTGCATACAAGTTGATTTAAGTGACTTTGAATGACATGTGCTGATCATAGTTGCCAAGTCTGCTTATTGTAAGCGACAACAGGCTTCTTTTTTAAATTGCTTGTAGATGTTGCATTTTTTCGGTCTTTTTCCAAAAGTGCAGATGCTTATTTGGGCTTGTTGTTCCCTCAAACCCAAGAGGGATCTGATGCACACTCTACTACAAATATAAACTTAATTTAGAAGTTACACAAGCTATTTTGTCCCACTCCAAACCAGTCTAATCCAATCCACTTTATTTGTGTGGCACAATCTAGCAAAACAGAAGGTTGCCAAAGTGCTCCACTATAAAAGATAATCTAAATACACTAAGATAATGTAATAACACAAACATGCACCACACAATACTCATACTTTGTTTAAAGGGGCAAACTTCATGTTCCACCGAAAAGAAATCCTTATAGCCAGAATTAGTATTATTACTTGTTTTTTTTCTAAGGTAGCTGTTGCTGTTTTTGCCATAATAAAACTGTAGAGGACCAACATTAAAATGATATGATATAAATGTCAAAAAGAAAAGTGACATATCACATTGGAAAGAAATTACTGGTGGTTGTGTTTTGGGCTTTTTTATCGACATAGTAGCTTATTACAGTTGAAAAAAAAATTCGTGTCATTTTCCAGTTTCTCCAAAATATGATGCATGAAAATCAACGTTGTGCCTTACTTTGCCATACTTTCAGACTTTCTGTAGCTGATTGGACTTTATAAAGCACGATGCCAAACTTGCATAGTGCTATATTTAAGGCTGTTCTGAAGGCAAACAGGGGTCCAACCTTGCACTGTGAAAGTGTACCTAATAAATTGGCCAGCTTTTGAGAGACTTTGCCGATGTAGTATGCCAATACATCCAGATGGTAGGGCCAGGATTTGGTGTGAACATCATGAAAGCATGGATCCATCCTACCCATCCAGTTCTGACTACAAAAGGGGGTCCATCCTGGTACCAGGAGGGTGTACCTAATAAACTGGCCAGTTGGTGTGTTCCCTTGTCCCTCTTTTTTGATGTCATAGCCCCTGACATGGTGAGGTTAATGGTGAATTCCTTGGAGAAAAGGGTTTAAGTGCTTCTGCTGAGCTCTATTACAAAGGCTAATCATTTTATATTGTGGTGCATTTGGCCTGGCGTCAGGTGATCCGACCCACAGACTTCAGAGGCAGCTCCAGGACTTCAAACGTGGGCGGACGAATCAATCAAACCTCAGGGGGTGTGGAGGGGGAGCTCAAATATTTCAAACCTCTCCTCTCACGCCCATGTCTGCCAGACAGACCATGGAACAAACATCCCAAGCAATTAAAATGACCTCAACTCATAATTGACCCAGATCTGGTGTCAGCCCACCGGCCGTCGGAGCACAAAGCCGAGGCCTTTAATCAAGATGAGTGAGCGGCCCGGCGAGTGTTTCCTCCAGCTCTAAGTAATCCTCTTCTTCCAGCCCCCACGTATCGATTATCTCATTGATTTCATTTAGCGGCCACACACGTGCCCATCCCTCACCGGCCTTCTGCGGCTCGACCTCGTGGGGATTACTGTGGCTGCAGTGGAAAGAGTTTGGGGTCATAAAGGAAGGAGGTGATGTTTGTTTAGGGGTGTCTCAAAAGATGGCTCAATTTGGCCCTTCAATGTCAAAATAAATTAAGGGTAGTTGGTGCATACATTGGAATTTGTCATTTTTTATGACTGAGGGGCGACTTCTATGATAAAAAACATGTTTATTGTTGCCATGGAAACAATACATACCACATCTTTGTCTATGTTGCAGCTACAGTCCATTATCTCTGACCCTAAATGCCTATAATGGGTTGACTGAAGTGACACAGGGACAAAATAACAGCTCCACCTTCACTGCTCGCTAAATTGCTTTGATTTTATTATAAGTAGCAGTCGTAATTCAAAAATATCAATATAATTACTTCTTTATTAACCATTTTATTGTTATAATTATATTTATTATTATTACTGTTATTATGTCAGTATTTTCATTATTATATTTTATTTTTATGTACTATTTTATTTTAATGATTATTGTTATTGTGATTAAGATTATATTATTATTGTTGCTACGAGGACTAAGTTTTCAGTTTTTCTTAATTTTAGGAATATTTTAGTATTTATTTAACAGTTGTCCATTGTTCTTTATTGTAATTGTTGTTATTCTTATTTTTCTTATTATTGTTATTAACGTAGATCTGTTAAATATTTTTCTATACTATTTTCTTTACTATTTTCTTTTAATAATATTTGTTATTATTATTATTATTATTATTATTATTATTATTATTATTATTGCAACAAGTATCACTTTTAAAACTATTATAATTTTATTAATAATGTGAATATTTTATTTTGTTATAACTATGTATTATTATTATTATTATTATTATTATTATTATTATTATTATTATCATTATTATTATTATTACAAGTATAATTTTTAAAACTATTATAGCTGTATTAATATTATGATTTTTTATTATTGTTATAACTATGTATTATTACTATTATTATTATTATTATTATTATTACAAGTTTAAAACTATTATAATTGTATTAATATTAGGAATATTTTATTATTGATATAACTATTTATTATTATTATTATTATTATTATTATTATTATTATTATTAGTAATACTAATATTATTATTACAAGTTTCATTTTTGAAACTATTACAACTGTATTATTATTAGGAATTTTTCATTATTGTTTAACTTTGTTTTATTATTATTATTATTATTATTATTATTATTATTATTATTAGTTCTGTTATTGTTTTATTAATTCTTTGTATGAGTTCTCTAATTGTTTTCATCATCAAAAATCTTATCATTATCATTATTTTTTTATTCTCTTTCAATTAATGTATTTATTTTTAAATTTCTTGTCACCAAAAAAATAAATACATTAAAAAAAATAAATAAATACGCTGTGCCTCAAACACTTCAATGAAATATGACTCATATTTTAAAGATATCAAAATTTCTGACCTTTATCTTGGACTAAAGGGTAAATGTTTGCAGCTTTACTGCACAACTGTTATCTCACAGCAGAAGAGCCCGGACACCTTAGTTATTGCTTCTCTCTTTGAGTTGAATATCCTCCTTCTGTTGTTGCTGGAGTTATATTTAGAGCATTCACATTCATAGTCTGAGAGAAGTGATGGATGAAGGGTTTACGCCAGCGCTGATGCATCATCCTGACAGCCTAACTGCCACTGACATACTTTCCAAGTCAGGATGTGGAAATTTGGAACTGAAGGAGCTTAAGGTAAACCTCGGCTTTGCCCTTTTTCTGCAGGTTTAAGATGAATGACCTGGGTCGACGAGCTTTAGAGGCCGTTTCAGGATGCAGCACTTTGTTTGTGATCTTGTGAGCTCAACAATAACAATCGCATTAATGCTTCTTTTAGTTCTGTTTGTTCCGTTTGGTATTGACTGAGTCAGAGAGGGACACAAAGCTCTATGGAGCTATTGTTTGAGTGCATAACAGTGACTCCACAACATAGTTTATGCCCTTGTTATCGGGGTTTAGAAGTTTGAAAACTTACCCTTGTGTGTAAAAACAACATCAATCACAAGATCTATGCTTTAATATTTGTTCTTTATAGTTGAAATTCCCAAAATTAGTCTGTTATATCGTGAGAAATGTAAACACCCTCGAAGGCAAGCAAGGGTTCAAAATGGCACTGGAATGGTGTACCTAATAAATTGACCACCTTTGAGTGACCTTGCTGATGTAGTATCTACCTTTTCTTTTGTAGCTATGCTTGGTCTATCATGCGTCACTGATGACATGATACCAAACCAGTTTCCCCTTTTGATAGCAGAGTATAGCTGTTCCGCACACATTTTCAGCTATGTTTCAACCTAAATATGAAATTAGAGTATTTCATCGCAAACTTGGCGATAATCTTATAAAAACTCCTAATTTCTTTGCCTGATTAAACTGCTTTTGTACAGACATTTGCACTTCTTTTGAAATGTTGAAAATTGGCCATATTTGAGGGACCTTGCTGATGTAGTATCTGCATTTTGTTTGTCCCTGTGCTTGGTCTTGCTATTGTGTTTCGCTTGTGACATGAAACAAAGAAACATCCTTATTTAGGTTACAGAGTTTGGTTGTTCCTCACCCTATTATCAGCTGTGTTTCAACCTAAATGTGCAATGAGATTATTTCATTTTGCACTTGGCTATAATCCTAAAAAATCCCAGACTTTTGTTGTCTGATTGGTTGTCATGGAGGCATTGATACTGCTTGTGAAATGACCAAGACTTGCTGCCAAACTTACAAAATGCTATATTTAAGACTATTCTGAAGGAAAACATGGCAGTAGGAAGGTGTACCTAATAAACTGGCCAACTTTGAGGAACCTTGTTGGTGTAGTATCTACTTTTTCTCTTGTAGCTGTGTCTGGTTTTGCAATTGTGTGTCACTCGTGACATGAAACCAAGCCACATCCTTATTTTGGGAACAGAGTTTGGCTGGTACCAACCCATTTTTTTTGGCAGCAATTCAAACAACATATGAAATTGGATTATTTAATCATACACTTGGCTATAATCCTAAAAATCACAGACTTTCGTTGTCTGATTGAACTGTTGTCATATAGGCATTGACACTGCTTGTGAAATGACTGAAGGTTGCTGCCAAACTTACATAGTGCTATATTTAATACCATTCTGAAGGCAAACAGGGTCCAACATGGCAGAAAGAAGGTGTACCTAATAAACTGGCCAACTTGGAAGGACCTTGTTGATGTAGTATCTACCTTTTTCTCTTGTAGCTGTGCCTGGTCTTGCTATTGTGTGTCACTTGTGACATGGAAGCAAGTCACATTCCTATTTTGGGAACAGAGTTTGGCTGTTCCCAACCCATTTTTAGCAGCAATTTAAACTACATATGGAATTGGATTATTTAATCATACATCAGGCTATAATCCTAAAAATCCCAGACTTTCTGTCACTGATTGAGCTGTTGTTGTAGTGATATTTGTGCTCTTTGTGATATGACTGAGGCTTGCTGCCAAACTTACATAGTGCTATATTTAAGAATTTTCCGACGGCAAACAGGGTCTTACATGGCAGTAGGAATGTGTACCTAATAAACTGGCCAACTTTGAGGGACCTTGTTGATGTAGTATCTACTTTTTCTCTTGTATCTGTACCTGGTCTTGCTATTGTGTGTCACTTGTGACATGAAACCAAGCCACATCCTTATTTTGGTAGCAGAGTTTGGCTGGTACCAACCTGATTTTTAGCAGCAATTCAAACTACATATGGAATTGGATTATTTAATCATACACCAGGCTATAATCCTAAAAATCCCAGACTTTCTGTCACTGATTGAGCTGTTGTTGTAGTGACATTTGTGCTCTTTGTGATATGACTGAGGCTTGCTGCCAGACTTACATAGTGCTATATCGAAGGCCGTTCTGGAGGCAAAAAGGGGTGCAACCAAGAACTACGAAGGTGTACCTAATAGAAACTACACTGAAAAGCTGGTCAGTTTATTAGGTGCACCTTCCTTGTGTTCACGTGGTAATAATCCTGAATATCCGAGACTTTGTTCAGTTGTAAAACTGCTTTTTTGAATTGCCATCATATTCGACTTTCATGTGTCATTTGAAAACACAAACGTCTCCCAATTTTGGCAGCACATTTCATCCCCATTTGTTCTGAATTCCACATCCAAAGTGCTGCTTCAGTTTAGCCTCGACGAGCGCTGATACTTCTTCTACTGTCTGAACCAATTTTAAGTTTCATGAATTGCAAAGCAGCGCAATTACCCTTGAGCAAACCCTCTGAATCCAATGCAGTGTCATTTCAAGGATTCTCTCTCTTTATTCAAATAGGCTTTCGAAAGAGTGTTATAATCAAGTGTTTTTGGTCTAACCCCAGACATGCTAATTCCTGTGAGCTGGAATAATCACACCAGACATCTTCATGCATCATTCCCAAATACAGAACACCACCCGCTTCTCTTTTGTGGAAGGATTGTGTTCAAATCCAGCACATTAGCATATGCTTCAGCCACTTTGAAGCCACTTTTAAACTCAAAACATCATCTTGGAATTTCAACTAAATCTGTATCACCTCAATCTGTTAAGTAATGAGAGCTCTACTTGTACAAGGAACACTTTGTTACATCAATGTTAAGCTTTGAAGTTATGTGACATATGTTAGCTAGAGCCCATATGTGCTCAGAATGCGCACATATGGGCTCAAAGTCTGCTCTAAAGAGAAATCAAACTCATTGATGCTCTGAAATCTGACTAGGAGACTAGCAGGTGCTTCAAATGAATATGCATTACAGGAGTTAATAGAATTACAGTTATATAGTGAATATAGTGAAGTTAGAGCCAGAAAAATGGACATCACATTGCAAGGAAGGATGCAGCAATTGGCAAACTGATAAAATAAGAAAACACTCATATTCAAAGAACATGTGGATAATTAGCTGCTACGTTACTCATACCAAATCAGCATAAGTACTGAGAAACTAACTGTGAGGTAGCAAGTTTACCTTAAAAACAAATTCGTAGTTGATTGTATTAAACTTTTGAAAAATCATTTAGTTATTGTCAAAAATTTGGAAAACCGCCCAATAATGCAGTTTAGAGACTTTAAAAAAAAAAACATCCTGGACCTACATCCATATTTAGATCACTTCAGAACTCTGCCTGCTTATCCCTTGTGTCATAAATAACATTATCTATAAATTTTGACCAAATTGCTTGAGTTCTTTTTGAGTTTTTCTTTTCCGAACATTGCTGACAAACTTACATGGGGGCAACAAGGCACTCTGAGGGAACATGATGAACATTCTCTCCCTGTTAAAAGTCCTGTAACAATTAGATTGAATTTGAAGCTTAAAGTCCACCCAAATTGCTAACAGTTAAGGTTGGATCTTGGCCATCAGTGTCTTCTTCTGTTTTTTAGCCTCCAGCATTGTGGAACACAGTATGGAGAAGGAAGCTATGTCATCTTTCTTTAGCTGATTGAACTGTTGTAAAGACGACTGCAGTTCTTGTTGAATGACTAAGACTTGCTGTTAAACTTACATAGTGCTATATGGAGCGCTGTGAGGGAGCAGGATGGATCTTTTCTCACTGTTAAAAGTCCTCTTTCTGTTGGATTGTTGTTGAAAACAAAATTGCTCCCAGATTTCTGACAGAAATGTCTTAATCATCATCTATGGCCAAAAAACAGGTTGTTCTTCTCTTTTTCTTTTCTGAGTTTTGACCTTTAGCTTCCTATTCGCCTCGGAACAAAGTCTGGAGACTGGAAATCTACCTCCACCCAGCTAAAGAAAATCAAGTAGCCAAGAGTAAAGTGTTATTGTAAAGGCATTTGCACTTCTTGTTGGATGACAGAGGCTTGCTGCCAAACTTACATAGTGCTATATGGAGGTGACAAGGGACTCTGGGTGAACAGGGTGGATGTTTTCTCCCTGTTGGAAGTTCTCTTACTGTTAAATTGACAGTAAAACTAAATTTCTAGCCAAACTGGTGATCATCTATGTCCACAAAATAGGGTTGTTCCTCATCTTTTTTTCTTTTCCAAGCTTTGGCCATCACATCCTCTGACCATGTGGAACACAGTATGGTGACAGGAAACTTAATTTTACTCTTGGCTTATTGACTTTCTGAAGCTGAGTGAACTGTTGTTGTTAAGGTGTAGGCACTTCCTGCGAGGCTTGCTGCCAGACTTGCATAGTGCTATGTGTAGGTGGCAAGGTGCTCTGAGGAAATGGGATGGACGTTATCTCGCTGTTAAATGTTCCCTTGCTGTCCGATTGACTTTGAAATGTAACTTTCACTTGGATTGCCTCTAATATTTTTGGAAACCAGTATTGAGACAGGTAACTACCTCTACTCTTGGCTAATTGACTTCCTTTACCTGAGTAAACAGTTGTCATAAAGCTGTATGCACTTCTTGTTAAATGACTGGGGCTTGCTACCAAGCTTACATAGTGCTATATGGAGGCGACGAGGCACTCTGAGGGAGTGGGATGGTGTGCTTTTTTTTGCCCTTGTTGAAAATCCACTTAACATAAGATTGACTTTGAAACTAAAATACCACCTAAAATGCTGACAAAATGTTATCATCCCTGGCCAAAAGACAGATTGTCCCTCTTTTTTCTTTCCTAGTTTTGACCGTAAACATCCTATTCCATCTCTTAGCTCCTACCATTGTGGAACACAGTATGGCAACAGGACAACTACCTCCACTCAGCTGAAGTAAATCAATAAGACGAGAGTAAACTGTTGTTGTATAGGCATTTGCACTTCTTATGGGGTGAATGAGGCTTGCTGCCAAACTTACACAGTGCTATATGGTTGGTCTAAGGGAACAGGTCTGATGTTTTCTCCCTGCTGAATGCCACTAACAGAAAAATCTATGGCCACAATAATAGGTCGACCATGTTTCCACCTGTCACTCCTCCCTTTGCCTGCCCTCATGCTTATTTAGACAGACACCCTTTGATTTTCCCTCCTTTGTCACTCTTTTGATGACTGGCGAATCGATCGTCTCGTGAAGGCAGTAGTTTTGGGGGGAGGGATGGACTTCCACTCACACCTACTCTGTTTAGCCTGACAGTCGAAGGCAGCTCGCACAAACACATCATCATCCCCACCTCCCCGAACAACAACAGCAACCAGGAGAACAAAACAGCCGCTGACATCTGTTACTAAGTGTTTCCTGACGATGCTGCACACGTCAGATAAATTGTCCACATTCGTCTTCATTCCTCTTTGTTACCGCCATGGCTTGGAGAGTCTTTATGTTAAAGGAATGAAGAAGACAAAAAGTGTGACTGCCGCTGCTTTCCAGGAAAAGTTCTGCCTTCCCATCTTCATATTGCCTGAAGGATCTTTTCTTTTTTTTGCTAAACAAGAGCATATCTTTCCTCTCTCACTTGCTTCTCTCTTATATTTAGTTCGAGACACAGTGTTGAGCTGCTGCTCTGCACCGCAGGCTAAAGGAGCAGCTCATGCACAGGAGATGAGGGAATAAAGGTTTAGAGCAGAGTCACACGAGGAAAAACAGAGTATATTTCAGGAAATGTAGTCAGAAGATGCAAGGATTGGAAATCCTGTGATGAATATAGTCCTGGAAATAACCATGCATTCAAAGTTGCTCAGATGTTGTCTCATTAGCTTCGCCCGACATTCAAAGAAGATGGATCAGTAAAAAACCAAACTTCCTTCAAATGAAAAGGTTGAAGTTTTGATCCCACCTTCTGCAACTCCATGCCATATTTGCTCTTCTGTGATTGTGCTTTTGGTCAGCATGCAGGGATGAAGGAACTCTTTCAGTGAGTGTAGCAACATGCTAAAGTTTGGCTAAGATGTCAGGCTTTGAGAGGAGAGGAAGCAATATGCAACCACATTCACAACATGAGGGTGGTTTGAGTAGCTGTGAAGTTGGTTTGGCATTTGCAAACCATTTGAATTAATAATATTTGTGCCAATCCATGTGGGCCATTGGTGCAAGCATCATTTTATTGCATTATATGCAGGTCAACCAACCGGTTGACTTGCCAGTTAAGGGTTATCCTGAGTTGTATTACTTCAACAGTTTTCTTTTTGTTTTTTTTCAAATGAAAACATGTCCAAGTGGTGTAGTGGTTGACTTAATTTTCGGAGGAATCATGGATACATTTCACCAGATTGATTTCCTTCAACTTAATTATGATTGTTAGAGGATCTGGAAATAAAATAAAAGATTTTTTCTTACTCCGGTATATACTTTTACTGTTAGATTTCTGTGGAGCTATGCAGCAATGGTTGACTTCCAATTTATTCTAGTTTTTAAACATTTATATTCATGTTCAGTAGTAGGGCTTTTAGAGTTTTACAGTGGTATGGTGGCAACATGTCAACCGTACGGTCACAATGCCAGTCAAAGGGTTAATATTTTGCCACCCTTAAGAAACAGATTTTTTCAGCCTTGTATCTAAAATGGTGAAAACATCATGTAGAAATTGTCATGAATATATTGCTCTACAACTGGAGAATCCTTCTCACATCTCCCATATCTCGCCCGTATCCATTAACATACTTCCTCCATGTTTGTGCTACATTGTGCACTAACAGCTTTAGCGTCATGCAACGTAATGCTTCTTTCCCTTTTAAATCAAGTGAATTCATTTGTGGCAGGTCACAAAACCCACTAATTTTGACCTCTGACCCCTCAGCTCGCAGCAATTCCAGCACTCCGAACACAATACAAGATAAACCCTCCTAATCTGCTTGTACGCTCTCTGCGCTACAGCTCACAATGTGCAGGCATGTGTGTGTATCTGTGTGTGTGTGTGTCGGGGATGATGCGACAGGCCTACTGTTCCTTTGTATGGGAGCAGGCTGGGACGCCCGGGGCATCTGTTGACCCAGCTGGCATTTGCTGAGCGGTTGTAGTGCGGCAGGTTAAGGACAACATTTATCTAGCATGCATTTGTTTGCTGCGCCAGTGTGAACGGCGAGAGGGAGGAGGTTTGCTGTGTGGTTGTGGTTGTTGTGTGTGGGAGTGTGTTGGAGCTTCGGGGGTGCCGGGTCAGGAGTGCATTTGTGATACGAATCTGATTATTTTTGACAGGGATTGTGTTTTTGTTTGAGAGACTATCTTTTTTTAAAAGCAACTTTCAGGTTGAAGACTTGTTGTGAAATTGACATTATCTTCGTCATGTTCAACCCATCCATCCAACATTATCTATACCAGTGTTTCTCAACCAGGGATTCATAATGCCGAGTGGGTATTTAAAAATTAAATATTATTTGTAAAAGATCCTGTGAAATTAAAAAAAAAAATAGAATTATATTACTTAAATGTGATTTAGGTTTTTATCTCCCTAAGCTACACAAGGTAATTTTTCTCTCTAATTACATCTGTTTCCCAAGTGTAACTGCTTTATTTAAGTTAATATCGCACAAAATTAACATGATCTGCACCACCCTACTATTTCAGTGGGCATCCCCCATTCATGTATTAATTATAGTTTTATTGTGAATCCTCTGCAGGAAGGTGTTGTGGGAAAACTCATTAACTTGCAGGGTTCAGGTTAGCACTTAAATCAAACTAGCATCATAAACAAAGAAAGAAGAAGGTGTTAAACACAGTTACGCAAAGAACTGATCTATACCTCTTGACCCTTTCTGGGTCGTGGGGAGGGGTATCTGTCTTGGCTGACTTATGGCGAGAGGAAGGCTAAGTAACAGGAAGACTGATGATGGGAAAGGGACAGTAGTCGTACTAGTAGTAGCCAGCTATTAGCCTCATTATATTTTATTTTTATTTGAATATTTTGCATTCATTTTATTTTATTTTATTTATCAATGAATACATAAAGAGATTTTATAGTTCCTTTTTTTCTTTTTAATTTTAGGCTTGTAGACTTTTTTCAGGACTGACCTTGATGAACAGTTTGAGCAACAAAACAAGAAAAAAATACCTACATTTATCTTTTTTATTTTTATTTTTTTACAGCAGCCAAAGTTAGTGGCTGTCAACAGTCAGAATAGTACATTTGACCACAGTGTGTTTTTGACCTTTTTTTTTAGAATTTACGTATGATTAAGGTTCCTCAACAAAATTGATTTCACTCTCTTGACACATTGACTGGCATTGTAACCATACGGTTGACTATTTTCTGCCATACCACTGTATAAATCTTAAAGCCCATATGTGAGCAACATTTTGACTCTTGTATATATTGTATATAGTTTTTTTCTTATGGATTTGACTATTTTGAATTGCTGTTAAATCATTGCTTAGTGACATGACCAAACATAACCCGTACATGACCTTACATAGCCCTCTCCTTGCTAGAGACTGCTTTCCCACACACTACATGACTGTACATAGACCTCTTAGCCCTCTCGTTACCTTTTCTTCCCACAAACTGAAATTATTCCCATGAACTTGCTGAACTTACTGCACCTGCAAGGCCATCTGCCTCACCAAAAACAACCTCACGTGACCACATACAATGTTATAAAAGGAGATGACACTGTACTAGTTTTCAGTTCAACTCTCAGACTGCTTTGGCACTCTTTGGTTGTAACTGACTTGTGCGGACAAGAAGAAGAAGGAATTAAAGCTCCATTTGATTGCATCCAGCTGCTTTTCGTCATTTTTATTCTGAATAAATGTCAGGTAGTGGTAAGAACCAACTGAGCTATCTGGGGAAAATCCTGACACCATATTTGTCTCTTTTTCCTGATTCAGGTCTCTGTATAGTTCATCACACAGATATGTATCCACTTTTGGATACTGGTGGACATGATTATAATTGTTTGAAAACCAGAAAAATAAGAAGTGAATTATTACTGCATGGCTCCTCAGAAATCTAACAGTAACAACAAAAATTGGAGTGAGAAAAAATGTTTTTACAAATCTCCAGATCCTCTAACAATGGAAATTTAGTTGAATGAAATAAATTATTTTTTTCATAAAAAAAATTGCAGATATAAAAATAAATCCATTCACACCAGGATAACCCTTAACAGGCAAGTCAACCAGCTGGATGACCTGCATATTTGCTTCACGATTAGATAATGTAAAATATAAAAGCTGAAATACTGCTAAATGAAGAAGTAGGAACACATTTTTACCAAATGTATTTCTTAGTTTGGAAGTTAAGGGGTTAAAAAGAGTGAAAGTAACCCCTCATGGAAGAACAAGGGTTAAATTCTGCACCTCCACCGAATAGTCCGAGCTCCTCCTCTTGATGCCACAATAGAAGATAGATAAACAGTTTATTTACAAAAACATTTCTCATTATTCCCACCATCTGTACAATGGCAGATAAAAATACTGGCCACGTCCCAGTTCTCTCCAACAACAAATGTCTTGTTTTGAGTCATTCCCAGTTTGGGAAAGCGTCCAAAGCAATGGCTACGAGGCGTAGTGGCGAAACCTCTCCACGATGGGATGAGAAGCCACTCGTGACTCATATCAACAGGAGCCAGCAGTGGGAACGCAGCCACAGATAAAAGCTGATTGTGAAGGTCTGAGGAGCCAACTTTTGCTGTTTTATGTGCTGTTCGGACCTTCTGGTGGACATTTTTTTTCCATTAGTGGAGTTGGGTTTTGTTGATTTTCACTGCCAGTTCTATGAGGCATAAAGGTGAGAGCAGGGTCGAGGCTCAATGACGGGGTGGAGACGGATTTAGACACAGCGGCAAGTTTAGAGAGTAAGTTTGACGTGAAGTGCTTTGGATTTAAACAGTCAAAAGTCATATTTCATGTCATAGTTATGAGTCTTCTTTAATTCTACACAAAAATTGAAGCTTTGGTGAATGTCAAGATATGAAAAAAGAAAGATAAATGCAACAGTAAACATTTTTTTTAAATATTAAACAGCATAAATCATGTTTTTATTGACTTTTAGACACAATTTGTGGTATTATGTGTATTCTGGGGGCAGTTTTTCAAAATTCACACTAGTGTTTAGCTAATGAAGACCTGATTAACCCTTGTACTGTGTTAGCTCTGTCTATATATGCTCCATGCTAGGGCCAACTTTGACCAGTGTCTTAAATCAGCAGTAAATTACACTAAAAACAATGTATCATGCATTATTCCCTTTATTTCTGTGTTACCTTGTCAGGCTTCATTATCCATGAAGACATTGGTTTAGGGGGCCTTTGGGTCTCTCTTTGTCTGTATATCCCTTGAATTAAAAAAAACAACAAAACAAACAAACAAAAAAAGAACCTCAAAAGAATCATATAAATAAATAAGAGGTTGTATTGTTAGCTAACTAATACTAGGAGGTGTTAGAACACATCTTGAACACATAAATGAGCATGAATATTTGTGAACATTTATTAAAATTCAACTGTTTATTTCACAGATGCAGCATAACTTCAGTTTTTGGCTGCAATTATTACTTCATCATCTTGTTTTTAGAACTTGGTCAAAACCGACCCTAAGAACACATATGACACTATTTCTACAGAGCACTTATAATTTGTTGTATTCATTTTTTTTCTTTTCCTTTTTTTGTTTAAATAGAGGTTTCTGGCAAAGTGGGAAAAGCCTTGATACAATCAACAAATATTAAGTAGTTCTTTTTGTGCAATTAAAACCTAAAATGGGTCGGTACAGACCCTAACACAGGAGGATGGTTAACTGTGTGATTTTATCTTTATTGAATGTATGTGGGTCCATACATCCTGTTTCTTTATGGATTTACACTGTCAAAGATTTCTCATCATTTTCTATTGAGTTGGTACTTCAACTCCTATCAAGTGTAAAAATTGATTCTTTTTGGAGTAAAATTTTTAACTTTGTCATAGTTGACAATATGACTGTATCTACATATATATGAATGTCATTATGGGTCCACGCTACAAAGTGTTGTGTTTACCCTTTTGGATGGTTGATACTTTAACCCTTAATCAAGACTCTTTTTGGACTTCTGTGCTTCACTTTACAGCATGAATTTTAATCAAAACGTCTTCATTGTGTTAAGGTTGCAGTCTGTCAGGGTATATTTTAACTACCTAAGTGTTAAATCTTTATTAACATTGTAAAGTGTCAATTCTGCTGTATTAATTTACTGTTTATTAATGGGGAAAGTTAGCTGAAATAGAGATAAGATGCTTGGTTTAGGCTCAAAAAATATTTGTCGGTAAACTTGTGTAAAATTTGAGATTTTATTTTCAAATTAACCATCAACCTGCTGCTTGACTTGCCTGTTTAAGGTGATTCTTTTGTAGAATTTTTCATATGAAACAACACAGAGTAGAATTTGTTATACAACCTTTCATTTTTTTTTTACAAATAAACTTCTCCATTTTACCCAACTTGCTAGCTTTGATTAATTGCATCTGTTTGTGCACATGTGTAAGTAAGGGAGATGATTATCAGAGGGTCTGGCAATGATATGTGAAAATGTTTTATTCTTACTTGAATGTTTGCTTTTGCCCTGAGATTTCTGAGAGGCTGTGCAGCACTGAGTCAATTCTTTTTTTCCCAATGTTTTTTAGACAATATTTATGTAACGCAATGACGCTTAGTGAATATAATCAGTGTTGCATACACTATTCAATAAAGTGAATGAGGAGTAACAACCAAAGATAGGTTGTCAGAGTTTTAAATGCAGCAATGTGGCGACAGATAGGTCAACTAAGCGGTTACAATGCCAGTCAAAGGGTTGAACAGAAAACAATTGTTGCGCATGTGTACTAGACCAATAATAGACCACGAATAGATGATTGACTCTACCAGTGTTACTTACAGGACCAGAGTTCAGAGTGATTCTACAGTAAAATCTACTGATTCAATCTAAAGAAACATAATCTTTACGTTTGTTCAACTTGGAGTAATTTTTGGGGATTTGACTTCATGCTGTGTAAATTTAACTCCCCTTACAGTCCTAAGATTGCTAAGTAATGCTTTCAATGTTCGTACCAACACCTGACATAATTCAGAATAAAGATGACGAGAAGCAGCTGGATGCAATCAAGTGGAATTTTACTTGCAGCGAGGAGAACAACAATACAGAGTGTCAAACAGTCTGAGATGTTGAACTGAAGCTAATACAATGTTTTCTCTCTTTTATAAGAGTGTATGTGTGTGCGGAACATATGGGGGGTCGTGAGGTGGAGTGGCCTCCACACAGGCTCTACTTCTCGTGCTGGTTGAGCTGGTCTTGAAGGTGCTCTGAAGTTACAGACATAACAAGGGTGGAGTGGGGCTGCGCAGAAGAATACGTGAGAAGAATGCAAGCAATGATTATATGATTATACAGAGATTCAGGATAGTGAGAAAAAGATGTTTCAAATACATGAAAAGACTATGTACAATATGTACAAAGGTCAAATCATTCTTCACACTCTGCATAGAAATAACACTGAATCATTACACAACCTTGACTAATGGCTTGATTTCTACATAATAACCCAATGCGACCATGCCAACTCCCAAACAAAGATATGGAAAAAAATAATTTAAATTTTGACTGAAACAAATGTTGCACACCTTAAAATAAAACATTGATTTTATATCACTACACAATAAAAGTAGGTATTTTACCCTCTTAGTCTTCTGTCATCTATATATATTGTTGATTCAACCCAGACAAAATCCCAGCTTGTCTGACAGGAGCTGTGGTTAACAGCGCCGGTGTTCTGAACCAGCCGGTGATTGTGTTTAACAAATACGAGCAATAGGAGAAGGCCTCTGGGAATAGCTGTCGGCACTTCAGAGTGAGACACAGCAAAGACCGAAGAGCGGGGGAGGGGGCGGGGGGAAGGAGCAAATGTACAGATGGGAAATGAGAGAGAGAAGAAACAAGGTTAGAGCAGAGACATCTTTGGTTTATTTTCAAAGCTCTTCAAACTGCTTGTCCATCGACTGTTCAGTTCTTTTATGATATACAGTGGACATAATATCATAGAGAATATAAAGAGCAGATTTAATGGACCCTTTGAGTCCACATATGCCTCATACTAAACCAGATCCATGTTAGGATACAAAAGCAGCATTTGGAAGTGGATAGAAAAGCTTTTGTTCATGTGCATTAGTGACCATTTAAGCCCTCAAAACCCTTTCAGTCTTAGTAACTTTCTGAAAATAAGAGCTAACAGCGTGGAGTTGGTTGGTCAATCAAGACTCACCAACCCTCTGTTCTATGGTTTTGATGAATCCTTTTGAACTGGACCCTTTAGTTTCCTGTTCTTGGCTGACTCTTCAACTCTAGTTATCATTGGGGTTTTTTTGTACCTTCGCTAAGGAGATGTGGTTTTGCTGGAATTGATTGGTTTGTTTGTGCGTGAGCCTGATGTCACAAAAAGTTTGGGTTGGAATTAGATGAAATTTTTAGGGAATGTTGGTCTAAGTTCATAAGAATGAAGTGATCCAAATTTGGTGGCATTTGTACATATTATTGTCTGTCAGCAAGATTACTCAGCAGATTGGGGGATTTTTCTGGCGCTGGCTGCTGGTCTTGGCAGAAGTTAGTGATTAGATTCTGGTGGGTATCCAAATCGGGATGGGTATCCCAGAATTTTCAAAGGCTTTTGTTAACAATGTGCCATTAGGCAGTTACCCATGTTTGAATAACTTTGAACCTCAAAATGGGTCCAGGCCTTTCTATGTTGTCTTGTGTTGAGTTCACTAAGGGCATAAGAGCTTCCTTGGTGAATCTACATCGCCCTTAAGTAAAAATTATCAGGCTGTTTTTGTCCCAACTTTCCCCCTTCCTGACCTAAGAAGGCAAACTCCAGATTATCCTCTGTTTTATGCCATTATTCTATAAGATTATCCTGTGGTCTGAGGTGTATTGACAGGGAATTTGTCCTGACAATAGAAATGAATCAGGGCGGACAATCGTAAATTTTAAACCTGTTCAATATTTATAACCAAACATCTCTACGTGTGAAGAAAGCCAACGACTCCCAAGTCATGTCTACCTGATTTCTGACGTGGAATGGATGTAGCCAATTAAGAATGGAGTTGACAGAGGAACAAGGAAGCAGGCGTAAATAAAAACAAGCAAGGCCAACCTGAAACATAAACATAAAGATTGTAGACCTAAGAAATGGAGGACCGGCTCACATGTTCATGGAGTCTCCTGGATCATTTCAACAATCATTTATTTTATTTAGTTCCCAAACTTCCATCAAAAATAGTCCTGAGATCACCATCATTCCCTCTCCTCTCTTGTCCTCTTCCATGTAGAGTTGTTGCCATAAACAACATTTATAGTTGCTGCTATGCTTCTACTTCTTCATTTTTGTTAGATCCCATTTAATCACGCAAGAATGGAATGGTTGTCTCTCAGTGGCCCCAGGTCAAAAAATCCTATTTACAATCATATTGAAGGTCAATCAGATCAGAAATGTCTCATGTAAACACATTAGCCAATCGGATTCACCTGGATCTGATTGTATTTCGGATCGGATCGTAAGAGGTAGTCTATGCCGATTGATAATCCGCTCTATACTTCACGTAAACGGCTGAGTGGAGCGGATTGGGTTGATAGAGAGGATTGTTCAGTCTGCGCAGGAGCGCCGTAGTATGTAAGAGGCAAGTAGTGACGTACGCAGAGCGTGCCTAAACAAACATGGCGAACCAACGGAGGAACTGGACGGTGGAGGAAACAAACTTATTACTAGAAACCCTGCGACATTACGAATTGTTGCGAGGTTAGATGGTAGAAAGACGTGTTTTTTTTCATTTGCAGGTAGTGGCAGAGTGACCTTCTGCGCATGTCAAAAAAAACAATACAATCAGATTCAGCTGGGGCCATGCAAACGCGGATTGAATGTGGATCTCTTTACTCAAAGTTCATGTATACAGATCAAATCAGATTCACTCAATCTCATCGACTTCAACCAGATTGAGGAAAACTACCCATGTAAACGGGGTCAATGTGGCCCTGAAATTGGCAGACGACCTGTCCAATCTTTTGCCCAACTGGGATAGGCTTCTACTCCAGTAGGGATAAACAGTGTAGATAATGGATTGATCAATAAAAGTTTAATAATGAACTATGAGTAGCTGATGGCTAATATTAAACAGTAAAATAAAGATTGCGCCTCCTCATAATCATACAGAAAGCATCAAAGTTTTGATTTGGTAATTCTGAGTACAGCTGGAAATGACAAGAACACCCCTTAAGAGTTGATTTTCTCTGTTTCTCCTAATTTCCCAAAGAAATTGCATTATATAACAACTGTTTCGATGACAGAGGAAGCCGATTTGCTCAGACAACAAGTTAAACCAAGAGAACTGTGAAAAGTCCATTTTCACTTTTACATAACTGACTCTTTTATCTTGGGAAAAATCAACATTTCATGGTACAACCCTGGTTTAAAACAGCTTTTATTTTGTTTTTTGGCTTGTCTTTGACGCTGCTGCTACACTAGACTACTTAAGAACTCAAACTGTGCCAGAAAACTTGTCTGAGTCATGCTTAGCAAATTATATTTTATCACTTTATTTGACAAACTGGGTGTTGACAACATACTCCACTCATGTAAAAGTCACCGGCGTAAACAAACCAGTGGATGAAGCAAAGACCCTTTTCCGGGTGTTATTACTGTTACATCATGGCACTACATTGAGGCAAAACCTAGCAAAACTTGGGACAAACATGAACTGCCAGATCAAGCTGGAGATAAATTTTGCCACTGCATGGCATCATCCAAGGTCAAAAGCAAAGTGTTGCCATGACAGCATGTTGATATCTACCTGAATGTAAGGACAGCTGATCAGATTTCAAAGGTCAAGGTCTTAGACTTTTTAACATTCTTTTCTTGCCACCACAAGTCACTTTTCTTTTTAATGAAAGCTTGTGAATGCAGTATCTCAAGGTTTTTGGGGAAAGTCTTAAATGTTGCCCAATTATCCTTAGATACAGTTATTTTTTTAGCTATTAAAACACAACATCTTAGGAATGTTACAGTTTATTCCACATGTCCACTCTGATAAAGCTAGAAATAGACGTCTGTAGGATAAAGCTCAAAGTCGAGGGGTCTTATTTCCATCTCGTGTTGTGAATTGCAGTATTTCGTTCATTTTAAAATTATTTTAATCAAATTTTTAACATGATCACTGTCACCTAAGAATGACCTAATTAAAATTTGTATGGTTATTGGTCAAAGTTCAAGCTTATGAGATCCATGATCCTCCATTTCTTGTGAATAACAATATGTGGAACCTGGCGAAAGTGTTTTTTTGGTCATGCTTTGCTTGCAAATGCAGTAACTTAGTGGGATTTTTGTCAAACTTTGGGTATTTGTTTTACATCAAACAATGAAAGGACTAGACTTTCAAGGCCATAGATCATTCTGTTTCGTCTTTGTACATATACAGAATTAAGAACTATCATGAAAATATACTATACAGAATATCTGGCATGTCTGGGAAAAAGCCAATGGAAATTGTTTGGGAAGGGCAGAACGGTTTGAAAACATGTCCAGCAGGTGATTGGCCGATTGTTCCATCAATCACATTCCTTTACATATAACATGCCATAAGTGGTGCAAAATTGTTATTTCTGTTAAGAAATGCTTTCAGTGGTGTTAGCATCTATGCTACTTCCTCTGTCATCTTTGTAGCTCCCACCTCTTCCTGCTTTGAAGCTTGCTGTTTGGGTCTTACTGCTTTGAGAACAAAGTCTTTGTAGGTGGGAGCTGGGCAAAGTGGATCTGGACCACATGGTTACCTGTTAACACTATGGTGTCAGTTGTTAGATCATCAGTAAACAGTACACGTTCAAAAGTTGCAGTTGCAGCAAAGAGCTTTGTCATTTGTGTACTTATTATTCTCATTACACTGTGACTACAATTTTGATATTTGATCAAACAAGCTTTCAAGTCATTGCTCATCACTTAGATGAATAGTTGGCGGCCATTTTGGATCAATCAATCAATCCAACTTTATTTATAAGGCACTTTTCATACTTAAAAGCAACACAAAGTGCCTCAAAGAGGCAAAAAACAACATAAAAACAGAAAACCCGGCTATCCCCCTCCAACAAATAAAGAGCCATATCTAGACACACACTTGCGGACATCAACATATGCACTCACACACACCTGTGCCTACACACACATACCCACAACATTCATAGGAGCTGTCATAAAAGAGGGAAAGAGAGACATGGTTGTACACCGAGGACTGAGGTAAGGAATAAGCTATCTTTGGGGGCCATCAACACTGAGGAGGACTCCCGGCCCACGAGGAGTGCAGCCGGAGACTTCCATCCTTCTGCACAGACATGAGGCCCCACAACACAGTGCAGGGGCCCGTGGCCATGCAGGCGGAGCCATCCCACAGCAGCAGCCCCAGAAATGGAGCAGGAGCAGCTCCCAGTGTGGAGAGCCCCCATGAGGAAGCACTGTAGCTAAAAACCATCATACTAAAACAATAATAAAAATATAAGAAAAGAAGAGAGAAAAAATAACATAAAATGGATAAAAAAGTAAGAAATAAATATGATGAGAAGTTTGACTATAAGAATAAATAAGTTATAAAGTAATAGAAAAATAAAAAATAAGTCGATCAGATCAATTAAAAGCTTGATTGAACTAATTGCAGCCATTAGTTCAACTGAGTTATTATATGTGCTTAAATGGGAAGTTGGTTTTGTGTAGGGCAAATTGGGTGGGCAGAGAACTAGAGGGAAGTTATAAAAGTGCCAACAAGAAAAATCCAGCAATTTCTGTCACCGGCACTTCAAGCAAGCAGCAGTGAAAATTGAAATGTTTGTCCATGATGGAACCCTGCATTTCAAGTAAGCCCCAAAATGGCGGAGCAGCAGAAATCCACACAAGAGGGGCCTTTGATTTCAAAAGGTGGACACTTCAATCTTGACAAGAAGCCTCAGAAAACCACCGGGGAGGCAGAAAAGGCACACACAAAAAAAAAAAAAAATCTGTGAGGGCCAGCACTTCAGGGCTTAGTCTGTGCAGCGCTTGCCACATACTCCCAGAGATGGACAGCAGGTTGGGCGCTGATTACCAGGGAACACATCCTTTGTCCCGGGCTCTCTCTACAGAGTTAAAAGAGAGAGGAGGGGAGAAAGCGGCCAATCTATAACCTGTCACTGTCTCTCCCTTGATGGCCGGATGATGGATGACTGCATCTCCTCTAACAATACCCAAACACTCCCAGTGTGGGGGACCTTTTGCTCAGGGACAAGGGTAGGACTCTGTGTGTGTCCGATGAGTGGGCAATTAATGGTTCCATTTTTCACTCTTTAACTGACAGCTGACTCCCTGCCCTTACATGCAGGATATGACGCTTAGCTTTAGGGTCACATCTTTTTGTTTCTAAATGTGGATAGGGAAAAGGCGGTGCTTTTGAGCTCCGTGTCCAGATATGAATTGATCTGGATTTTTCGCTCATGTTGGCTGAGGGCACTACAAATTGAGATTTTCCGGTCTTCCAAACTGTTCTTGTCAATGCTTTGTATAGAGAAGATATAGAGGGATTTTCTTTAAACTTTGCACATATGTCTATGGTGACTCTAGAATGCAGTGAGTACATTTTGGTAGTCATAGGTCAATGGTAAAGATGATTGTGCCTCATATTCACCCTGTGCCAGTTAGTCAAAATATCCCAAAAATGCTTTCAGGGATTATCTTTCAATTTTGCACATTTTACTCAAGGTCCAAAGGTAAAGAAATCACAATATCTAAGAAATGTCTTCTCTTTAAAGTTAATTGTTATCCAAGAATTAAGTAAATTAATTTAATTTAATTTAATTTAATTCAAGAATGAGTATAATATCCTTGGATACATACATTCATACATTCTCCCATTTATTAATATATTCCTTTTTAGTTTTCATCACTCAGTCAGTCCCTCTGTACTATAAATACCTTAATCTGAACAGTTAGCTGGAAGGCATGGTTAGTCATAGCTGCTTTCGCTTACGCGGCTTGCTGTGGATGCTGGCTATGCTGCTGGCAGCAAAAAATGTATTCTGAACTCATTTTTTTGTGTGTATGAGGCTAGCTCAAAGCAAAGCTTTTTTTTTTTTTTTTTTTTTTTTATTTTCTTTCTTTCATTTTTGCTGCTGCTCTTTTTTTTTTTTTTTTCTTTTTTTTTTCTTTCTTTTTGTCTCCACATGCTGCTGTCTTTATTGTCTCTGAGGTTATTGAAACTTTCAGATGGCATGCACATGCTGCATGTGGCCTCTGATGGTATTGCTACATGAAAAATGTCTGCTGGTTGATTGAAATATGCTATAGCTGTCAACTGGAGAAATGGAGCCTCAGATAACAGTTAGCTTTGACTTAAAATTTTGCCAAACACAGCTGTCATCAAAAACAGCTTCAGCTATGAAGTTTTGATGTAAGCTCAAGAATATATGCCTGGCCACCAAGGTGAAGTTTTGAATACAGTATTTATAAGAAGCCATGGCATAACACATGGTGGTCATAGAAGCCTCAAGGAGCATCACCCCCAGGAGCATTTTTTGAGGAATACTTACAGATCAAGTTAAAATTTGTTTTGATCCTGCCCACCCACCTGCCCATGATTGAGAATAAGGTGTGATCCTGCCCACCCACCTGCCCATATGAGATAAGGAATTACTTAACATCCTAGATATTGTGTTCAAGTTGCAAGCTAGTGAGGTTGGTAACCAGAAGATATTCTGAAAATCTGAAAATGAGTCATCTAAATTGTTATCATCATGGTCTTGTTTAAAGATGCTATGAGGAGTTTCTAAGTAATTACAAAAAAGTCTCAATTTTAGATATATGCCTGATCGAAATACACACTTTAAGATGAGTTTTATAGCATCAAAATAGGTTATCTATAAATGCTATTCCCTAGCTTCGTGGTCGGTGGTCGGGTTGGACAGGGCTGGACTGGCCTGGATACATAACTTCAGGAACAAGACAATTAAGACGAGCAAATTTATATTATTTGGACACGTCTTAGAGCACTGGGCTGTAAGTAGCCATATATAGCCGGCTACAAAACTACGATGCTAAGTTTTCCAAAAATTGCTTGCTGTCAAAAACTAGAAAGAGATACATTACCTCGTCGCTTTGCATCCTGTAAGTTGTTGAAAAAAGAAGTTGTAAAGCAATGCAGAGTTCTGAGGAAGGTCCGAGCTGCATTTATTAGCATCACAACAAACACACAGTTTGGCTTGTCTTCACGACAGTCGCCGCGCCTGCTCATGGGTAGCAGAGTCTTTATGTCACCGGAAGTGGATTCCCCTCATAGCACCTTTAAGATAAAATTTCACAACATTTTAGTCAATGAAATTTAATGTAAATTTGGTCACCTAAAATATGAATCGTAAAATGTGAGGCATTTTTTTATGAATTTCTGAATTCATGTTTTATACTTGGATCCCACCACCACAAAACTAAGGTAGTTGTGACTGGATGTCCATTTTAGCTCATCCAACCTGTCCACAGTTTTTAAAATAGTTGTGATTGGATATATGCCTTACTTGTCCCTACTTTGTACATGACAAAATGAGATCTGATTGGATTAAGACTCTCAAACATTTTTGTGTATTTTTTTTTCTGTCGATAAAAATGTGGTTTAATTTGGTTTTAGTTCTTGTCAATTTTTTTTTTTTTTTTCTTTTTTGGTTATATACTAGTTTCCATCAGGGGAGGTTATTGACAAAAACAATGCTGAAAATAGTTGGCCGCAAAAATTAACACTGCAGCACACAGTAAGGACAAATATTGAATTATGTTAAATAAGGTAACACAGCTGAAAAATGTTGAGGCTACATGACATTGACTTTTGAGTTGACCCTGAGCCAAAACAAATGTTCCCAAAGTTCAAAAAAACAAATGCAAATCTCATTACGATAACAATGAAGGTCACAGCACTGGATACTCTTTGGAGTCTATAGCCCTTACCTTTAAATTATGACCTCCAAATTCAATACCTTCATGCATCTAGTACCTTTTTTGTAGATTAGATGTTATTGGAGGTGAGGTTTTGGAAGACTATTTTACCATTTTTCACTATGGTTAAACTGAGCACATCAACTGCATAAAGGTAGTCATACTACATCAGCAAGGTCATCCTCTGGTGACTGTTGGGTTTCAAGGTAGTCTGTTCAAGCTCTTTTTGAGCATGAGCAATGCTGAAGGTGTAAGAGCAAGGGTGGGCAACTGGTGGTCTAGGGGCCATATGTGACCCTCTTTCAGACCGGAGTTATTTTTAAATGTCAACTAATGTGAGTTTAAAAAAAAACTGTCAAATTTGCCAAATATGGTTTTATCAGGGAAAGCAAATTTAATTTTTTTTCAATAAAATCTTGCA
Source organism: Scarus forsteni (assembly GCA_036419115.1). Classification (NCBI taxonomy): domain Eukaryota; kingdom Metazoa; phylum Chordata; class Actinopteri; order Labriformes; family Labridae; genus Scarus; species Scarus forsteni. The sequence continues at coordinate 683,603 of JAZDUH010000523.1, forward strand.
CTGTTGGTTAAAATGGATGAACAAACATCATATGAGTTCAATCAGTTTTAAATTATATTAACCATTTATTAATATGTTTAAAAACATAGGAATAAGTAAAACATGCTACAGGTTACTACTGTATGAATCACAGTACATCTACTTTTATCCAGTATCAAAATCAGAGAATTATTGCATAACATATGTTTCGTGGCATGAGTTATGTATAATACATGGACATTCATATGTTATCTTTTCAATGCTAATTTGAAGGCATAAGATCCTTTTTTTTTACAGTGTGACCCACCAGAAGTAAAGAATGTAATTTATATGGCCCTCATTGTGAAAAAAGTTGCCCATCACTGCAGTAGACATTGCTGTCAGCCAATGAAAGACACATCATGCTTAGACCAATCGTGCTTTCCTCCATTTGAGATCGGAAGACCTCCAGCAGTGACATCCGCTCAGAACTGGAATAAACCAGTTGGACCCAAGTACACCCATCTGCTGTCTGGAGAAGTCTGGCCAGAAGTTGTCTTAATGGAGGGATCAGGGCCAAAACATCATATATCAAACATTGAATTAAGGACAAGAGATTCAACTATGCACAGGAATATAGCAGCTGGGTTGCAGTCACAATTTAAAATATTTAGCCGTAGCAGAGTTTGGCTGTTCCTCAGTTCATGCCTGGATTTTCTTGGGTTTTGTTTTTTATTTCCTTCCACTGACAAAAGTCAAACTTTTTTACATCACTTGTCATCTCTAAATTTCTCTTAGTTGAATGAAAGTTTGTTCATCTCTGTCTATGTAAGCCCTGTGATTGACTGGTGAACAGTCAAGGGTGCACCCTAGCCTGACAAGCCAGATGGACAGCTCCATATATCTGCCACAGAAATATTTCACTAGTCCATCTGGGTAGGAGCCCTTTAAATTTGATTTCAGGGGCAGAACGTTAAAAAAACAAGCTTGTGACTGGACAATCGTTTGGTTCGTCACATTCATCACAGACCAATCCACATCAAGCACGGTTGCCTCCTATAATGTAGCATTCATAGCAGCTAATGTATGGCTAATGGCTAACAACAGTTGAAAACAATTCATGGACATTAGCCATAGCGGCTAACTTAGCCACTAACAGCTAACAACAGTTAATGACCATTAGCCATTAGCCATTAGCCGCTAACAGCTAATGGCCTTATACTATTGTCTTACAGTATATTGTACCACACAGATGATTAATTTAACACTTATGTGTGACATGAACCTCGTCAAAGACAATCCCTACAAGTAAACTTCTGAGGAGGGCAGATTTCGCCAAGTTTCACTGAGTCGCCCAGGGGGACAATAGGCTAATCGGCATTTCCGCTCTCAACGTCCAGTTCTCAACTTCCAGTTGTCATCACGTCCGCATTCTGCAGCTCCCGCCTCTCTTCCCTGATTGGGTCATTAAGAATTCAGACAAGTGAATTTGTTGGACAACGGAAGCTGGGAAGACGGACCTGCAGGATTTCAGAATCAGGCAGGTCTGTCTGCTCTGCAAGGCTAGGTGCACCCTGCCTCTTGGTTAAAATTAACTGAGACAGGACCAGCCCTTGAGACCCTGAATGAGAATAACCATATTGGAAATAAATGGATGGTTAGGCTGTGCAAGACCCTAACTTTCCAGGTCAGTAATAATTACTTGTAATCTAACATAATGTTAATGGCTTGCATTTCAATTTGTTGAACCAATATCAGTATGTTTGGACTTAAATGTGAATAAAAATGCCTTTTTAAAGATATATACTCGTAAATGTCTTCTTTGTGGCATTAAAGGCATCTTATAGAGGCTTTCATTTGAACTTTTAATTGTTTCAGCTGTTAATGTATTTATTTCTATATTTCTTTTGTTATTCTTTGCAAAGTGTATTTTAAATGTATAAAGACTGTTGTAACATGACCATGCACAAACAGGTCCTACGATTATGCCCCAAGCAGTTTTTGGCTTTAAAACCTTGCCCAGGGCACCTCAGTAGTACCCTGGAAGTCAGATGGCACCCCCACCCCAACCCAAGTTAATTAGGACTGAGCAACTGCCACCCCCACATGTGATAAATCATTCTTAACAGCTTAAACTAGGTGATTGCAGGGCTTAAAAGGTCAAATTTAAACTTGGCAGTGCAGTGATATGTCGGAAAAGCACTCATTGTCTCCAGTGTCTTGCATCTCAGTGTTGCCCTTGTGTGGTATTCGTTCCACTTCGGTGTCTGCATATAATGAAAATAATCACAAAATAATTCAATATTCCTTGTTGGTTTTGGTCTTCGGGATGTTTCTGAGTCTTTGCGACTAAATATGAAACCTTATTGACAAGCCGGTTGAGCTTTTGGCTTCAGATATAACATACAGTAAGACTAAACTAAAACCACTGTCAACATAATCAGACAACCAGCCAACACAAGAGTTTCAAACCAAATGATCAAAAAAGTTCTGTCATCCAGCCATACAAGAGGTCATGACCATGAGTAAGAAGCTTATTGACAAACTATGTTTTTAGGGCATTTAAATATGAATTTGATTGACTGCTCCTAACCACTGCTTCTCCATCTGCTGCGTGAACTAAAAATATCACTCACAATTTGTCCCTATCTGCCCTGAAAGGCAGTGGCTAACATTACATAATGACACTGTGAAGGTTAGTCTTTATGGTTACTTAGTCTAATTGTATGATAATGGACTGGACCTTTACTGAGACAGAAGTGGAGGAATGAAGTATAAATACCACCTGATGGTCAAGAGTCTCTGTGAGGGAGACAAGTGTGAAGCAGTTAGGTACTGAAGAAGGTCAAGAAGAAGGGCTCGGGTGATTTTTATGGCAGCTTTATTGGTAGAACTTCTATAATTCAGGGGGGAACATGATGCTTAAAGACCTTGACGTGTGAATTCCAGAGGACAATCAGATCATCCCCCAGTCTGAGCGGATATCAGTACAAATTGGAAAAGAAAATACACCAATGCTTACCTAACCCTTTGACTGGCATTGTAACCATACAGTTGACTTTTTGATGCCATTTGCCTGTTTTTCCTTATTATTCATGTCTCTGAATATTTTGGACACCAATATGTATGGTGGTGTTGTTGTACATAAATGTAATTGTTTGAAAAGCAGAATAAATCAGAAGTGAATTGTTGCTGAATCTTTAGAATTTAACAATAAGAACATACATTGGAGTAAGAAAAAAAGATTTTACATTTGTCCAGATCCTCCAGCAATCAGAATTAAGTTGAAGGAAAAAAAAAAAAAGTTTTCATACGAAAAAAGAAAGAAAATGTTGCAGAAATAAAATTAATCCATTATCACCAAGATAACCCTTAACAGGCAAGCCAACCTCCTGATTGACCTTATCTGCTTCCCAATTGGGTAATCTAAAAAATAAAAGTGGAAATGCTGCTAAATTAAGAAGTAGGAACACAATTTTACCAGCAAATAATTTGTTGCAAATGTATTTCTTCGTTTGGAAGGTAAAGGGTTAAGAAATCCCACTTTCCAGCAAAAGATTGCTATGAGGCTCAATGATCTTAAACTAAACATGAATATATGAATGTCAAAGTCTAAAAAGCTTTTTCTATGTGTAGAAGTGGACTTTTTGGCAAGTATGGTTGAAATCCTTCAAAGTAGTTCAGGATATGGGGTTCACAAGCAACTACTTTTAAAGAGCCATGACTTTGATCTTTGACCCTAGACCTCAAGTTCCACTAACTCTAAGTAAAAGAACATTACATTTTTCTTTAGTTTTTTTAGTCTTTTATTTTCCTCCTTTTCTGTGTTTTAGGCCTCATCCACACGAAGACAAAACGCTGAACAGTTTCCAAAACGATCTTTATAAAGACGAAGGTGTCTACATGAATGCACTCGATACGCATGAAAATGCTGTAAAACACATGCCAGACCTCTAGGGGCGCTGTAAGGATATGACGGAAACAAGCAGAAGCAGACAAAAAAACAGTGGGCATGTGCACTTGCGGCAAAAGCTGTAAACACAGATTGTGATAAAGTGATCATAAAGTGGCGTAATGTGTCCTCGATAATTGTTTGTTCAACTCGGTGGTGATTGAAGAGAAGGAGATTTTGCTGCAACAGGGATAGTAGGGTCACTAGGTTCATCAGCACATATGCTACACCGTACGCCACCATTGTTGTTGCCGTTGCCGCGTGTGGCGCATGCGTGTCAATTCACATATGAAACTATGACGTAAGCATCTCTGAAAAGTTGCGGAAAGCCAGTAATCACGGAGCTGTGTATACGGCATTTCAAAATCTTTCCACTTTGGAACCTGGTTTCAAAAATGATCATTTACAGACCCCCCAAAACGCCGTCTTCGTATGGATGATATGCAGATTAGGCAAAAATGTATGCATTTAGACCTCTGTTTGTCTTCATGTGGATGGGGCATTTGTCTCTTTTTCTTCTATGTGTGTTTTAGTGTTTTTTAGGCTTGTATTTCTCGGCATTGCTCAAATAATGTTAGCTTCATCTTTTATTGACTTCTTATTTGTTATTTTAACAGACTTGTGTCTTTATTTACTTTTATTCAGATTGTTTATCTTTGCATCATCTTATTCAATCTTTTTATTGAAGAATTTTAAGGTAGTTGTTACTGTTCCGTCTCTTTTATTATCTATATTCTACTATTTTTTTCTGTCTTTCATTTATTTATTCATTTATTTATTTATTTTTAGCTTACTTTGGTCCTCACAGTCTCATTTTATGTAGCAGTGTCTGGGTCCCTATGACACATGGAGGGGGCCTTTTGAATCATGGGGCTGGAGTCACTGGACTCGACCCCATGACTCCATGTTAGTTAGCACCATTACAGTCTCTTGTGTGTTGCTGTATCCTGGTGTCTTGTGTCTCCAGCCCTGTGGGGTCAGGGCTTCTGCTGTGTCTGTGTCTAGTTACTGGACCTGGACTGTTGCGCCTACTTTTGGGGGTTTAAGTTTTCTATGTGTGATGATCTCTCTCAATTTTACTTTGCCATTTGTGTTTGTCTTAAATGTTCTTTGATTTTAATGAGCCTTTTCTGGTTGTTCCCTTTTTCCTTTGTGGTTAAACTCTTGTGCTTTGTGTCTTAAGTTCCTGCCTGCTGTTAAAGCACTTTGTAAAATAATGTTTATAAAAGTGCTATGCAAATAAAGTTTATTATTATTATTATTATTTTATTCTAATCATCACCATTCTCTCTAAAATAGATATTCTTGCAATGTTTGAAGATCAAATCTTGAGACATTACGACCAGAGAAAAGTCAACGAGGATAATCATGAAGCACAATTATCTTGACCACTGGCCTAATACCTTTAAAACCCATTTACTACACAGTCAAGTAATAAAGAGTGTGTATCCAAAGTGTATAGACTCAAAGCATCCCTGAAACATTGCAATAATTAACTATGACCTCCAAAATCTAGTCTCTTGACATTTCCTTCGGGAAGGTGTTTATGCTGAGTTTATAGCAATTGACTGGAAGCATCTTGAGACTTTGCAAACATTGGATAACCATGAACCACCATGATAACCATTGATCTAAGCTCTTCCAAATTCAGCTGGCATCCTCAAATTGAAGGGGGAATTTGTGCAAAGTTTGAAGAGCATCAGTTGAGACAATACAAACCCAAAAAAGTCATAGCAGAGGATAATCATGAAGCATGATCTTTACCTTAATTCCTTTAAAATCCACTGACAATCAACCATTGACCTCCAAAATCCACTTATGTTGTATTTTCATTCAGTGTTTATGCTTATTTGTAGTAAAGTACTGAATGTATTCTCTAGACTTTGTAACAAAAAAGGTCACAGCATTGGATCAAATGAAGCATCATGATCTTAACCTTTTGACCAATGACCTTCGATTCTATTTGCACCCTCCTCCTGTCAAAGTGGTCGTTTTTGCAAAGATTGAAGAAGATATCTTGTAGCATTCTTGAGCTATTGTGTTTTAATTACTGGCTGAGTGTACACATGGTCGTTCAGAAAGACAACCAAAAACATGATGACTCTGACCTCGGCTGTCAGCAGCACTGAAGCATAAAATAGCTTGTTGCGGTGCTCCCAGAAGACAAATTTGATGGGTTAAAAATTTGGCAAATCAGCTTAATTTTCATATTTTCTGCGACCAAACCATCCGCACTCACAAGCCATGAGAGCAAAGAGCGACGATCCCCTCTGTCCTCTTCTTCTCCATGTCCCCGCTGATGAAAACAACACAGGCACAAGGACACCCAGATGAGAATTAATTGAAACTAGTGCGAGTCTCAGCAAAGCCTCATCACCCCGGCCCCTGAAATGATCAAGGGGACTAAGGGAGTGACTCACGCCTACGTCGCTGAAGTGGCTTTGATTCCTCCTAGTCACTCTGACATATCAGTGGCAGATGTGTTACATAAAATGCGGTGGGTGTACTGTGTGCCATATGAACCTCAGCCATGAATGAGTGCTTATTATGCATGACCTGGGAGGACGCTGTCAAACATGAGCGATGGAAATAACATATGATGAAAAAGAGCAGTTGTGACGATAAAAATAGCAGCCTGTGATGTGGGTCCAGATTATCAATGTTGAATAGCATCTTGACCATAATATTAGCAATGAAGCCATTTTAAGGACAAGAACAAAATTCAAAGATAGTAAGAAAATGATAACAGATGCTTGTTGGTAATGAATGAGTAAAATTCTGGATGTATAAATAAATGGATGGATGGATGGATGGATGGATGGTTATATGAATAGTTGGATGGATATATAGTTGGGTGAATGGATGGAGGAATCAACGAGAGCAAGATACAATGCTTTAAATGGTAAGATGGAAAATTGTATTAATGAATGGATGGGAATAGCATGATGCCATGCTTTGGACGGATACAATAATGTATGACAGATGGATGGATGGATGGATGGATGGTTATATGAATGGTTGGATGGATAAATAGATGGTTGAATGGATGGATGAAGGAAATAAGAGCAAGATACAATGCTTTAAATGGTAAGATGGATAAATGTATTAATGAATGGATGGATGGATAGCATGATGCTATGCTTTGGAAGGGTACAATAATATATGACATATGGATGGATGGATGGATGGATGGATGGATGGATGGATGGATGGATGGATGAATGGTCGGATGATGGCATTATACCAGGCTTTTGCCTGAGTGAATGGATGGACAAATGGTTGGACCAAATAAAGAAGGGATGTGTACACAGAGGGATGAATAGATTTGGGGATGGTGGGTAAGAGCACCTTTCTTGGGGATGATTTGAGTTATGAATTAATTAGTGGATGGATGGATGGTTGGATAAATGGCATGCTTTATGGATCTAAAGGTGCCTGTATTAATGATTGACTTAATGGATGGATGCATGGATGATTAAGTAGATGGATGAATGGATAAAGGCAGTACATCTTGTTTTTGGATGGATGGATGAATTGATGTTTAAATGGATGACAGATGCTGACTGGATGGATGGTCAGACAATGACTTGATGGATGGATGGATGAATTGACGTATCGATGGCAAGACCCCATGCATCAATGGTATATGATGGAACAAGACAGTGATCACCAGCTGGCGGCCCGGGGGCCACATCCAGCCCCCCATAGCTTTCTACATGGCCCCTGTATGATTATCAAATTCAGAAACATATCTAGGGCAGAAGTTTTGTTGTGGTTTCAAAGGCATCTTTGCTGTTAAAATCTCCAAAACTACTGTTGAATTTCCCACAAAAAATCTTTGATTGAAACTGTTGTATCAGGCATGACTCTATATTAAAATTGTTTTACATAAAGTCACCCATGATCTGATATTTAAACAGAAAACAAGGACACTGGAGTCAAACATAGAGCTTGAAAATATGAAAATCCATTACACAGTTAGCTAGAGTATCTCTTTGTAGTTTGCAGCAGTATGGGCGATCGGGACTGATCTCACTTTTAAAGGTAAAGGAATGCACACAGTTCTGGAGAAATCCAACTATGTTACTCACAAATACTTAACTCGATTTATTTTAGAGTCCAGCCCCCATGACGTATGTCAGGAAAGAACTGGCCCTCAAATAAATGTACATAGTTGATGACCCCTAGATAGGGTTGCCAACACCCAGAGATTAAAATAAGGGACACCGCCCACTGAAGAAATGGTGGCTGAAAAAATTTGGGGTATTAGATGGTAAAAAACGCACATATAACAGCATTTTGGCACAGTTTTATCTATTACAGATTATACAAACACATCCAGCTACTGCATTACACTAGTAGTAACAAGATTGTAATAAAAACTCATGAGCAGTTTGATCAGTTTGTATTTGAGGCATACATGTGAGACAGTAATACAAGTATATATTCATTTTTTGCAAAATGTGCAATGTAACAGTTAACTACTGTTGTCTTTTCTTCTGGACTTGAACAGTTTTAAAACAATGTAAACACAATGTAACAGCAGTAAACAATGTAGGAGTAGGCCTAATAGTGCGACTAAGTTGTGCAAACATATTTTGGTTGTTGCCTACTTATTTGGAAACTTAACTCCATTTATTTTTTTATTTTTAACTAAAAAAGTGCAAAACCACAACTGTAAAATCTTCTGAACAAAAAACCAACAAGGTGCAATATCTGAACTGAAAACATACACACGACACAAGTAGTAAACATTGGCATACTTCCACTTCCTCACAAACAGCTGCCTGCTTCGCCGCTAGTCGCTCGCTACTCGCACATGTATGCACACACACACTGGGACTGAGTCACACGCACATAAGCACGTAAGCGCTGCAGCCATAGGCTGAAGCTGTGCCTGCCTACCCTGGCAACTGAGCAGTCCTAGTGCTCGTATTTTACAGCTGGCCATGCAGGCAGGCAGCCAGACACACAATGCATGGTGCACAGAGAGAAAAAATAAATGCATCTTCCCTTTACCCATGTGGCTGGGACAAACAACGTCCCGGTCGGGATGCGCTTCTTTTGGCTCAAATACGTGACGTTCTGGCAAATACGGGACGGTTGGCAACCCTACCCCTGGAATAGGAGATCTGCTGGTGGATGTGCAGCCATCAATCTGTGATGCTTTCATGGTCGTGAAAAACCAAAACCTTTGAGAATGTTTCAAGCACTTTCTTAAATCCAGCACCATGTGATCAGTCTTGAATTAACACTGACTGGCATTGTCACCGCTAGGTTGACTGTTCTGTTACCATATTGCTGTATTTAAAACACATGCAATGACTCAAAGCTAGCATGATGGGTAAAATGGATAGTTTTTTTTGTTGTATCTGTGTTGTTCTATTTGAAAATGACTAAAATTCTGCAACAGAATTGAAAGAGATCCATTCAATCAAATCATGCCAAGAATGACCTTAAATCGGCACGTGAACCTTTAGGTTGACCTGCATATTTGCTTCCTGATTGGGTAATTCGAAAAATCAAACCTAAAGTGTTGCTAAATGAAGAGGCAGGAACAGTTTTTTGCAAATGTATTTCAAAAAGTAGTATCAAGTCAACGGGTTTACGATCAGAATTTATAGATCAAATGCTTAAAAATTTGAATCTACTGACAGCCAAGACCCTCCCAACAGACCACAGTGTGGAGTCTCACTCACTATGCCAGAGTTTGCTCCAATCAAGCCAAGCACCCTTACTTCTTCTGAAAGCTTTTCTTCTCAACAAGTAAAGGCTCTGAATAAATCTTCCCACTGTGTCCTTTTAGCAGCCGAGAGTTCAGACAGCCCACACATCTCTGAAAGCCTCATGCTTAAAGATTAAGATGAACTAGACAGGACAAATTTGAACAATGCCCTCTGCTCTGGTTTGTTTAAAAACCAGCAGGAGGAGAGGCGGCCTGAAAGTGAATGATAGCGAGGAGCCAAATCTGAATTCAGGATGAGTGTCAGGTTAATATTCTCCTGCTCTCTCCTGCGACTATAATTCATTCCCCCGAATCGCAGCAGGAAAAAAAGACATGAAAGCCTCTTTTTTACCCCCCCCTCCCTCCTCTCTGTTCTCATCAGCCGGAGCCTTGCACGCATCCTCTCGATTACCATCGCTCATCTTTCCCCTTTTGTTTCTCCCCTCGTGTCCCCATTCAATCCATTTTCATTTCCCCCTCAGTTCCCTTTACAGCTGCTTTCATTTCAGCGCGATCGCTCAATCTTCCCCAACCTCTATTCTACACCCCTCTCCGCTTTTTCACCAAGCGCCCCCTTACAAGCTCCGTCTCACTTCCCCCACCTGTCTGTCATCTTTCAGCCCTTTTATTCCGAACCTCTCGCTCTTTATTTTTGCAGACTTTGGTGCCACAGTTTGTCTGCGTGTTCCGCTCTCCTTGCTTGCTCTTGCTCTGTCAGATTTTCTCCCACCACTCTTCGCCATGCCCTCCACGGACCAATTAACTTCTCCAGCATGATGTCTCCTCCAACCACACACACCCCACAAGGCTGGACAGATCAGAAGGTTCAAGGACGAAGACGCACACATCATGGATTTAATATTTTAGCCCGGAAAAATGTGCATTTGAAGTGGCCTCCAGGACCCATCTTTCCCCAGAATATCCTAGCATTTAGTGCAAAAAGTGGCGAACGCCGAATGGTCCGACTTGAGGAAAAAGGACACATTCCCAGGAGAAAGAAAGAGAACGAAACTCACAGGGCACATTACACAACACACCAGGGTACTTCCAGGTTTGCATGTGGCTTGTTTTCTCTGCAATACTGCCGTTGACACTAAGAAACATTCGAGTGTCAGCTCGGCGCAGAGTAGCGAGCTTGGATTTTTTCTGGGGGTTTTTTAACCCTGTGACTTCAACACTTTGAAATACATTTGCAAAAAAATGTTTGTTGGTAAAATTGCATTCCTGCCTCTTTATTCAGCAACATTTTAGGTTTTATTGTTAAAATTTTGCTCTGTCGCAATATGGCGACAGAAAAGACAACCAAGAGGTTACAATGCCAGTCAAAGAGTTAAGTGCAAGTCTTGAAAGTAAGAAATGCAGCCAACTAAGGATTATGGGCCATCAGTGGCCAATTAATCACACCCCAGATAAAAAATATTCCAGTTGCTACAGATGGCAAAGCTCTTGAGCTTGTGAGGGAGGCACCATTTTATGAAGACACCCTACTATTGCATAAATGGCCTTGTTTTTGGCAGAATATAAAGAGGTTTTAAAGATTATAAAATGTCTGGAAGTTTATTTAAACACAGCAGGAATTCGGCTGGAAGGGGAAGATTGCATCAAGTGCATATTTCCAATATATGAACAGATGTTCTGTGGCAGTAGTAGTCAAATCAAACACTTTATGCACTATAAGGAGCTACAACTTGTCATTAAGCTACCTGCTGAAAGAAAGTAGCTTATACCTTTATGGAGCTTAAACTTAGTAAATGAATACATTTTCCAAAATTCCACAAACTTTCCTCATGGCGCCATCAGATGGTTAGCTTTTAGGTTGTTATTATTAGGCTCTTATTGAGCCACTGCATTTTTTTTAAGCAAGCTTAACTTGCTTCTGTGGCTTAAAGGTGTAGTCAGCAATCTTCTAATCTTATCTAATGCACTAATTGTCAAAATCACCGTATTTCTGCTCTACATCCGCAAGATGTCACCACTGACAGCATGTTGAAAAAAAAGTCCAGTTTCAATACCCAGCCTTGGCTCTGAATTTCAGCAGGTAAATACTGCTGAAATTCAGCAGTTCCATGATAACGTTTACTTCATAATATGAATTCTTGACCCTGAAAATCCACACCTCACCCCCAGAATCACGTTGATATCGTAATTACTTTGAAAGTTATTGAGTAAAAATTATTGTTGCTAATGGCGATCAACTAGATCACCACCAAAATTTTGAAGGTGGCCCATTACCAACATCTCCTGGAAATTTCAGCAAAATTTGTCCAGTTGTTTTTGTGTTATTGTGCTAACAAACAAATATATATTGCCAAAACATAACCTCCTTGGCGGAAGTGATTATATCATACTCACTCTTGTCCTGATGTTTTAAAGCATCTAAATCATGTAAATGGGTGAAAAATCAAAAAAATGCTTTGAAAACACCCTGCTCTGAGGTGACAGAGGCTGCTGGAGGCTATGATAATGAACTACATTAATTTGAGCCTCTTTCTAACAGTTATAACTTTTCCCTGGACTAGCAGAAACACATGGAGGTGGGGACTGTATGACCATGACATCATAAACCCAAAGAAGTCGAAAATTGAGCTTTTAATGGTCACCTTCTTCAAAGAAAGATAGTAGTACTTCTCCTGCTTGCATGTAAATATGTATAAAATGCACGATAAGGATCAGCAAACATTGATATTTAAAAAAAATATATGTTGTCGCTTAGCTTTTTAATACACCAAAAATCTTGGTGAGTGTCGTGACCTGCACCTCCTTGGAAAGTTGTCACCAAAGATCCTCGAGTAAACAAGTGATTGACACTTCAAGGACTAAATTTCCATCTGTTACCGAGCCCTCCCCACAGTCAGACATCTTACCAACAGAACATAGGTGACAGACATCCCACCTGTCAAAATGTCATTTAGAATTAATGATTGAAAGAAAGTCAGAATCTGAAGGGAAAAGGGATTTTTCTTAAATATTAATGTGTCGAAAACGGGTGAAGTGGTGCTTTGAATTAAAGCAGCATCAGTGTGTTCACTCTGAAAGCTGTCGGAAACAATGGCCATTAGCTGATTGAGAGTGAGGTGTCTGAATGGATGAATAATGAGGTCAAAGTTCAAAAATAATGCCCATTTTTAGGGAGATTAGATTCTCATTTGAGCAGTACAATCAACAAATGGGGACATTTTTGTACACTGGCACCACAGATATAGCTGTGATAGATATAGAAACTCCATCAATCAAACTTGAATCTTCTTAAACAGCAGGAAAGACCATTAAAATAACTTCTGATTATTCATGACGTGTCAACATTTCATGTCTAAAACTGCTGCCAGGGGGTATGGGTAAAAAAATATCCTGAGCTACACTGGTCCAAATTTTCCCCAAAACGTTTTTTAAAGATCCTGGCTGAAAAATCCACTTCAATTTTCAAAAAGTGGTTTAAGCATGCTTAGAAACCCCTCTGTTTCAACCCTACCCAAAACAGACTGTTTTTAGTATGCTGTCACTTTAAGGCACAAACCTCATACCTCCACTTTTTGTTATTTTCTAAACATAAAACAGTGCTATCAGGCACCTTTGTTGAAAGGTTTAATGAAATTTAAGTACAACAGAATCATCGATAATCAGTGTGTTACAGTTTCTAGTTATTCATCCATTCAGTCCTGGAGCATTTTTCAATTTCCTGAGAACCTGCCATTTTGGAGATCAGAGCTTTGTGCCTGACATATACCCATTAGTTTTGATAACCAATGCCCCAGTTGGGAATAGGTGTGACTTTAGCTTTTTCAAGCTGTGCTCCAGTGTTTACTGTGCACATACGGACTATCTTCTTTTTATATTTGTTTTTTTTTTTTAAATAAAAAAGTCATGTTGGTCAGTTTTTATGTTGTTGAGTGTTTTAATAACAGTTTAACCCAATTCCAGAACAACAAAAAAAAAAAAGACTAAGATACTGTTTTTAATTATTTATTCAGTTCTGGAGAGTATTTTTAAATTTTGGAGATAGAAGGTTTGTGCCCTACAATATACCCAATAGCTTTGACCAGCTTTTACCAATCCCCTGTTGGGAAGTAGGTTTGACTTTGGGTTTTTGATGCTGTGCTCCAATGTTTACCATGGCACATACCTCTTATCTCCTTTATTTATTTATTTTTATAAGTACTGTCAGTCACCTATGTTGTTTGGTGCTTTTAATAAATGTTTCACCAAATTCCGGTACAAAAACAAATAACTTGTAATCAGTGCAATACTGTTGTTATTCAATCATTCCGGAGATGCCTGACAATGCCCTAATTTGCAATGAGTAAGAAGACTCCTCTTGGGAAATAGATGTAGCTATGGCTCTTCTGTGCTGTGCTCTACCTTTTACTGGGGCTGGACATGCTTTGTCCAATACATGCTCTGTTTAAAACCCACCAAGCTCAGGGGGTTTCTATCTTGGGGGCGGTGGCATATCCCTGCATTTTTTAAAGTTAAGCAAGCATTGTTGGAAGTGGAAGAATTTAGATGATGTTGGGGGGTTTGTCATTGTACCATGGGGACATACTTTTGTGTGAAACCATTAAAAAAATATATTTTTATAGTGTGTGACCTTGATAAAAGTTTAGACAATTTTCAGTTCATTCTACGCCATGAATCTATTTGTTGAACACTAAAGAAAAGGTTAAGTGTAATCCTAGTAAGTCCAATTAAAGGTACAAAAGGCAAAACTAGGGCTCATATGTTTGATTTCAGTGACCTCAAGAGCATTTTCACAACAGCTAATGTCCAAAACCTTCTAAATTTCACCGAGTGCTATTGAACCTCCTCTATTCGTGGTCTATCCCAGATTCTGGACTAAGGCCCCATCCACACGAAGCCAAACCGAGGTCTAAACGCATACGTTTTTTGCCGAATCTGTGAATCATCCATACAAAGATTCAGCGTTTTGGGGGTCTGTAAATGATCATTTTTGAAGCCAGGTTCCAGAGTGGAAAGATTTTGAAATGCCGTATATGCAGCTCCCTGATTACTGGCTCTCCGCAAGTCTTCAGATACACTTACGTCATAGTTTCATACCTTCATTGACATGCATGCGCCACACGCGGCTACGACAATGGCGGCGTACGTGAAGCATATGTGCTGATGAAGCTAGTGACCCCACTATCCCTGTTGCGGCAAAATCTCCTTCTTCTCAATCACCACCGAGTTGAACAAACAATTATCAAGGACACATTACGCCACTTTATGATCACTTTATCACAATCTCTGTTTACAACTTTTGCGGCAAGTGCACATGTCCACTGTTTTTTCGTCTGTTTCCGCTTGTTTCCGTCATATCGTTACAGCGCCCCTAGAGGTCTGGCATGAGTTTTACAGCGTTTTCATGCGTATCGAGTGCATTCATGTAGACACACACATTTTCTGAGACGCCTTCATCTTTATGGCTATCGTTTTGGAAACTGTTAAGCGTTTTGTCTTCGTGTGGATGGGGCCTAAGTCTCATGTGATTTGTGGCCCAGTCATGAGAATTGGTCAGCTAACACTGTTAAGCACCATATTGTCAACAGCTCTGCATTCATTCATCTATAGTCTTAATACAATGGGCCATTTGTCTTGAGCATAGAAGTGCTCTATCACATAAAGAAGCCATGTTAAACACAAAACGGCATTTATAAGTCTTTTCCTTGCCTTTTCCACTTTTGAAAGTGCGTATATATTGTGCTTATACCTTTTGGGTTCCTGGGGAACTAGAGTCTAGACCAGCTGTCTTTGGGTAAAAGGTGGGGCACACCCTGAACCAGTCACCAGCCAATCACAGGGCCAAATAGGACAGCCAAGAATTCGTTCTCACACTCATACCTAACTGCAACCTTGAGCCACCATTCAACATGAGGAACATGTTTTTTTCTGTGAGGGGAAGCTGGAGAGCTCAGAGAGAACCCATGCAGGCAAGGAGAGAACACAAAGTCCACAAAGGAAGGCCCTGGTTGACACAGGGATTGAATCAGCAACCTTCATGTTTTGAGGCATGCGCAATTGCCTATGCTAAAACATTCAATTTTAAAAAGTCACCTGGATATTCCAAGGAGCATGTCCGGGCATTTAGAGTAAACATTAGAGCACAATGCTGCGAAACTGATGCCTTATCAACTTCAAAATGAAATAAATGGAGAAATTACAATTAAAATCCGTAATGTTTGCATGGAAAGAGTTTTTAAAACCAAATTTCTTGGGATTATGATTGACAGTAGGTTAATATGGAAACAACATATTGATTACATAATAGATACAATTTTTAAAGTCAGTTCTGAAAATCTATAATTCACTTATTGTTCCTTACATGGCTTACTGTATAGAACTGTGGGGATCCACATATAAAACATATATGAATTCAGTAGTTGTCTTACAAAAAAAGAGCCATACTTATCATCAGTAATACAGATTATTATGCTCACACTGATCCCTTGTTTTTAAATTCACATATTATGAAATTTTCTGACTTGTTTTATTCTAAAATAATGTCACTAATGTTTACTGCAAAACTAAACTCTCTTCCTTGTGCTGTGCAAAGGTTCTTCTCAATTCAGGGGACTCAATATGAGTTAATAGGTGTTGGCAAGTTCTCTGTTCAGAAAGCTAGAAAAGGTATAAAAAAGAGATGTGTTTCTGTTGTTGGGGTTAAACTGTGGAATGATGCAAATATAAATATAAAAACCTGCAATTCATGTTATATCTTCAGAAAAATGGTCTCCAAAGTTATCTTTGAAAATTATAAGTGTTGATCATGTAATGATGTTGTTAATGTTAATTCTTTATATTTGGTTTTTGTTAGCTTATTTTTTGTTAAATATATGGGCTAGGCTCAGATAAGCATTTTGCTTCTGCCTATGCCCTCTCAGTCACTACTTATTATAAGAATTCTGGTTAGTTTAAAATGTCTATTTTGTGACGAATATTGTACAATGTATGCTGACTGAAATAAAAAATCCTGCAATCCTACAAAACTTCCTGAAAGAGAAGGGGTGAAACTGAGGGCTTCATTGGCATGACAAAATTATATGAACGGATCTATTTTATGGCAAAAACCTATCTTTTCTTTTCTTTTTTTTTTTTTTTGCTGGGCTAGAATGTTGAAATGTTTATTTCTGTTCCAGCTCCAGTTTCATAAACCAGTGATTGGTACTTCTGCAGCCACAACATATTTTCATAATTTTCCTCAACTGTTGTCCAAAACCTCCTGACTTGAATGAACAACCACAGAAATTTCCAGAAAAGTGCTCTCAAGTTAAAGGATAAGTTCAGTTTCTGCAGCTTTCACATTGTTTATAGAATGAAGTAGAACAATATACTCACTCAGAAGGCTTTCCTGATGCAAACAGTGCTTCGGGAGATATTTAGATCTAAAAACGAGCAGCACACATCCGTATAATGGTAGCACACGGGGCATGTATAGCACCGCTCCTAAAACTGCATTAATCGTCCAAAAACTCATTAGTTTCACCAATATTTCATCATGGTCCGCTGGGGCTACTCCTCCAAGACAGTCCGGGGTCGCTTCACCCATGTGTTTATGACTGTGCTGACCTCTGAACTGAAGACTTTCTTTACGGCTGCCGCGCATGCGCAGTACGGCTCATTGTTTCAGCGGCAACCGCCAGCTACTCAACAACTTTCTTCTTCCAGTTTTGTGCAAAATGGACGAATATCTATCTGATGAAGATGTTGTGGACGGGAACTTTGAATATGATGGGTGTCCTTACAGTTTCGAGCCAGAGTTTACAGATGAGGAGCTCATCGAAAGGAGGACGCGGAAGCAAAGAGAAGAACAGCTGACCAGAGAGCAGTCTTCAGTTCAGAGGTCAGCACAGTCACAAAACATGTCTGGAGCAACACCAGACTGTCGTGGAGGAGTAGGGCGAGAAGACCATGATGAAATATTGGCGAAACTAATGAGTTTTTTGATGATTAATGCAGTTTTAGGAGCGGCGCTATACATGCCCTATGTGCTGCCATTATATGGATGTCCGCCGCTCAATTTTGGATCTAAATATCTCCCGAAGCACTGTTTGGATCAGGAAAGCCTTCTGGGTGAGTATGTTGTTCTACTTCACTCTATAAACAATGTGAAAGCTGTAGAAACCAAACTTATCCTTTAAGTGACAATCCAATTGAGTCCAAGGTAGTGGAGTGTGGATATCTCTTTTGTTATTAAAGAAGAAGACGGAAAAAGATTCTACCCCTGCGGGAGTGTTCAGTCCTTTCATTCTATAATTGAACATGATACACACACATGCACAAACAGAATCCCATGACGTGTGCTAATGGAGAAATGTCAGAGTGAGGGGTTACGCATGAATAAGAGCCTTGGGCAGTTGGGGAGGGGTTCGGCACCCCGGTCAAGGGCGAATAAGTATTGTCAGGGAAGTGAGCTGCTTCCTCTTCTTGTTATGATAGTGAGACAGGATCATTCATAGAGAGGGGAATGAAAGTGATTATGCTGATTTTGAAGCATTTACATTCAGAGGGAGAAATAATAGTGGCCCAAGGGCAGATCCTTGAGGCACTCCACAGTCAGGATGTAGTTAACACATAATGACTTTGCATTTATTCTTGTCTTGGAGCAGATAAACAAATCACATTGACTCATTTGTACTCATTGTTTTGTGCTTTATCTGAGGTATAATTATTAAAGAAGCACAAGCAATTAGTATTTTCCTGCTGCTGCCGTTTTTTGGCCTTTCTAGTACCTCCAATCTATTAAACTAAATTAATGTTTTGAAGACAGATAAATAAATGAATAATGTTTTTTCTCTCTCTTTTTTTCTTCTTTTTTTTCTATTTTTTAATGTTTATTACACAGCTTGGCTTTTTTTCCCAAAACATAAAAGAGCAAAAACATTCATGGACGTACTGTTGATTTTATTAAACACTAGAGGTTTACACTTTTTTTTTAATATTGATAATTATTATTGCTTGTATTTTGTGTCATTTTTATGATAGCACTCAGGCTACTTTACAAGGCAATTAATCTGCACTCCTGTTACCACCCATGGCTGTGATTAGGGATTGATCACATGCCAAGGTGTAATACTTCTATCATAAAATGGGGTTAAAGGGATGGGTTTCAGCTTAAAATCTGATGAAAAGTCGACATTTGTTGGACACTCTTGGTGCATGGACTCACACGAGCGAGGGTTACCACATTTCCACAGAACTACTTCCATGTGCACCAATAACATTCCTGATGTTGCTGGGATGCTTATGTGGAATATAACTTTGATTTGAGCTTCATCATTTATGTCTTTTCTGGTTAGTTTTAATTGTTTAGTGTCAAAAGCTGAAGAAGTCAACAGACCAAAAACAGATGTCTGTGTTTTCCACATTTTGCTAGCAGATAGCTTCCTCAAAAAACTACATTTGTGAACAAAATTAGCAAAGAGAAAATTTTTAAAACAAAATTTCCGTTTTAATTGCAGTTTTGTGCAGTTAAGCCCAAACAAAGTTCACCATATTTAATTGAATTTGCAATTTCCTGATTTATTTTCAGACTTTACCAGCTTTAATTCATGCCTTTTTAATCTGGAGCCTAGAAACATCAGCCTTGGTAAGTACCTCAATGAAAATCCATCCATTAAATTTAGGTTCACCAGACCAGATTGGAGACATCCTTCCACAAAACAAGAATCTCAAAATGTAAAATCATTAAGGAGATAGACCTCTGTATTGTTAAAAACAGAGCTTGTACTTAGGAGAAAAACTTCTGATTCATAAAGTCAGCCTCCAACGCTAATCTTTCCCAAAAGCCTCCAGTCACGAGTGAGCCACGTCTATATTTAGTCGAACTTTAATTCTGTGCCATTGTGTGATGTCACATCATCGATTCTTGCCTCTCAGACTCAGACATTGTTTGCTGGTTTATTTACTTCGGCTTTTAGCTTGGTCACGGCTGAAGAAGAAGAATAAGACACAGACACACAGAGGATGGGCGTAGGGGATGATAAGACTCGGAGTGAGACGGGTGCACGAGGAGACACATGATACGGGCGAGCACACACACAGGCCATCAGCCTAATTACTAGCGACAGGGAGGGAGCTGAGGGAAACAACCAGGGCCGCGGCCACTTCCACTGTGGTGCACCGCTGGCAGTATGCCCCAGTTATGCATTTAATACACACATCAGCACGCACAAGCACACGTGTACACAAGTAACCATCCCTGGAGTTAGCGCGCGCTAACGCACACAGCTCCACTTTTTTTGCGTGCGAAATGAAATGAAATTACACGGTTGGTGTTGTTAGTTTTTACGGTGATTCAGCACCACGGACGGAACCACGTGTGCGGTAATAGAGATAAAACACACATTTGCTCCCTCGCTTTTCCCCGTGAACACATGCCGACACACACAAACACGCACACACTGGAGCAGTGCCAAGTCTTGGGGCGAAAGGCCTTCTGAATCTTTTAATTGGATGTGTGTTTTGACAGGCTAATCTCAAGAACAGTACACTTTCTGCCCACCAGAGCCTTTCCACGCGTACTTGAAGACCGCAGAAATGCATCTTTAATGACCTAAGTGACATATTTACTCAGGTTTATAATTATCTGCCATCTCTGTGCTTCTTTTTGCCTTTTTTTCCCCGCCACATATATGTGCCTAATCTCTTATATAGATATATATGGAAATCTGGAGGGATCAGTAGCAGAGTGGTGCCCTTCAGTGGTGCAGATGCTTATATAATACAGAATTCTCCAGTTTTGGCCTGTTAGTCTCGTAATAGTTCCAACTTTTTCAGGTTTTCATTCACATTTGTCCCTAAAAAACACTCTGCATATTTAGGTGCAGTGCAGGGGTCTTTCCTATTTTCCACCTGACCTTGCATTCATATTGTTTAAAAGCAAATCAACATGCACCCTTGTTTGTGCAGAGAGGTGTGTTTGTCTAAAAGATAAGAGATGTAAAGCACCAAACAGGTTCTCTAGATGAAGATAATAGCTGAAAAAATTGGTTTAAAGTCTACAAGCTTTGGTGCAGTGTTAACTGTACATGATAGATGATGCTAGCCTTGCAGAGCAGACAGACCTGCCTGATTCTAAAATCCTGCAGCTCTGTCTTGCCAGCCTCCGTTGTCCAACAAATTCACTGGGCTGAATTCTTAACGGCCCAATCAGGGAAGAGAGGCGGGAGCTGCAGAATGCCGACGTGACGACAACCGGAAGTTGAGAATGGACATGCCAATTAGCCTATTGTAATCATTGCTACTCAGTGAAACATGGTGAAATCTGCCTTCCTCAGAAGTTTACTTGTAGGGATTGTCTTTGACGAGGTTCATGTCACATATAAGTGTAAAATAAATCATCTGTGTGGGATAATTTAGTGTAAGACGATAGTATAAGGCCGTTAGCTGTTAGCCACTAAGTTAGCGGCGAATTAACTGTGGTTAGCTGTTAGCGGCTGTTAGCGGCTAATGGTCATTAACTGTTGTTAGCTGTTAGCGGCTAAATTAGCCGTTATGGCTAATGTCCATGACCTGTTTTTAACTGTTGTTAGCCATTAGCCGCTATGTATGCTTCATTAGGAGGCAACCCTGCTTGATGTGGATTGGTCTGTGGTGAATGGGACAAGCCAAACGATTGTCCAATCACAAGCTTGTGTTTTTTTAACGTTCTGCCCCTGAAAATGTATTTAAAGGGCTGCTACCCAGGTGGACTAGTGAAATATTTCTGTGGCAGATATATGGAGCTGTCCATCTGGCTTGTCAGGTTAAGATGATGCGCTAAAAGATGGAAATACATCCTTAAAATCAAAACAACCACTCCATCAAGATTTTATCATATATACAAGAGATTGGAAAGGATACCAGAAGCCATCTTATTTTTTGAGAGTTGGTGATGTTGTGGGAATGCTTTCGTGAAATATAACTTATACCAGAAGTCCCAAAATATTTCATATCAATGATAAATTATATTTAAAAAAAATAATTGTGACCCAGAGCTAACTCTGGTTTGCTTTTTAGAGAGTTTGATTGGTTTGGATTCCAACAAAGCCCCATCAAGTGGCAGGTGGCCAAATTGAACAGGTTTGGACCGCTGGCAAAGGGCAGAATAAACGAAAACCAAACTATTCAAATGATGCATTGAAATATGGAAACAGATACATAATATTAATACACACTCCAGTAAAGAAAATATAGAAGACCAGACACCTGCTTGTCTTTATGCTGATGTTGGAGGAATGCATTTGTGAAATATAGCTTTAACCAAAGCAACAACAATTCTATGCAATTAAAATCTATTTGATCCATTGTTGTTCTTTGGCTATTTTACCCTAAAAGCAAGGTAATTACAAGGCTTTTGGTGACACCATGTCCTGCTTTGTATCAACTAGTATCCATGATAGGGCCATGTGAATAAGAAACCTTGCTTGGAAACATCTGATCTATCCATTTAAGTAAGACAATAGAAAATAAATGGGGACATAAGATGGTGCATTGATGAACTCCACAAGTGTATAGCTGTATTTTTGGTTGGAATAAATGCTTCCAAAGAAATTGTCGTGATCTTTTTGGTATATTTTGAGCTCTCTTGGTGGACAGGGAAGGCCATATACAGTCTACAACACTCCTATGATATTTATAGAGATGCTAGCTCTCAGTTTTTCCTCTCAATTGAAGTTCGATTGGGAGAAATGACCGCTCTTTACTCCCAATTCAAACACTGAGAATGAAAAGCCAGCAGCAGAATACTCACGCGAACAATGGCACAGTCAAATGCTCCAGTTTTCAGCACCGTGACACACAATTTATTTCCTGGCAACAGCATCACAGACCTTGAACTAGACCACATCTGAGAGCATTCATGTGGAAAGAGCAGGCAATAAGGCTTTGTCGTGCTGGCACATATGATCCTCCACGCTGCCTGATGTAACAGTGGAATAGCAAGTGACGTCCTCGTCCTGCGTTCAGCCGGTGATAAAAAAAAGGAGGTTTTTATAGACGGGCTGTACTGTCTGCACAGGATGTACCCGCCATCAAAGATGTACCAACACTGATGCTCCCAGTTAGAACTCAACTGGGAGCTCGACCTGAACAAATGATCAAGCAGTCTGTTGGATGTGTTTCTGCTGAACTCTGCATCACCAGCTTGTGTGCACTATTCTGATTGGTTTACTCGAAAGTTAACGTTTGCAGAAGAAGCCATGATGACATATTTAGCTTCTGATGGTGCTAATCTACATGCCGTTATTCCAGTGAAGTTGGTACATTGTGTATAGAAAGTAGAATACAATGATTAGCAAGTCCTTTTCAACATTTATTCAATTGGATACTCAAAAAGACAAGATATTTCATTTTCAAACTGTATTGAGCTTTCCCTCATTTTGATTTGATGATTTGGTGATATGCTCCAAAAATGATGGGTCAAGAGAATTGATGCCAGTTTGTTAGATCACTTTTTCTTTTTAAAAGCACCAATAAACTAACCCTTGGTCCACTTGAAACTGGCGCTTGGGCTTACTTCTAAAAGCCTAAAAATTTGCAAGGATGGATTGTATGGTTGCTGGTTCTACCCTGTGTTGGTCAGGGCCTTTCTAGTATGCATATGAGGCTAATAGGTGACTCTTATTGGTCCTTAGTTGTAGCTGTCAGCTTTGAATGGTTGTCTTTTCTTGACGTGGCCTTGGGATCAGCTGGCTATAGTTGAGGGTGTACCCTGCCTCTCACCCAACTTGGAAGTAGGGCTGGGTATTTTCAGCAACCCCACGATACGATACGTATCCCGATACTGAGGCCACGATACAATATGTATCCCGATACACATCAATTGTGAACACTGACTGCATGTTTTACAGAATTCCCAGCAACTTTTGTTTTTCAAACCCTGCAAGAAAAAGAGCATGGATGAGTTTTAAATGACTCTACTACTTAAGAACTTCAATTCAAGTCTCCAAAGATGGTAGACACCTAAGTTTAAATTTGGAACATGTGCTGTATCATTTAGTTTGGCTCCTACTTTGAATTGTGCCTTTGTTAACATTACCCAAAGAGTATTTACAACAACTGTCCAAACATTGAGGCCGTATCGATACACGTACCACCAAGGAGTGCATGACGATATTTTGTCGTATCGATATTTTGAGCACAGGCCTACTTGGAAGGCTGACAAAGGGGACAAAAGTTATGGATCATGCTGGCTAAACAAAGGAAGGAGACTTCATTGGCTAAATTTAACAATGCCAAAACCAGCAGAATTTAATCTTCCTCGTGGTAAATGACTGGTTTTAAATTGTCACACTCCTAAACAAAAAAGCACTCGGGCAGTGCAAACCTCTGCCAAGGTAGCTCACATAGTGCTGTTACATCTATAAGCAATTGTTCCAATATAAAGTTACCATCATAATATGATTGAATCATGATGATGCTGTTATTAGTTAGGCAGTTCATGAGCAAGTGCAATTGTTCCCTATTGGTGGTTATCTGGATCACCTCCAAAATCTAATCATGTTTAAGTTGGGCCATCACCAACATCTCCTAAAAATTTCAGCAAAACCAGTTCAGTAGTTCTTTTGTAATCTTGCTAACAAACAATCAATCCAAGTGAGGTAACAAAGTCTCCAACCCAAAGGACTGTGTGCCCATAACACAAGACCCTTTTACACCTTAGTGGATTTGGATTGGAGTTGAAGGTGCAACATTGTTCGTGTTTTTAAAATATATTTTTAAAAAAGCCACCCGTCAGTTGTTGGGCAGTTGATGCTGTAGCTGTGGTCTTTGTTTCCACCACCTGTCCCAATGTTGCACTATGACTAGAAAAATACACAACCAGCTTTGAGTCAGCTTCACGTGATGCTCCGTGTTCGTGATTTTTGTAAAGGCCACTGCTGCTCTTCTGATACAGTCTTCAGACTAAAATAACTAAAATAATAAAGTTTATTCAGATAAATGCATGACTTTTTCACTTGTAACTTTCCAACTTTATTTTCAGAAGTTTTGACGTTGGTCTTGTAAATTTTTGTGCTTCTTCTCGTAGCTTTTCACATTCATTCTCATAACTTTATGTTGTTATTCTTGTAACTTAACAGGTTTATTGTCACTACTTTATTTTTTTTTAAAGATGCTATGAGAAGTTTATAAGTAATTACAAAAAAAGTCTCACTTTTAGATATATGCCTGATGGAAATACACACTTTAAGATGAGTTTTATAGCATCAAAATAGGTTATCTATAAATGCTATTCCTTAGCTACGCAGTTGGGTCGCACAGAACTGGACTGGCCTGGATACTCAACTTCGGGAACAAGACAATTAAAACTAGAGCAAATTTATATTATTCGGATACGTCTTAGAGCACCAGGCAGTGAATAGCGATATGTAGCCGGCTACAAAACTACGATACTAAGTTTTCCAAAAATTGCTTGTTGTCACAAATAAAAAACTACCGCTACGTAGCAAGAAAGAGACACATTACCTCGTCGCTTTGCATCCTGTAAGTTGTTGAAAAAAGAAGTTGTAAAGCAATGTGGAGTTCTGAGGAAGGTCCAAGCTGCATTCATTAGCATCACAACAAATGCAGGCTTTAGCTTGGGTCACGTCTTTTGGTGCGTTCAGTTGTAGTCAAAAGTAGGAATTTCCGAGTTCCAAGTAGGAAACTGCAACTGGAACGTCCCCGAAGTCTGAATTTCCTACTGGGAACTCGGTGAAACCTCGCCATCCCCAAGTTGACAATCAAAGATGGATGCCCCCAGTGTGAACAGTTATTTAGGTCCTGTATTTGCACTTCTGACTGGGGTGTGTCGCTCTCATCAATATATATATATATATATATATATATATATATATATATATATATATAGATATAGATATATATATATATATATATATGTATGTAGATATATATATATATATATATGTATATATATATGTATATATATATATATATATATATATATATATATATATATATATATATATATATATATATATATATATATATATATATATATATATATATATATATATATATATATATATATATATATATATATATATATATGTGTATATATATATATATATATATATATATATATATACTATAACTCGTGAAACCTCGCCATCCCCAAGTTGACAATCAAAGATGGATGCCCCCAGTGTGAACAGTTATTTAGGTCCTGTATTTGCACTTCTGACTGGTGTGTCTCATCAATATATATATATATATATATATATATATATATATATATATATATATAGATATAGATATATATATATATATATATATATATGTAGATATATATATATATATGTATGTATATATATATGTATATATATATATATATATATATATATATATATATATATATATATATATATATATATATATATATATATATATATATATATATATATATATATATATATATATATATATATATATATATATATATATATATATATATATATATATATATATATATATATATATATATATATATATATATATATATATATATATATATATATATATATATATATATATATATATATATATATATATATATACAGTCATGGAAAAATTATTAGACCACCCTTGTTTTCTTCAATTTCTTGTTCATTCTAATATCTGGTACCACTAAACGATAATACAATGAACACAACAAAAAATGCAGCTGGTCACATAATACTTTATGTCCTATTTGACATTCTTAAGCTTAATTGATTCCCAGGGTATATAAGAGGCCATTTCATGTCACAAGCAGCACTGCACATGCAAAGGCCTAGAGTGGTTTCCTGCTTCCATTCAAGCCCGAGCACAACTCAGAAGTTGTCAGCTCTCACATAATGCCTAAAACAAAAGAATTATGTGAAGCCACAAAGGCAGCCATCTTGGCACTGCTGGAAATTGGCATGAGTGAGAGACAGGTAGCAAAAAACTGAAGATCTCCAAGACAGCCGCTCATTACAACAAAAAAAACAAGCTGAACATGGCACTACCAAATTGCTACCTGGCCGTGGCAGGAAACGCTCTTTCTACCCCACGAGATGACTGTGCACTCATCCGCTCCTGTGTCAGGAATCGTGCCAGACCTCCAGGGACCTTAAAAATGAGTGGGCACTGTCGAGAAATGTGACTTGTTCAGCAAGGACAGTTCAAACCGACTTGTTGAAGCTGGTTTGAAGTCACACAGAGCACGCAAGAAGCCCTTCATCAATGAAAGGCAGAGGAAGGCCCGTTACTTTTGCTCGAGACCACAAGGATTGGACTGTTGATGATTGGGCTAAGGTTCTTCAGTGATGAATCCAATTTTGAATTGATGCCCA
Organism: Scarus forsteni; assembly: GCA_036419115.1. Lineage (NCBI taxonomy): Eukaryota > Metazoa > Chordata > Actinopteri > Labriformes > Labridae > Scarus > Scarus forsteni. The sequence goes on from JAZDUH010000523.1 coordinate 710,526, forward strand.
CTCCAGCCAACTTACTGGTTAGGAGGAAGCCTGGAGAAGCTTACAACCCAGACTGTCTTGCCCCTACAGTAAAACATGGGGGTGGATCAGTCATGATCTGGGGTTGTTTCAGTCTGAGGAACAGGGCAAATGCAATTGTGTGAAGGCCTAATGAACCAGGTCATGTACAGGACTACCCTTGAAAACAGTCTTCTTCCATCAGCTGGAAAACTCTTTCCTGCCTCAATGACTGGATTTTCCAACAAGACAATGCCCCTTGCCACACGGCAAGGTCAGTTAAAGCCTGGATGGAGAACCACAACATTCAAGACCATGCCTTGGCCTGCTCAATCACCAGATCTTAATCCAATTGAAAACCTGTGGAAAATCATCAAACTCAAAATGGAGAACCACAAGCCCAAAAACAAAGAAAATTTGTTTGAATTTGTCCAACAGGAATGGGCTGCTGTGACAGCAGAACAATGTCAGAAGCTGGTGGAGAGCATGCCAAGACGCATGGCTGCAGTCATCAAAAACAATGGTTATGCAATCAAGTATTAACTCTTGTGTGTATCATGTGTTTAAAGCAAACAGAAAAGAAAACATGGAATGCTTAAAAGTAGTGTTTTTGGCGGTACAATGCCATAGCTATTGATGTAAGAATTTAAGTAATTTTGGTTATTATCAAGAAAACCATGGAAAATGAATAGTTCTTAGTTCTTAAATTAAACTCTCATGAGCTATTTTTGTTGTTATCATTATAATTGTCCAAACAAATGTACCTTTAGTTGAGCCAGGCATTAAAATTAACAAGAAATTGAAGAAAACAAGGGTGGTCTAATAATTTTTTCCATGACTGTATATATATATATATGTATATGTATATACATAATATTGTTAGACTTATATTTGCAAAAATGCTGCCATAGTGATAATCACATTCTTCATACAACAACGCAGGGTATGCTAACAACAGCTAACAATAGCCTGGTGGATCAGCATGTTTTTTTCCCACTTCAACTGGAACGCCGGTAAGTCGGAGATGATGTCACTCCCAGTTCCGAGGTTACTGGAACGCAGCATTACGACAGTCGCCGCGCGTGCTCATGGGTAGCACAGTCTTTATGTCTTTGGAAATAGATTCTCCTCATTGCACCTTTAACATACTTTCTTTTTCAAACGTTGCCTTCGGTTGTGGGCAAAAAGAAAGAATCTCCCACAAACTGCCGACACCAGAGAGGGTGCATTTGTCCCACCTCTGTTGTCAAAGATAGGAGTAGAAAAAAAGGGAAGCACAGAGCAAGTGAGAACAGGAGATAAGGGACCAACTGTGAAGATGTACTCCACTCTGCAACTGAATTAAAGTGTGGAGATTTGGACGAGGATCTCTCCCTCTGTTCCTGGTTGCATTAATTCAGAAGCTTTGCTCTGTTTACGGAGGATGCGCTGACATTTTCCCCCCGCCGCAGCTCTCATGCTGTCATGCAATCAGGCCTGGATGTAAAACAGTAATTATTAAGAGTCAATATTGAAAAGATCATCATGCAAATTGGTGTGTGCATTGGGAGTGATGATGCTATACAAATTCTATTATCGTAATTCGGTCTCTTTTCTCTGAATAAAGAGCAGTCGTGGCTACCATCAAATGTGGATGAACTGCTGTTGAACTCTCGATGGCCCTCCTGATGTCTCTCAAGTAGTTTCTGCCCTTAATATATTTCAAACTCCCACAGCCCATCACCCAGGAATTTTCAAATCAGCTTCAATTTTTGCTGGATCTGTTTGCATTTTGGTTGTTTTGTCAAGTAGTTTTGTGTTGTGGCGTCATGCTCGTTTTGGAATCTTTTCAGTAACTGTTTACATTTTTTGTTTTGGTAGTTAGCTGTATAAATTGTTGATAGATCTGTTTTCATTTTTGATGGGCTGTTAGCTTTAATGTTGTGCCGAATTTTAGCTTTTGTGCTGTGGCTTCATTCTTGTTGTGGCTGTTTAAGTCTTTCCTGTGGCTTTAAGTATTTTTGGAGGCTGTTATATTTTATGTTGTGAATTCATTCTGGTTGTTGTAGATGTGTTTTTACTGTGTTCATGTTTTATCAGTTTGCTTTAATGTTGTAAACCTATTCTTCTGTTGATAGCCTCACATTTTTTGTTGGATGAGTTTTCATTGTTGTTTTGTATGTTAGTTTTGTGTTGTGGCTTCATTGTTGATGTGGATGCTAACATCTTTTCTCTGACTGTTTGCATTTCTTGTTTTGGTAGTTAGCATTTGTTTTGTAGTTTGATTTTGGTTGTGGTAGCTTACATAATTTTGTGCTTTTGTGTTGTGGCTTTATTCTTGTTTTTTTGTTTGGCTGTTAGCTTTAATGTTGTGCTTTCCCTCTCGCTGTAGTTTAAGTTGTCAATGAATCTATTTTTCAATTTTTGATTTGGCTGATAGATTTTGTGTTGTGGCATCATTCTTGTTGTGGCTGTTTAAGTCTTTCCTGGCGCTTTTAGCATTTTTGGAGGTTGTTATATTTTTTGTTGTGGATTCATTCTGGTTGTTGTAGTTTGTATTTTTATTGTGTGTTTATTTTTTATCAGTTTGCTTTAATGTTGTAAGCCTATTCTTCAGTTGATAGCCTCAAATTTTTTGTTGGATCAGTTTTCATTGTTGTTTTGTCTGTTTGTTTTGTGTTGTGGCTTCATTTTTGTTGTGGATGTCAACATCTTTTCTCTGACTGTATGCAGTTCTTGTTTTGCTAGTTAGCATTTGTTTTGTGGTTTGATTTTTGTTGTGGTAGATTACGTAATTGTTTAAATTATTTACATATTTGTTTTGTATACAAGTTTTGTGATGAGATTTATTTCTTGTTGTTTTTTGTTTAAGCTGTTTGTATTTTGTTTGGCTGTTAGCTTTAATGTGCTTTCCCTATTGTGGTGGTTTAAATTGTTGATGGATCTGGTTTCAATTTTGATTTGGCTTGTAGTTTTTGTGTTGTGGCTTCATTCTTGTTGTGGCTGTTTAAATCTTTCCTGTGGCTTTAAGTATTTTTGGAGGCTGTTGCATTTTATTTTGTGGCTTCATTCTGGTTGTTGTAGTTTGTATTTTTTATGTGTGTTCATGTTTTATCAGTTTGCTTTAATGTTGTAAGCCTATTCTTCAGTTGATAGCTCCAATTTTTTTGTTGGATGAGTTTTCATTGGTTTTTTTTGTCTGTTAGATTTGTGTTGTGGCTTCATTGTTGTTGTGGAAGTTAAAATCTTTTCTCTGACTGTTTGCATTTCTTGTTTTGGTAGTTAGCATTTGTTTTGTAGTTTGACTTTTGTTTTGGTAGCTTACGTAATTTGGAGCTTTTGTGTTGTGGTTTAATTGTTGTTGTTTTTTTGTTTTAGCTGTTTGTATTTTTGTTTGGCTGTTAGCTTTAATGTTGTGCTTTCCTTCTTGCTGTGGTTTAAATTGTTGACAGATCTGTTTTCAATTTTTATTTGGCTGACAGATTTTGTGTTGTGACTTCATTCTTGTGGTGGCTGTTAAAATCGTTCTTGTGGCTCTTAATATTTTTGGAGGCTGTTATCTTTTGTGTTGTGGCTACATTCTGGTTGTTTTAGTTTTTGTTTTTTGTGAGTTTATTTGTATCAGTTTGCTTTAATGTTGTAAGAATATTCTTCAGTTCATATCTTCGAATTTATGTTAGATCAGTTTTCATTGTTGTTTTGTCTGTTAGTTTTGTGCTGTGGCTTCATTGTTGTTGTTGGCAAAATCTTTTCTCTGACTGTTTGCATTTCTTGTTGTGGTAATTAGCATTTGTTTTGTGGTTCGATTTTTGTTGTGGTAGCTTACATAATTGTTGAAATCATTTACATTTTCGTTTTGTCCAGTAGTGTTGTGTTGTGATTTAATTCCTGTTGTTTTTTTTGTTTGTTTTAGCTGTTTGTGTTTTTGTTTTTCTTTTTGCTTTCATGTTGTGCTTTCCTTTTTGCTGTAGTTTAAATTGTTGATGGATCTGTTGATTAGTTTTGTGTTGAGGCTTCATTTTTGTTGTGAATGTTAACATCTTTTTTCTGACTGTTTGCATTGCTTGTTTTGGTAGTTAGAATTTGTTTTGTGGTTTGATTTTTGTTGTGGTAGCTTACATAATTGTTGAACTTATTTACATTTTTGTTTTGTATATAAGCCTTTGTGTTGTGCTTTAATTTCTTGTTATTTTTTGTTTTAGCTGTTTGAATTTTTGTTTGGTTGTTAGCTTTAATGTTGTGCTTTTTTTGGCTGTGGTTTAAATTGTTGATGGATCTGTTTTTCAATTTTTATTTAGCTGAAAGTTTTTGTGTTGTGGCGTCATTCTTGTGGTGGCTGTTTAAATCTTTCTTGTGGCTTTTAGCATTTTTGAAGGCTGTTATCTTTTGTGTTGTGGCTACATTCTGTTGTTGTAGTTTGTGTTTTCTCTGTGTTTATTTGTATTCTTCTGTCGGTGGCTTCAAATTTTCATTGGATCAATTTCGATTGTTGTTTCATATGAACATTTTGTGTTGTGGCTTCATGTTTGTTGGAAAGGTTTTTCGGTTTTCTTTTCTCTGACTAGATTTCTTGTTTTGGTACTTTGCTTTTGTTTTGTGGTTTAATGCTTGTAGTTTTAGTTCATTGTTGTAGCTTTATTTGTGCAGTGGCTGTTTAAATCTTTCAATTGGCTTTGTGTATTTTATGGTGTGTTATCTTTTGTGTTATAGTTTCTGTCTTGTGACTTCATTCTTGTTTTGACTATTGGCTTTTGTGTTGTAGCTTCATTCTTGCATTTTTTTAATCCGTTTCTTTTGCCTTTTTTGGCTATTCAATATTGTTGTGAGGTTTCATTGACGTGATTATTTATATATCATATCATATTGGTAGTGGGGGGTAATAGGGTATTGTATTTTTTATTATGATAGTTCCATCCTTGATGTGGATCAAGGATTTTTTTAAAGGACTTGTTAATATTGTTCAATTGGGCAAGTTTTCACTTTTTTTGATTATTTCACCCAGTGTCAAAACTGCCTTGGCAGAGGTTTCTGCTCTTGGATCTTTTTTTAAGTTTCTATTCTTTCCCCTCATGCTAGTTTGAAAAGATCATGATGTTTCTCCTCAAAAAAGCTTTGGACGTCCACTTCACTGCCTGTCCTTGACTTCACGGCCTATCCTTGACTCGACCTGCTCTTTTTTAAAACTGGTTTGGCCACAGGTCCTGCTATTTCAGATGCTCAAGTGTCTTGAGCTTTTGATCTTCAGGGATGTTATTTTGGGCATTTGTTCTAACACCTGGTCAAAAATCCAACAGACTTTAAAATGACAGAACTAGAAGTGTTACAGCATAAACTTAAAGGTGCAATGAGGAGAATCTATTTCCGGTGACATAAAGACTCTGCTACCCATGAGCACGCGCGGCGACTGTCGTTAAGACCTGACCCAAGCCAAAGCGTGCGTTTGTTGTGATGCTCATGAATGCAGCTCGGACCTTCCTTGGAACTCTGCATTGCTTTACAACTTCTTTTTTCAACAACTTACAGAATGTAAAGCGACGAGGTAATGTATCTCTTTCTAGTTACGTAGCGGTAGTTTTTGATGTTTGACAACAAGCAATTTTTGGAAAACTTAGTATCGTAGTTTTGTAGTCAGCTATATATGGCTACTTAGCCCGGTGCTCTAAGATGTTTCCGAATAATATAAATTTGCTCTAGTTTTAATTGTTCCCGAAGTTGAGTATCCAGGCCAGTCCAGCCCTGTCCGACCCGACTGTAAAGCTAAGGAAGAGCATTTATAGATAACCTATTTTGATGCTATAAAACTCAATTTAAAGTGTGTATTTCAATCAGGCATATATCTAAAAGTGAGACTTTTTTGTAATTACTTAGAAACTCCTCATAGCATCTTTAAGTCTGCATTTCATTGGTACATCTCACTATGACCAAGCAGGCCCAATCCAGAAGCTAATGCTAACAGGGGGGACTTTGGCATGGCAAAATTTGGTATCCTTGATTTTAAGGTACAGAGTTAAAGTTTGCTCGCCAAAAAAAGTTCTCTTGGGCCAAAATGTTTAATTTAACACCGACTTATTTTTCATATTATTTCCATCCTGCTATACAGAGGTATGACATGGCCTTTTCTACCTCTGACCTTAGTCCAGGGCTGAGCTTGTTACCTATCAATCTCCTTCCAAACCATATAACAATCACAGCTGCCACAGGCTGGGTCTCCATGTGAACTGAATTGTAAACATTGTTTTGATGGTCCTCTCTGTTTGAAGGCCATGTGGAAAGGTCTTGGTATTTTTAAGCTTTTGCCGGAACAGTGGTTTGAATTGTCTCTCAGCCCTGCCACAAGCAAGACCTGCCTCTCTTCTTTCTTTCTTACATCTCAACTTCTTAAAACCCACCTCGGCAAGTCGGCAGCAAATGTCCCACCTTGGGGGAGGCACTCGCCAGGATGATTCCAATCTAACAGCAGGTGGGAAAACAACACTTCTATCTGGCTGAAATTGGTCAATTAGCTGCAAATAAAGCCCAATTTTTCTCGCCTTCCTCCGGGGGTTGTGGATGAAGAAGTGAAAGGAGACGGGGAGACATTGATTTCACTCATTAAGGACATGTGATGATTTTTAATTACCCGATGGAAGGAGTCTTTTATTGAGCTACACGACTCCACACTGTCACCTGTCCTCTCTAATTGCGAGCTAGCTCCTGAGGCAAGCTGGAGTGGCGGGGGAATGTAATTACTGTTGGAGAGGAGGGAGGGATCAATAGTGGAGCGCTGACGATGACACAGTAACGATTCATATTATATGCAGATTGATTCATTTCCGGACATTGTTTGGTTTAATTTAATGGAAGTCTGCAAGCTTGAGGGACCAAAAAATTTCCTCACATTTGGAGAACAAGGCTATAAAGACAATTAAATGGGCAGGTTCAATGTTCTGGGAGCTATCCGGACTGATTAAAAACCACAGTAAGAGCAACTTAGCGTGGATTTGGGGTAATTCTGGTGCTATGGTGGATACTTACAGAGACAGTTAATTTTATTCTTACAAAGCCTCCACAAACAGAGCTTCAGTGGTAATTGAGGGAAGACTTTTTGTCAAGAAGCACTGTAACTAAAAGAAGAACGATGATGGCGCAAGTTTAGAGCAGATGTTAGGTTGTAGTGGCCTCTGAGAACACTACAACGTGGTTTTGGATGCCACTAAATGACGGTATGATTCACAGCATTTGTTATTAATATAGGTTTGAACTATGTAGCATTAAAACATCACTATTGATGTAGAACAAAATTAATTCTCTGTTAAGATTGGTGTTGAAACAATGTGGCATCAGGCATCATATTCTTGAGCCCAAAAGTCAGCATCAGGACTCCAATCAGAAGTTTGGGCCCACTGACTCTTAGTTGGAACCCATGTGCAAATCAAATACTGTAGAATGAATGCAGAGTTGTTGACAACATGGCACAGAGCCTTGCTGATGTTATGGGCTGGCTGGGAGTTGACTTGTAAAACATCACAGTGGCATGGGCCCCGCTAGAAAAGGGGGCCTTGAATGGGCAGATGCTATAAGAGAGCATCTCAGACAGAGAGGGAATACGGGTAAATCAGGGGTACTCAGAAAATTAAAAGTAGATCTTTTGATTGTTAGTGATCATGAATATACTCTCGTAGTCATCAAATTGATGTGTTAACCAAAGCTAAGGCACAATGTAAGCTCTTTAACTCATCATCCATGTCAGCTTCATGCCAAAACAAATTGAGTTTTGGCATGAAACTCAGGTGTATTTCCTACCTCCCACCTGAGCTTGTTTTACACACAGCGGCATGCCTCTACAATCAAATACTAGAGCGTTTGTTGATAAATTAAGCTTTCCAACCTGCACATGGCTTTGTACTGAGAATCTGTAACGCCAAAACACTGCAATATAGGCCAACATGCCCCAAGCTTTTTGAGGCAACACACTTCACGCCCATGGTCTTCAATCAGAATATGAATAATGGCTTTTCAGGTTTAGTAGCCTGTTGCATAAAAGTAGTTTTTCTTGTTTGTTTTCAAGATTAAAAAAAACAATATTAACCTTCAATAATGCCCATGGTTTGCCCAAAGGGGTGCAACAATTCTGCCTCATTTATCATAACATTTAAGTCTCTAGTTGGCACCCACACTAATGGGGATACAATATAACTTAGGTCAACAGCACCATGGACCAGGACCATTGGCTCTGTTTACAGCACACACAGGTTAATAAAGGACAGGGACTTGACTTTCACCCAGGCAAAGCTCAATGCTGTATCCAAACATCCAGTACCCAGAATTTAGTATTAAATACTAATTGTTTGCCATTGATAAATTCTTGACATCCCTTTAAAGCGTGTCAAGCAAACCAAGGTCTGCCAGGCTTTCATAGAGTCATGTAACTTACCCATTTGCAACATTTAACCCATTTAGGCAACAATAACAATGCTAGGGCTATAAATGGAATACTTGACGATTGCATTAAGCAGAGCTTGACCAACGGTTTGTCAAAATTGTAGAATTTTATGCAAACATTGCAAGATCTTAAAGACTTATGAACTCGGTACTCTATGCAATTTCAGGTGTCTCCATTGCCAAATAAGGGTCCCGTGCCATCCCTTTTTTTTCTTACTCAAATGAAGGGAGCCAAGCCCACTGAAGCGACCCGTAAAGGTGGACCTTAAAGCAGTGTCAATTCGCCACAAAAATCGCCAATTCCCATGTGATGGCACCTGATCGTCTTTACCAAGAAGCCTGGTTTACTTCAGCTCAGGTGTCTCCGCTGCTAAATAAGTGCCTTCCCCATTTTTGGCACCCCTCTGAAGGGAACCAAGCATACTGAACAAATCCCTAAGGGTGGAGCTTAAAGCACTGCAGTCTTGATCACCACAAAAATCACCCATTTCCATGAGGCAGCAGCTGACACGAAATACATTCTAGGTCATGTTCAAATACGCTGTGGACTTAGATTGATTTGTGATACCACAATTTTATAGCTCTATTGACCCTCTCTTCCTTGTTCACTGAACCAACTCGAATGTAACGCGGCTATAAAGTTGCATGTGTGGTCAGACCTTCGCAGTGATCCGCAACAGAGCACAGCTGGAACAGCGCATGTATCAATCTGTCAACATTTCCGCCTTTCAACATCTGTAACTGTCCCGGGGAGTTGGGGTGATATAGAATTCTTCATAGTAGGGTGATCTGCTTGGAAGCCCACTGAGAGTATGCAAGAATGTCTACCAGCGACTTTAAAGTGCAAATAATCTACAGATATACATTCTGTACAAAGACAGCTGTCTCCCCGATGGAGCGTTGCCTCTATTGAAAGCTTGTCAGCTCTTACTGGCACTACCACAGCGTCTCTCCAAGCAGACATCTATAGTGAAATGCCACGCTCAGAAACAATGAATAAAGATGGGTCTTATGAGTGGCTGAGTCATTTCAAGATGACATGGGGGGAGAAAAAAAGAGGGGGAATAAACAGCGAGTGACAGAAATGGAAAGGCAACAGCAGACATGTCTGAAGAGTGTAACATTGGGACATGTCAGGAGGAGATGAGAGGTGCCTTGCGTGACTCCAGGTTTTTATGAACTGCTAACCCCAGAGACAGAGAGGACAGGTTACTGGAGACAGAGTGGAGGTCTGCTGGGCCGCCTGTCAATGTGTCCCAACAGAGGCAGTGCTTTCTCTCATCCTGCACCACTCTAGCCAAGCATCCTTGGCAAATCTTAGAATTCATGCAACATTAAACCCAAAGAATTCCGATAGTCTCTCTTTCCATGTGAGTGAAGCACTATGGCAGAAGCAATTTGAGGAAATAAACTCTAAAAGCACTGGCTTGATGAATGGAGAAATGTTTTTTGGCAAGGGGCAGAGGTTGGCAACAAGTCTTGAGTGTGATTTAAATAGCGCTTTTCAACTACAAGCACCAGCCGCTGTATGAGCTAATGGACCGCCTTTGCCTTCAGGGCTGCCTTAAATCTTCATGTCATAGATTTTACAAGGTGCAGAACATTCCTTAGATTTTGGACCATATTGACTTGATAGGTGCTTGATGATAGATGCAAATCTCCTCTTTAACAATGTCCCAAAGTCCTATAGTGTGGTCTTCTGCTGCTGGAGCCCATGCACTTATACTGTACATACATGTGCATTGATTCTAACAGGGTGTTGATTGACTTTCTGTTGCCCTCCTATCACGTCAAACCACTCAGGCCATTCTCTCCTGACCTTTGGCATCTTAACGGAACTTTCCCACGGGATAGATGCTACTTATTGGATCGTTTCTCCTCTTTCCACCATCACCTGTGAACCCTAGAGATGGCTGTGCCTGAAAATACTAAGCCCAGCCCACCATGCGACATCCAAAGTCCCGAAAGTCACCTTTCTTTTCTATTCTGATGCTCGGTTTGAACTTCAAATGATCATCTTGGCCATGTCTATACACCCAAATGCATCCAGTCACTGCCATGTGATTAAGTGATCAGCTATCTGCACCTTTAAGCAGTTGAATGGTTGCAACATAAGTTGGTATTTAGTCTGAAAACTTCGATAAGACCTATTAAATCAGTTTTAAAGTCACTCTTGTTTGTCGGAAGTAAAAAGTATTTAAAAGTCAAAATGCATATAAAACAAAATGCTGAACAATGCTTTTGTAATCCATTTAAAGTCAGCGAGAAGCAGTCAGGCAGCAGGACTAATAATTAATAAGTAGAAGCATATCTGAGTACTACTTAAGCAGTTTATTTCAGCCCTTGAGCATCGAATTAGCCAAGCTGCAGTCCACATGGGCGCTCTTGGTAATTTTTCATATCTACAGCATCAACAGCACTCTAATCTTTCCAAACACAAACATTAAGCACATTAAAATAAACAGAACAAACTCTATTAAAAGCTCATGTAAGGCACTCTTAATGGAATCAAAGAGGACTAAGTATCAAGCAGATAATTGAGCCCAAAAACACGGCCATAGTGGTCTCTACAGTCACCAGATCGCAATTCAATAGAGCACAATTTGGATTTTAGAATGGGAGATTGGCATCATGTATGCTCAGCAGACAAATTTGCAGCATCTTTGTGATTCTATCATCAAGATTTTGACTAAAATTCCTCTGGAATGGACCAAACAATGAGTTGAAATGTTGCTACGAAGACAAAAAAGGTTCAACTTGTTTGCAGCAAAGTGAATTTAATTGTACTTACAAGGTTGAACAAGTTTCTCCTTCTTGATTTAAAATACCTTTCAGTATTACAGATATGCTGTTTTTCTAATAGGCTTGTAACTCTCAAGGCAAAGGGGTCATACGTCAACGGGTTCACGCCAAATCTTTCTTTAAACTTGATCAAGAAAAGACAGTTTGTTGTTTGTTGGGAAACAACGTGTGAGTATTTTTTTTAAATAAAACATCACTGGAAGGCCAGTCAACATGTTTTCATCGTGTTGGCACATCTCTGATTTGTTTTCCAGTCCCCGTCCTCTGCCGAGGCGAAATCACAGTGATCACGACGCTCTTGTCACGACTGGAGAGCCAAACCACTAGCTATCAACCAAGCACCGAGGACAGAGGGGGGAGTTTGGAGCTCCAGCCTCTCTTTATCCTTTACCCCCAGCCTCTTGAATGGAGGACATGAGGGAGAGTGGAGTGTTTTGAGCCAGAGCTACATTGAAATGAAGCCTTTCATTCCACCTACAATCACAGAGGGGAATGAAAGAGGCCCATGGACCACTTGTTTTAAAATATATTCTTTTAAGACTGACGAAGTTGTGTAAACCTTCAAATTTCACTGTCCCGGTCCTTAGTTCTTTCAATTTTCTTTATTTTTTATGTCTGAAAGGGTCAAAAGGAAATGGACATGGCACACAACATAGCAATTGATTTGGAAGTCGAACTGGTCTAGTTACAAATAAGTTCTGTTACTGGGATCGCCTCTTTTTGTCTGACTTCCTACTCAGGAAGTTGGAAAGTCTTCAGATATACCCCAACGTGCTTGAATGGGATTTAACAGGATTTTGCACCATCATTCACCAACAACCAGGACCACAAACATGTCAAACAACATCTATATAAACTGAAGCTAAATCAGCCAGCTGTTAACTTCCTGTGACATCACTGGGGTGGAGGCTGGAGGGTGGCTAGTTCAAGTCCAGACCAAGCCATCCTTGAAGGCTGTTTAGGTTACTAGGCTGATGCAAATTGATTTTCTGGGGTTCTTTCACCAGTTACCTTGCCTCCAGAGTCTCGTAGTAAACACTAGGGCTGGGACGATTCCCTTTTCTCCTGATTCGATTTAAGTTGCAATTCTACGATATTGCCGATTTTTGCAATCTTTAGTTAGCTTTTTGAACACCATCGAAAAAGATGAACAATGATGATGCCTACAGACTATATCAGGAAAAAATACACATCACATGTGAGTCTGTTTTTAGGATTTATTCAGCAATATATTTTAACCAGCTGTTTATACTCTCTCTTCAAAAGACTGGATTGCATTTAAAAGTGGCTTATTACCCCTTTAGCCACCAGAGTTTTTCAAGAAAATATTCAATTTTGCTATCACGATTTAAAAAGGCTATAGTTTCAAAGTGGTTAGTTTTCCCACCCATCATCATCACTGTAATTTACGGGCCGAGCATGAACGCCTCTGCTGCCTTCACTGTGCTTTTTACCTCCGGCTTCTCCCTCGTCTACCCAGAGCTCCGCGGTCTTTCTCATTACCGCTAACACCGTCACTTTTCGTGGTGTTTTGAGCTTCCCTGCACCCCAGACCACGTTCCCTCCTCGGCACTCGCCGGCCACAAAGAGGCAAAGCATCGGCCTCGGTCTGTGCTGCTTGGGGACTGTAATGGCACGCAGACCCGCTCCCGCTGCGCGCACACGCGCCGCCAGTTTCGTCCTCACTGGACGACTGACCGTCATCCTCAGAGAGTAAATACTCCTCAGATTCAGAGTAAGACAGTACTTGACAAAGTACTCTCAGCATCGTGAGTACTCTTCCTCACTCTCTATCACTCTGTGTGTCTCTCTTTTCCTCTCTCTCTCTGCTCCACTCTACAGCCACACTCGTGTCCCTCGGTCCGGTGTGTGTGTTTCAAAATAAATATACACCAAAACTTTGAATAGAACCTGTCACCTGTCCACTATCTGCTGGTGAAAAGTAGAAACACTATTCAGCACTATTTTAACAGCTATGGCCTGTTTTATTCAGCAATGTCGCTCGAGCAATTTTGCGACTTTAGTGCCTAAAGAGTTGGGGAGGGGGATCAATTTTTGAACAAAAAAATCGATTTAAAAATTGGCAGCCAAAAAATCGCGATACTTATGTGAATCGATTGTTTCTCCCACTCCTAGTAAACACCTGCATGTACAGTACTGTAAACAATTCCAGTTGGGCAAACCAGTTGCCAGCAATGATGAATAGCAAAGTGCTGACCCCACATGTGCTCCCAATGCTGACCTGAATTAACAATTGGCCACTCTTTGGTTAGAAATGGGGACCCTAGCCGAAACTGGGGATGATTATTTTGTAGTTTGTACCCCCTGAGGAGTGCAACATTTAATGAAAGGCTGAAGAAAACTTTGTCTACTCAGTTTCACTGATAAATTGATTAGCTCTTGGAGAGTCAAAGGGCAACAGTGGCAGTCTTTTGGTCTCATTTTCATCTCTTGACTGTAAATCCAGTATCTCAATGAGGAATTTATTCCAAGCTTTTCACAAAACTCCTTTTAGACTTAAGGTTGACCGTTAAGATTTTGATGGTTAAGTCAATAAGTCAGTGTCATTCTGCCTCATGTTCACCCCTTGTTTTCAAAATAATATGCTAAAGATGCTTTCAGGAATAAATAAAATAAAGACAAAGTTTGGTTTGTTGGGGCTAGTGTGACAGCTCATAGGAACCAAATAACCAAACTCAAGCTGCTAAAACTTTGGATACTTGGGTCACTTTCAAGCAAACAAGGATTTGGTTTACAGTTGTTATCAGTGGTCTGAAAGCCATAGAAAGTCCAAATGAGGCAAAGAAACCCAAAAGGAAGTGCTTGTGGCTTCAGCTTGGTTGAACACAACAGCAGTTGGCAAGCTGACATAGCATTCCCAGACAATATCAAGCATAAAGTGGCCAACATTAGCACTGCCAACCTCCAGTTCTGAGGCTAACATCAACAAGTCCAGTTAGAACCTGGTCACGAATCGCTGCCATAGTTTGCTATTTTCATTCCAGGTATTACTGGAAGCTGGTTGTGTATTGCCAAGTCATAATGCTATGGCCTGAATGGCCAAAACCAAAGCCACAGCTACAGCCCGAACTAATGTTGGTTGACTATATTACACAACATTTAACAGGCAGTGTTAGTCCACCTTAGTTTGACTTCATATCTCGTTCTAATCATGCACTTACACCTTAAAAAAACAGATTTTGACCAATCAGACAGACATGACCACACAAGCCCTTCGTTCTGACTGGCCATTTTACTTCCCTGCATGGATGTTGTATCCCTTAATGAGTACCAGACTGAAATGCCAGTTTTGCTTCACTTTTTGTCAAGCCCCTCTTATACATTCGATTCCTCCCATTGTTGACTTCCTAATGTCAAATCTCATACCCACAATCAGCATTTTCTTCTTTCTACATAACCAGTGGTCCTCGCAGTGATGCCACACATTACTGACTCAAATGGAGTCTGAAAGGCATCCTAATATATCTGTTTTGAACAAGATTTAACTTTAAAAAATACATTTACGGGTCAAAGACGAAGTTTTCCCTTTGATTTCAGAACAAAAGATCTTTGAAATGCTTAGCTGCTCTGAATAAAGTTGTTTTCCCAGCAAAAGTACAAAGACACCATTTTCAAATGTAGGACACCCACATCCTTTGGTTTTGAATATTTCTATAGCTCTGATCTTTGCCTGTCATTGCTTTTGTATTGTTTCTCTTCATTACATTCCAGTTTGACGCCCTGATGCTGCTTTTCAGCTCTTTTTAAACTTTAGATAGGCCACAGTCCTGTTTGGACAACTTAGAGTGGGGGAGGGATTGATCTTTCCTCTGCAATTAGCCTGGTTCTACAAAATCGACAAGAGCCAAACCAATGCTAACAGGTCCGTGAAGGCACATCTCAAGTACACTTTACTCACGGTGTGGACTCCAGGAGGGGTGGTCCTGCTGCTTTGAGACCACAAGTTGTGCAGGTGGGGGGGCTTGGCGGGCGATAATCCAGGTGATCAGTCAGTATGAGGTAAAGCAGGGACTTGGTTGAGAGTGATGTGGTTTTTGAACAGGTCATTTCAAAGACCTGTCCGAGAAATCTTGCCATGCATGAGGACCCATGTGGTCCAGGACTGTGTGTTATTAGTGTATTATTGTGTATTCTAACAAGGCCTACATAGCTAAGAATGTAAAGGACTGTAGCAATAGGAAAAGTTAGCTTTTTAAAAATGATAGAGCAGGACTGAAATTGCTGCAAAGAGAACTCAACCAGAGGCTCAGGAAAGCCAGGAAGCATCACAAGGACGCTATCGAACAGACTTTCTTTTTTCAATAGATTTGAAAAAGCTGTGGGACTCTATGAAAGCCATATGAACACTACCATGAAAGGCCTCAGCACTGACTGAGGATTGGGAGAAGGTGAATGAGCTGAATGTGTTTTTTCACAGGGTGGAAAACCATGACTTTGCTGAGGAATGCAAACATGCCATGGAAGCCTGATGCTAGCTGAATGATTGTAATTGATCCACACAGGATATGGACTTAAACATTCTCAGGCCCTGATGGCGTTTCTGCACTGATGTTACCCCATTTTTCAGCAGTTTGTAGATTCACACTGTTCCTGCTCTGTGGAAAAAATCCACTGTAGTTCCTGTAGCTAAAAAACCAAGTCCATTTGATAGTAACGCTTTCAGACCTGTAGCCCTGACTTTGATTGTTATGAAAAGTTTTGAGAGATGCATGTTGTCTGTGCTTAAGGCTGAAATCAATGTGGGATCCAGTTGGCCTACTGGCACATACGACGCCATCAACAGCATCATCCACTTCACTATCAAGCACTTTGAATGCCCGAAAGAATAAGCCGGGATTTCATTTATTGTTTAGCTCTTAACACGCTGAACATGCTCATGTCTAAATTGAGGCAGATGGGTGTCAACCCTTTTTCAAAAAAAATTATCGATCTTTTTTGACCAGTCCGAGCAAGCAGGTATTAGTTAACGACAACCTCAGAATGTGAAGATAACAGCCAAGATGCCCAACATGGTTGTGTTAGCCTTTAGTCCATCAGCTTATTTTTTGAAGTACGGTATCATCTTATTTCAAAGTGTTTAAAAATGAAGGAGATGGACCTAGACCCTCGATCAGTAGGGGACCATTGCCTTGTTGTCACTTGTCAGGACTTTTCCCTTTACAGTCCTAAGATAGCTCCGTTTCAGGTTCGTACCACAACCTGACATTTATTCAAAATAAAGACGACGAACAGCAGCTGGATGCAATCAAATGGAGCTTTACTTCTTATTCTTGCCCGGACAAGGAGTTGCAACCACAGATCAACAAAGCAGTCTGAGAGTTGAACTGAAAACTAGTACAGTGTCATCTCCTTTTATAACATTGTTTGTGGTCACGTGAGGTTGTTTTTGCAGGTGCAGTAAGTTCAGCAAGTTCATGGGAATAACTTCAGTTTCTGGGATGAAAGGGCAACGGGAGGGCTAAGAGGGCTATGTACGGTCATGTAGTGTGTGTGTATGTGTGGGAAAGCAGTTTCTAGGAAGGAGAGGGCTATGTAAGGTCATGTACTGGTTATGTAAGGTCATGCCACAAAGCAACGATATAACAGCAATTCAGGATAGTTCAAATACATAAGAAAAAACTATATACAACAAGAGTGAAATTGTTCCTCACATCACACAACTCACCCATTGAGCATTTTTTTTAAATCTCTGTTTTTATGGAGGGTTTTGCAGATGAGACGTATAAATTTAGTTTCGAAGAAGAAGATAAAATAGTAAATATTAATGAAGAAAACAAAGTTGGAGGCACAAAAATACCTTATATAATCTCATTCCATCATCTCCAAAATGTTTTGAACCTGATATGCCCACCATTCCACTTCCCAGAAAAAAATCTAATAAAATGAAATAACAAAATAAATAATACAAAGAAACAAATACATGAAAAATAGAAAGAGACAAAAATGAATACAATTGAATTGAAATAAATTAAAAAAGTAAAAATAAAACACTTCAATATATCCATCGACATGATATTGAAACGGGCAACATAGCTCCCTTGCATAAGCCAAGTTAATGTAAATTCTTACACATTCACACATTTGGACAGAAAGGAATTGGACTATCAAATTTAATCTATTTCTTATGGATCATGCCGTAGCAGCTGAAAAGAAAGTCCAAATTTTTCATATTTGTCCACAGAGTTTGACTCCTTCCAGTTTTGCTATTTTTGTGATTACATTGAACCATTCTTAGATAGTGGAAGCTGAAATGTCTTTTCATTCACAACATAATTACTATTGTGTAACTGTGGAAGCTATATTTAGCTATTTGTTGTGAGACTGATGAAAGAGCCCGGAAAAGATACCCAGAAGGCAAACAGCAGATTGGATGTACATTTCTGCTATTGTTGAAGTTCAATTGATTTTGAAGGTCAGAGATCAAACTCATAGAGTCTTTTGGTCCATTTCATGCTTGTAAACCTGATCTCAAGAATGCCCTCCATTCATTCTTTAAAGGTGCTATGAGGAGAATGTATTACCAGCAACATTAAGACTCTGCTACCCATGAGCATGCGCAGCGACTGTCGTAATGCTGCGTTCCAGTAACCTCGGAACTGGGATTAACATCTTCTCTGATTTATCAGCATTCCAGTTGAAGTCGGGAAAAAAACATGCCAATCTACCAGGCTATTGTTAGCTGTTGTTAGCACGCCCTGCGTTGCTGCATGAAGAATGTGATTATCACTATGGCAGCATTTTTGTAAATATAAGTCTAACAATACTATGTATACAGCTGATCTAGAGCGACACACCCCAGTCAAAAGAGCAAATAAATTGATTATTACAGGAGCTAAATAACTGTTCACACTGGGGGCATCCATTTTCGATTGTCAACTCTGGGGTGGCAAGGTTTCACCGAGTTCCCAATCGGAAATTCCGACTTCGGGGGACGTTCCAGTTGCAGTTTCCTACTCGGAACTCGGAAATTCCTACTTCTGACTACAACTGGAATGCACCAAAAAACGTGACCCAAGGTACGTAGTGGTAGTTTTTGATGTGTGACAACAAGCAATTTTTGGAACACTTATAATCGTAGTTTTGTAGCCGGCTATATATCGCCACTTACAGCCCGGTGCTCTA
The DNA here is from genome assembly GCA_036419115.1 of Scarus forsteni. Classification (NCBI taxonomy): domain Eukaryota; kingdom Metazoa; phylum Chordata; class Actinopteri; order Labriformes; family Labridae; genus Scarus; species Scarus forsteni. Next base: position 728,868 of record JAZDUH010000523.1, read on the forward strand.
AGATGTGTCCGAATAATATGAATTTGCTCTACTTTTAATTGTCTTGATCTGAAGTTGAGTATCCAGGCCAGTCCAGCCCTGTCTGACCCCACCGCGAAGCTAAGGAATAGCATTAACAGATAGCCTACTTTGATGCTATGAAACTTATCGTAAAGTGTGTATTCAATCAGGCATATATCTAAAAGTGAGACTCTTTTGTAGTTACTTTGAAACTCCTCATAGCATCTTTAAGCTCAAAAGCAGCACTTCAAGATTATTTGAGAGCCTGTTGCCAAACCTCAAATCTTTGCAAAAACATGTTCAGTCATGGCGGTTCAAGGGCTTACTATCGGGTCTCATGTTCACTCCCAGCTAATGCAGGTTACCATGGAAAATCCCATTCAGGATTTTTATTTGGGCTTACACCAATTTTAATGTACAAGGTCAGTATCACTGGAAATGTAAGTCTTGTGAGCACAAGAGGTGAAAAGTCACATTAGGACATAACCAGGCAAGTCTACTCCTCGGCCAGTTTTGTATTCACTGGCTAGAAATTGTACTATGTGGTGTTTCCTCTTGTTATTCAAGCCCCTGCCCCTTCAATTCTTATTCAAGGTTGCATGTAGATAAACTGTGGAGGTGACAAATAACAGACACCCACAAGTAGTGATCCTCCTAAGAGCATCAGCCCTAAAGAGGGACGCCCCTATATGTCAGCATGCAGAGTCCTCGAAGGATAAGGTGTTTATTTCTGAGAGAAGAGAGGGTTTAGATTAAAGCAAGACCTCCTGGAACTCTTTTTTTTGTGCTCTAACAAGCAGCTAGATCTCAATCCAGACAGACAAACAACCCATGTCATGACATACATCAGTGACTGACAGACTGGAGCCTCCAAATGTCAATCTTCTGAGGTCAACGCCAGAGCCACGAGACCTCAGCGGTTTTACAGATGCTTCCAAAAAAAAAAGAAGTGAACTCAAAGGGAAAAAAATGCCACCTTGCCTGAAACCAGAGCGCTCTTGTTTTTGTGATTTCCAGTTTGTCCAATCAGCCCCGGCAAACAGCCTCGGGGCTTTTGAAAATGACCAGTGAAGAAATTGCTGCAGTACTCGGAGGCCTTGACGGTTGGCTCTGAACTTTTGAGCCCTTTCATGTATGAATTATTAATTTGAAAAAGTTCTGTGAGAAAGAAAAAGAAAGAAGCCAATCATCTCAGGTCTTTCGTTTCCCTCATATATCTGATGAAAATGATACTTGTCCATCTGCTGCTCCTGAAAACCCACAATGAAACAAAACTCATTATTATTATTATTATTTCATCCATCCATTGAATGCTTTTTGCATTTTCAAGCAAAGAATGAAGGTACATTCTTTGGTTGCATGTAGACTCTCTACTTTGTTGTTTTCTATGTAAAATGATGTAGAGGGACATTCTAGAGTGCAGTACTTAAAGGGATCTTTAAGGTTTTCTGAACTGTTGACTGAGTAAAAATAGTTGTGTAGATAATTGTTCATCTACTTTTTAAACAATTATTTTTTTTCTATTTTCATTTATCTCTAATTTTAAATTATTTTTAGTTATCATTTTTAACTTCCTTTTAGTTTTTTCTAATGTTTTTCTAACAATTTTTTATTTTTTCTATTTTATTTTTTTCTCGTATAGTGTTTTTTCTATTCTTTTCTTTTTTTGGTTTTATTTCTCTCTTTACACCTGTGTTTACCCCACCACTATAGGCTTAATGTACTTATGATGTTTTTCGTATCACTATTATTATTATTATTATTTTGCACTTAGCCTTTCCCATGGATTGATAAGAGAATCAGAAAAATTAAGAAAAATGTGCATAGTATGTTTTTTTATCAAGAAGATCTACAAGTCTGCCACAAATCTGTGCACTTTATGTAATATTTATTTACTTTCTTTCTCGCTGTTTTGCCTAGTTTTGCATCTTTGTGCATCTGTGTTGTATAATTAATGTAAAACGATAGTCTCAAGGTAGTTAAGCTATCGCTATGACTAGCGGCCGCTAGCCACTACGGCTAACGGCTAACAAGGGCAAACAACAGTTGGCCGTTAGCCGCAGCAGCTAACAACAGTTAGCCACTGACAACAGCTAGCCGCTGCAGCTAACAGCCATTTACTGTTGTTTGCCCTTGTCGGCCCTTAGCAGTAGAAGCTAACGGCTAACCGTTAGCAGCCAGGTTTAGCCACCACATATGCTGCGTCATAGCAGTGTTGCTTGATACGGATTGGTCCGCAATGAGTGTTTTGAGCCAAACAATCGTCCAATTACAAGCTGCTGTTGTATTTGAAGGTTCTGCCCCTGAAAACATTCTTGCAGGGCTCCTCCCCCGATGGATTAGTGAAATATTTTCAATTCGGAACTGTCCATCTGGCATGTCAGGCTAAAATTTTTATACTCTGTGTTAAATGGAAGTAAGAATAAACATTATGTAAATAGCAACGCTGTTAGCACCAAGCATCTAGATACTTCCTGTTGTAGCTCCCACCTCTTCTTGCTCTAAAGGACACTAACTGGGCTGTCCCACTTTGAGCTGCTGACAATCATTGTAGATTGGAGCAAATGAATCTACCTAAATACAAACATTTAATTAGGCAGGTCCAGCCCCATCACAGTGGCTGGTCATTGGCTGGAACTCTGCAGGCATTCAACTGGAAGGGGAAAGTTGGGGCAGCTGCTTCTGGTCATGTATTCTTTCTTGAACCTTCTGGGAAGGCCCATTCTATCTTGGGGCAGCGATGTATCACTTTGTTGGGAGTGCTATGTTTGGGTCACAATTTTCAGCAACTTACTTCTTGCCGTGCTAATTTGATAAATCCTTAGTTTTACTGCGAGTTACTAGTACTCTATTCTACATCAAATTTTCCTCAATATAAGCCATTCACCCAGGAGTTTCCCCTTAATATCATCCTTATTACTGCTTACCAACAATGACTAAGGGACTTTTTGAATATATATTTTTTTCATTTTGGTTAGCTTTACACCAGTGTTAATTTTGTCGACAAATTATTTTCGTCATAGTTTTTATCAACAACCTTTTTGCACCTGTCTAAATTAACTGACATTTTCCCCAACAAACTAGGGGTGGACGATACTGGGAATTTTGGTATCGATATGATCCCAAGTAAAAACAGGGCTAGTATCGCCGATACCGAAACAGATACCGATACTTTTTACATGAAATGTAACGATCATTGAATAATTTCGTAATTTTGCCTTGAGTTGGTTGATTATGATAATGGTAAAACACAGCACAAAGATTTGAGGCAATAAAAATGCTTTTTATTGATGAACCACAACAATAGACCAAAATTTTAACTGTATAAAAGTAATAAATTATTCCACATTTGAGAAAGAAAAAAAGAAAAATTAAAAAAATAAATAAATATAACAATGTCAACATCGCAACAAAAAATACATTCCATTGCACAAATAAAGTGTAAACTACAGTTAACCTTAACCTTTGGCTCTCTGCTCACAAAGCCCTCTCTTGGGTTGGTCTTTTGGCTCTGTTTCCATATTGACAACTGATTCATAGGTTTTTCTTCAGGAACAGTAACATGTTGATATTCTTCCCTTTTAAGGAAAGTAAAGACGACAAAAGAGAAGCTTCAGTATCGATCTCATCACGCTAGTACAGATCCGATACCAATACTCAGCTTGGTATCTCGATACTATCGATATTAAGATTGATACACCCACCCCCACAACAAACAGAAACTAAACTTCAACAAGGGAAAAGTAGAGACAAATTTGGAATCACAGCTACTTTGGTTGTGTGGAAAGTTTGGATTCATTCAAAGAAACATAAAAAAGTACACTTTTCAATTCCTAATTTAGTGAATAAATTTACAGTAGATTTTGTTGACTAAAATGTTGTGAAATTTCATCAACTAAAACTGGATTAGGATTAAAACAATTTGGATGTCTAATGTATGACCAAAACTAAAGGCTTTCCCTCATATGGTGGTCATACCAAAGTTCTTTTCCCTTGAAAAGCCAATAATTATGGTTGCCTCACACAAAAAAAAACCACAATGTTGTATAAATATGTCTTTATGATCAGGTGATTCTTCATTTTTTCCTATACTTTGGTTTGAATAGACACATTTAAGTCTGAGAAGCCCAAAAACAGCAAAGCTGTATCATTTCCTCTCTGGAACAGTTTGATTCTGTCCTCAATTTTCCTGCAAAGGCTCAGGACCACCTACCTCACAAATGCACTGAGGAAATGAAACTGCAGAAAAGTTTGCCAAGCCGGGCACACTCTATTGTTGGAACAAGGTGCTACAATGTAAATGGTGGAAAAAAAGCCTCCAAATATTTGTCCATTGTACTGGATTACAACCATGGCAGGAGTCCTCTTTTGTTGTTTTCAGATAGAGTGGATCCAAATGTTTGGGATGTACACAATGGGGTATTTGCTGTGTATGCATAAACAAACTCAATTCTTCCACCCAGTATTCAATGGGAATAAAGTAAAAGTTTCAAGACATTTTTTTTCAATGTTCACGAAACAGGATTCACAAGAAGTTGGTAAAAACAAGTCTCCCTTTCTTTTACTTTAGACCTCCAAAATCCAACCACCTCATCCTCAAGTGCAGTCGAATGAACATGATGTCCAAGTTTACAGGATACAAACGGACAACCTGAGATCAGGGCCATCTGCCCAGGTGGACGGCATGGCTGGCCTGGTCTATTCTCCCTAATGTCGTCCTCAAGGCTTTGCGACAAAGAGTGACACATTTACAGGACAGTCCTCAGAAGCCCGATTAAAACGAAACACTTTCACCTTTCTGATTGGACAGCTACGGCTAGCAGATGGTGTTTGATATTGAACACATGGCTCTTTTCCCTGGATGGACCAGAAAGAACAAAAGCAATTCCCCCGACAGTTTCCTTAAATCAGGTAAAACTATGACATCATTACTGCCTTCTCTGCCTCCATCATCAGATACTTTATATTTCGTGATATCTGTACGTACGCCAATATGGGTTATGGTCTTTTGAAGAGAATTACTAAGAAACTCCTCCCAGGATTTTTATGAAACTTCGACCATATGTCCAACTGAATTCAAGGTTGCCAATTTAGGGGGTCACAGCTCAAAGTTCAAGCCCACAGACTAAATGGTGATGCATGTCTTACTGGGCATCATTGTATTTTCAAGATATCTGGATGTATGCCAATATGAATTATAGCATTGAGAAAAAATAACTCTAACTTTTGGACGTAACAGTCCAAAGCACAATGGGCATCATATTCTTTGCTTGTTTGGAAATATGTACACAAATGTAGTTTTTAGCTTGATGATGATTTGATTCAATTTTGGGGGGCATTTGAGTAAAAGTGTTACTGCTGTACTCTTATTGTCTGGCAATACATGTCTCGTCAGGGCACCATTCTATTTCCGAGTTGTCCGAACGTACGCCAATATGGGTTATGGTCTTTTGAAGACAATAATTCAGAAAGTCATCCAAGGATTTTCATGAAACTTAGACCAAATTTCCAACTGGACTCAAGGATAATCTCTGGCAATTTTGGGGGTCATAGTTCAAGGTCAAAGCCATAGATTTTCCGGTCATCTTTTGCTTGTCAATGGAATATCTCAGGAATACTTGTGGTAATTTCCATCACATTTATGACTGAGGAATGAAGAAAATATATTTTCAAGGCCGGAATTCAAAGTTCAAAATTGGCCAAAAGAATCCCCCCCCCCCCGTCACTGCTGCCTCAGACTCTATACTCGTGCCGCGGCGGTAGCCAAAATGGTTTTTAGCAAACTCGCCAAAGAACATGCTCCATTACAAATGGATGAGTTAATACAATTTTGAAGGACATAGCTTAAAAGTCAACAACTTGGAGTCCCTTGTTCACCCTTTGTTTGACAAAGATCAAGGTCATAAACTTTTAGAATCAACATTTACTTGTGAAGCCCCCTTTAGAAAAATACAGTTCAGCACATCTTCCTTTAGAGTTCATCACAAGTTTTAACCAAATACACTTTGATGGTCAATAGTGAAGTTATTGGAGTTCCCTTGTCATTATTTCGACATTTCAAGGGAGCTTTAGGGAAATTTGTGTAATGTTCTGCACATTTGTCCTGCACTTCAAGATGACTTGATTAAATTTTGGAGGTCATAGCCAGGGCTTGACGCTTAGCATTTTCCCAAGTAGCACGGGTGCTACCAAGTTGAAAAATTAGTTGCACAGTAATATTTGTAGTAGCACGATGAAAAGTTACCAAAAAAAGTGTATGCGGTCAACTAGGAGGCATTTGTAAGCAGAAGTATTACATTTATTTGAATAAAAAACTTACACTCCAAACTGACATAAGCATACACTTAAAGTGAATTCATGTGCAAAGTGCAACCGAGGAATGGTATAAAAAACAAGTTGATACAGAATATGATAATATAACAATTGTCTGTTATTAACCAGTAATCCTAACCCAATACTTTTCTCCAACAGACTTTAGCTTATTTGAACTGTGTTATAATATACAACATTCATGAAGTTTTTACAGAAGGTGCTTGAACTCTGAGGGGAGGGTCCGCATCAATGTATATCCTTTAATTACAAAGGAAATGAAGTAACTATTTACAACCCAACTTATTGTACGTAAACATTTTCTGCCAGTCAGCATTAAAGTTGTACCTCTTACGATTAGGAACGGCAGCGGCGTCATTAACTGTCTCTCCGGCAACTTGAGACACAGCATCTGAAGCTAACACTCTTCCTCGCTGTCAGTTTCGCCTCCTTGCTCTATTTCATCCTCTTGCCTCAATTCAGAGTCCACATGTTCTGGTTTTGTTGGTCTTTTAAAATAATAACTGATAGGCTTTATAGTTATTTGGTTATTGCTCGTTTGGTCTTTCTTCTAAAATAGTTTAAAATGTCGCTCGCTGTTCTGTCAGTGTATGTTAACGGGCGACCAGTCCCACTGATGCGCTGTGATTGGTCGAGATGAGGCTTTGGGAACACGTGCTTATGTTCATCTGTACCTTGCGCAGAGCGGTGCAGGCATGTCGGGTGTACTGAAGGCTAGCTAGCGGAGTTAGCTAACGCAGTTAGGTCAATAAAACAAGTGTTCCAAAGCTGAGCATGTTTCCAGCTGAGGCTGTGTTAAAAAAATACCACTGGTCACAACTTCCAATGTATTCAGCACAAGATAAAACACATTTTGAACGGACATTTTTCATAGTCGTACGGGTGCTAGCAAATGCAAATCACAACTCACACTGTTATATTTTAAGTAGCAAATGTGAGTACCTCCTTGTGCTGTCGAGCCCTGGTCATAGTTCAAAGTTCAGTGGCATCACATTCTTTGCTTGCTTGAAGCCTCGCTTCAGAACTTGATTTTTCCTGAATTTTGGAGGGATTTTTGCCAAGCTTTGCACAAATGTAGTCTTTAGCTTGATGATTCAATTTTGGGAGGCATTTGAGTAGAGACCTCAACGCTTTACTGTCACACTCTGTCAATGCATGTCTCATCGGGGCATGTTAATTTGTAAGCATTTGCTTATTTTCCCAGGAAGGCTTCTTAACTACACTTTGTTAAGGTTACCTTTTTCAGATCTGGCACTACTCTGAGCCTAGAGCTGAGTCAAAACACATTATAAATGTCAGCGCCTATAATCGATGCAGACACCCTCACAGGTCACTTTTCTTGCTGTTCGGAAGCAAAAGAAGCTTCAGGTGTGAGCGGCACAGTTACAACCTTCTGTTTGTGGATCTGCCAGCAAACATTGACTCCTGTGACACTACCAACCCCTGACAGACCAAAAAAGTACTCACTGTTTGTTTGGATCTACTGAGGGAGCAGCCAGGCCTTACAATTTAGCTCATGTGAAGCTCCAAAAAACCTTTTATTTCATGTTTCCAAGGCGCCAAATGGGAGCGATTTGCCACAACATATGAATTCTGCGATTAAGTCAACACCAGCATCAGCCATGCCAGTCTAACGGATGCCTCCCCTCAAATGCTGTGTGTGTCTGAGTGTGTGTGGCTCCGGTTGCTATGGTTATGCCTTTCTCTGGATCAGTCTGCAGGCAGATAAATAATGCACACTAATGCTGGCGCGGTGACAGCACTGCAGCAAGCTGTTGCTCACCCCGGCTCTGCTCTTGGAAAATGCTCACAAATACAGACATAAATATGGAAATGTGGGCATGCAGCAGTGTAAATGCATGCAAACATGAATAATTCTGTATGTGTGGGGCTTAAAAACATGTTTATGAAGTAGATAAAGTGTGCAATGAGTGCAGGACTCAACAAAGGATGAACAGAGCTGTCAGGTTGCCAGAAGTGATACTAAAGAGTGAGATATTTCAGAATGGTTGGACACAGGCTCGTCTAATGAAGCTGCAGTTTAAGTTGTGAGGCACTGTTGTCCATACTTGACCCACTGAAAGGTCTCAATTACAGCTTAGATCTTTAGAAAATCTCTTGGGACACTAACTACTAGATATGCAAATGATAGAAAGTGAGATGTGAGTAAGGCTGCTCCAATCTCCAATTTGTTTTCCTTCTAAAAAAATCACTCATTTTGGATTTAATGCCTACAACATATCCAATCTTAAAGGGACAGTTCAAGTAGTTTGAAGTGGGATCCCTTAAGGGTATGTGTACTTTGCGGCCATTCGTTTTTCGTGTTGATATGGGAAAACGGGAAACCATTCAATTTTCTGATTTCCGTTTGGATGAAGGGAAACAAAAAACAGGAAACGGCTCGTTTCCCGTTTTTAATCGAAAATCCAAAAACGGAAAACAAGCCTTTATCTGATATCTATTATTTATTAAAAAATAAAGTATCAGTTTGAACTTACCTTTGTAGTGTTTAAACCGTTTGACTTACACACTTAGAAATGTGTTTGCGACAGATTATTTATTAATAAAACTCTCCTTCCTCTTCATTTCAACATTTTCAGTTTTTATTTCTCAAATTACCCAAATGAGGAAGCAAATAAGTTGGTCAACCACCTGGTTGACTTGCCTGTTAAAGGTTATTCTGGGCATGAATCGATTACTTTCACTTCTTCAACAAATGTTTTGTTTTTAAAACTTTACAGAGAGCAAAATTTAGATGTTTAGTCTTCTGGGGCATCGTAGATATGTTTCTTTAATCAATAAATTTCTTTCTTTCAACTGAATTATGATGATTAGAAGATGTGGTGCTATGTGAAGAGATGTTTTCTTACTGCGTTGTATGCTCTTACTGTTAGATTTCTGAGGAGCTAGCAACGATTCACGACTCAACGATTCACTTCTGATTTTTACTAACACAGTTATATTCTAGTACAGCAGTGCTAGCCAGTGGATACATATTGGTGTTACAAAAACGATTCAGATAGATTAATAAGAAAAAGCAAATATTTTTAAATGCAGTGGTCGGGTGGCAAAAGGTCAACCACATGGTTACAATGTCAATCAAGTGGTTGAACCAACATAGGTCGTTTTTTTTTTTTTTTTATCAATGCTTTACAGAGCATCCCAGCCTTATTGGAACTGATGTTTGTATTCTAATAGGCCTTTAACTTGTCCTTTACATGCCACAAAAGAACAGATCTAAATCCAATATTCTTTGTTTTTTCCGTCTTGTAGTCCATGCTTGCACTTCGAGCTACCACTCACGAAACTTCAATATCTTTGTTTTTGCTTTGGTCCACATTATCTCATTTTACTTTCCTGCACGAGTCGACACTTCGCAACCCCAGGAGAGGGATCTTTCTTGTTGAAGAAGCAAAAAGCCAAACGTCCCACTGGGTGATGCTCATTTCCTGAAAAAGAGGACAAGGCGATGAATACTAATTCGCCATGAGATGTAAATGACAGGTGTTCGTGCTTGAACATGCATCTGAAATTTAAATTTGTCGCAATTTGAGTTTTCTAGTCAGTGCTTGGAAGTTCTGCAAACTGATATAGAGCAAGAAGACAAAGTATAAAGCAATTTCCTTCACCTTTGAAATCAGTGACGTATACTTTAAAGAGACAATTTATTTCCCCATCTTCGTATGGATCCGAGTGCCGAGTGAGCAACAAAGAAGTCTTAAGAATAATCTATGAATTTAAAAATGCATAGAGCCCTCTGAATGTCTTGATAGGAAAGTTCCTTTCATATATGTGATAACAAAGGGCTGATAGATGTGATTCGGAGAATGAAGTACAAGGTAGAGATGACAAAGAACGCTCCGTCTCCACGTCTCTCCTTTGTGTCTTCCTTTATGCTCCTTGGTGAATTCTTGCATGAGTCTTTGTTCATAAATCCGTCTTGATATGCGGCTGAAATGCGTGAATGTTTAAAGAAAAGAGGAGAAACTCTATCTTTCGTGCTCCAGTCATGCCTTACAGGTGACGCTTCTTTGATTTTATAGCTTCTTGACCAAAAGGAAGTAGATGAATGAATAAATGATGAAGTCTGATCTTTCAAAGCCATAAACCTATATGAGCTACACCTCGCTAGTACCAGGTTGGACCCCCTTTTGGCTTCAGAACTGTCTTTATTCTCCATGGTATGCAGCTGGAACCCCCATTGTGGCTATAATGAGATCCACTGACTGATTTACCAATGGTGCGTTCAATGTACCTTGAAAAGCTTAAATTGGAATTGCGCCACCTCCCACATTAACCCTTTCACTTCCACACTTTGAGATACATAGGCAAAAAAATTGCTTGTTGGTAAAATAGTGTTCCTGTCTCTTCATTCAGTAACACTTTTTTTTCCCAAATTTCCCATCAGGAAGGGTCAACCTGCTGGTTTCTTTCTTGTTTTTTCAATAAAACAGCAAAGAGAGTACTTTTTTTTTTAAATAACCGTTATTTTATTAAAAGGTGCTATGAGGAAAATCTATTACCAGCGACATTAAGACTTTGCTACCCATGAGCACGCGCAGCGACTCTCGTAATGTTGCGTTCCAGTAACCTCAGAACTGGGAGTGACATCATCTCCGACTTATCAGCGTTCCAGTTGAAGTCGGAAAAAAACATGCCGATCTACCAGGCTATTGTTAGCTGTTGTTAGCACACCCTGTGTTGTTGTATGAAGAATGTGATTATCACTATGGCAGCATTTTTGTAAATATAAGTCTAACAATACTATGTATACAGCTGATCTAGAGCGACACACCCCAGTCAGAAGTGCAAATAAATGGATTATTACAGGAGCTAAATAACTGTTCACACCGGGGCATCATCTTTGATTGTCAACTTGGGGGTGGCGAGGTTTCACCGAGTTCCCAGGAGGAAATTCCAACTTCGGGGGACGTTCCAGTTGCAGTTTTCTGCTAGGAACTCGGAAATTCCTACTTCTGACTACAACTGGAACACACCAAAAGATGTGACCCAAGCCAAAGTGTGTGTTTGTTGTGATGCTAATGAATGCAGCTCGGACCTTCCTCAGAACTCTGCATTGCTTTACTTTTTCAACAACTTACAGGATGCAAAGTGACGAGGTAATGTATCTCTTTCTAGTTACGTAGCGGTAGTTTTTGATGTGTGACAACAAGCAATTTTTGGAAAACTTAATATCGTAGTTTTGTAGCCGGCTATATATCGCTACTTACAGCCCGGTGCTCTAAGACGTGTCCAAATAATATAAATTTGCTCTAGTTTTAATTGTTTTGTTCCTGAAGTTGAGTATCCAGGCCAGTCCAGCCCTGTCCGACCCGACCGCAAAGCTAAGGAATAGCATTTATAGATAACCTATTTAGATGCTATAAAACTCATCTTAAAGTGTGTATTTCAATCAGGCATATATCTAAAAGTGAGACTTTTTTGTAATTACTTAGAAACTCCGCATAGCATCTTTAACACATATTAAGAAAATATATGTATTCATTTTACCCATCTCACTAGCTTTGAATAATTTCATGTGTTTGTGTTTGTGTGAGTGAAAGAGAGATGATTGTCAGAGAGTCTAGAAATGATATTTGAAATGATTTTTTATTACTTGGGTGTTTGCTTCTACTCTGACATTTCTGAGAAGCCGTGCGGCACTGAATCAATGCAGTTTTCAGTCAATGATATTTGCATACCACAGTGCCATTCATTGAATATAATCAGTGTCTATCTATTCATTGAGGTTATTCAGGATTAATGGCCAAAGAGGTTTTCAGAGTTTAGATACAGCAATAGGGCAATAGAACAGTCAACCTAGCGGTTACAATGCCAGTCAAACGGTTAATGTGCTTTCAAATTCCAAGTCCCTGAAGATTATCCATTTCCCTTAGTACTGTAATTTCTCTATTTCAACACACACTCGATTATACCCCCCCCCCATATTTTCACAATTTTTCCCTGAAAAACACTTTACTTAAATATACCACGCACCCGAATTTGCCCAAACTTTACTCTCTCAGACGACTCAAAAATTACCTTTATTCAGAGTTTTAATCAAGAAATTTCAGTACTTTCACAACAAATACACAACTTTCCCTCTCAAACGCACAAGGAAACAGCTTTCACTTCACGAAATTACGATTTCTTCCTAAGCATGCTCAGTTGTAGTGTCCCAACTATTCAGAGAGCTGCTATCAGCATACCAATGTCTTCAACCAATCACAGTGAGTGGTAATATTTGAGCATTACATGATAATACACCAAGTTAAACTTAAGTCCTTAAGTGTTTGACTAGAACAGTTTAGCGGTCATTATAATAAGAATTACGCAAGCCTGGCTGGAATTTTTTGCAGAGAAGGAAAGTATTTTGGCTTTCTGTGTCAGGTGTGTTGTTAGAATCGTCAAGTTTGCGAGATGAAAAATGTACAAATGTTGCTTGTACTCGTGTATGATATGCGCCTAAAAAAATTGTTTTAGAATTGAGAAATGATGGTTGTTATTCCAACCCAAGAAGGTGTTGAAAGTAGAGGTCTAACAACATCACTAGTACATTTTATTGAACAAAATGTATTACAATATATATATATATATATATATATATATATATATATATATATACATATTTTGTTCTTGATCCATGGATGTAACATGTCTGGCTGAATTCAGTTTTTTTGGTAACAATATATTTTACCTGAAGCCATTTTTAGATGACAAAATTATGATCTTCCAAGTACAGTTGTTCCCATAAGAACAGACCTGCTAGCCTCAGATTTCTGTTCTTAGCTGTCAGGAGTGGCACCTGGTTTGGCCCCTCTCTTGTCGCTCTTCTGATTTGTACATTCAGAGATGGTTGTTAGCATGCTTTCGTTGCAATGCAATAATGACTTTGTTTATTAGCACATCATTTGATATATTTTGATTTTCTATGAATTATAGAATGTCGTAAATGTAATTTATGTTCTAGGCTTCCAGGAGTGGCACCTGGTTTGGCCCCTCTCTTGTAGCTCTTCTGATTTAACTTGGCGTACATTCAGAAATGGTTGTTCATCTGCTTTTGTTGCAATGCAGTAGTGGCTTTGTTTAGTAGCACATCATTTGATATATTTTGATTTTCTATGAATTATCGTATGTCGTAAATGTGATTTCACATTTATTAAGTTCAATGTTTTTGTAATATCAATCTGAACCGGATCCAAATTAAATTTACCTTGATGATACAGACATTGACTCCATATTATCCTGTAAAATATGACGCGAATCTGTTTAGAAATAGCAGAGATATGATGTTTTTAATTTTAATTCTGCTCAAGTAGACTTACGTTTTTTGGATTTTCAAAGTTGGGCAAATTCTGGCATCCCATGAAAGTTTCAGCAAAATCTGTTGAGTACTTATTTGGTAATAATGCTAACATGCTAACTCTGTCAAAATATATTGTGGTTTCATTTGTTACCATGTCAAAAGGTGACTTGTGCTTGTGTAACTATTGTGTCTTTATTGGGGTTCAGATACTAGCCAATGCCTGCCTCTAATCCTGTGTCTTTGTTTAAAGCCAAAGACTCTAAACCCCAGGTTGCTCAGGTTGCCTTGACCATGTCAACATGCCTATATGCACTGAGTTTCCTCTCTGTGATTAGTTATATGCATTAATGAACAGTATTCCTGATTAAGTTGTTGTTAGGTTGATTATAACTGTCCCAAGAGTGATTCCCCAACTGCTTTTGGAGCATGTATAGGACATCGTTATGTGAACTCGTGTTACCTTCAACCAAACAAAGACACATGGCTGCTGGCTGCTGAGAGCAACAGCTGGTTTGTTCCTGAGAAAAAGAGATAATAAAGAATTTCAATAAGCCATCATTATTAGAGGCTTCTATTGTTGGTCAGAGTGAATCAAATTGAGCTCACCTGCGTACAAACATTGAGTTCAGCCCAGGATAAAATATTAAAGTCCGTGCACCAGGCTGTAAAATGACCAACATCTTGAATCCAAATGGGAAACCTTCAAGCAGGCACTTCAGCGGAGATGTCTATATCTGCTCCTTTTTCTTCTTTTAAAAAGGAGAAGCCTGTGAAAATCCCCAATCACCATGAGAAAAGTGTTGTCTAAGCAGGCAAAACCTTACATACCCCATCCCTCTTGGCCCTGGAAATCCATTATTGACCCAAACCATTGGAAATACAATAAAGCACACTGCTGCACTGCCTTTCAAAGATGAAAACAGGCAATGTGGTTGTTAAAGTCCAAATCTAGAACAGAAAATCTCCACATCACAACATGTTTGAGTTGATTTTTTTTTCCCAACCAGCAGTTAAGCAAAGAGTTACCCTTTTAAACAACAACTTTTTGGTCGGAACGCCATTTTGTCCATTCGTTTATGGCCCCAGGAAGGTAAATCCGGCTGACATATGTGATCCTCTGACCTTTCCATTGCTACTAAAAGGTTGACATTTTAGGGCTTTGGGTAAATTGTTTTGATAGCTATTGGCTTGATTGCCGTGACCTTTGTAAAATATGTTAATTCCCCAAAGGATAAATGTGAGTGACTCTGGCAATCACCTGTGTTTTCGTCACGAGCTGTGTTTTAATTTGAACTTCGAACACCTTTTAAGATATATCTTGAAATCTTTAACAACTTTAAGACTGAAAGAGTAGAAAAACAATCCCAATATTCCCCAAACGAGGAATATAAGACAATCTTCAGTAAATCACAAAGTGCCTTTCAGTTTATGAAGACTAGTGTGCCTCTAGCGTGCTTCTCCTCTGGACAAACTTAATTAACTGCCCTCATAGATGCCATTGTAGTGGATAAAACTTGATTAAGTGCCATCTTATGTGCCTTTCCAGTAATCAAACTTCATGAGGTGTCCTCAATGACTTTTTGGAGGACAAAACTTAATAAAATTCCACCTTATGTGCCCTCCAAGTGAACACTTTCTTATTAAGTTGGCTCTGAAGCGTTCCTACTGCAGAAAAAAAACTTTATCAATGGTCCCCTAAGATGCCTTGTCTTGAATAAGTAGCTTTTAAGGTGCGTTTCCAGTTGACATAACTAAATGGAGTGACCTTTTGGTGGACAAAACGTCCAAAAATGTCCTGAAATTTGGACCAAACTTCCAATGAAGATGCCTTGAAAGTAAAAAAGGGCTTGATTTACTTCCTTATTATTTACTTTTCCAGCGGACAAAAACTGATTAGGTACCCTCAGAGGTGCTTCTGAATGTACAGTACTAGATAAAGTGCCTTCTAAGGGAACTAAGTTTGATTAAGTGTCCTTTAAGTGGACACAAACTAATTTAGAATGTTCCCACATGCCTTTTCAGTGAACAAACTTTATCAAGGAACTTCTTGACAGTCCTTCCAGTAGACAAAGTTGATAAAGTTCACCCCATGGTACTTTTCTTACAAGAAAGACTTTGACTAAGACCCTGATAACATGCTTCCAGTGGACACAACTGGGCAAAACTACATAAATTGCCATCTTGGATAGTCTATTAATGGATAAAACTTCATAAAGTGCCTTTTAAGGTGTCCTTCCAGTTGACTAAACTTTATTGAGTGGCCTCTTGGGTGCCCTTTCCAGGGACAAAACTTCATGAAGTACCCTTAAATTTAAAAAAAACAAAAACAAAACTAATTTACTCCAGCTAAGGTGCTTGGCAGTAGACAAAACTTCACTCATTGCCTCTTAACATGCTCCCCCAGTGGGCAAAACCTGATTAAGTGCCCTTAAAGCTGCTCAGAAAACCTGATAATGTACCCCCTATGATGTTGCCCTTAGGAACAAAGACTGAGAAAGTGCTCTCATGGATGCCTTTTGGTAGACAAAAACTGGTTGAAGTATCTTAAGGTCTTTTCCAGTTACCAACTCCATCCAGTCTCTTCTTGGATTTTCCTGTGAACATTTCTTTATTGAAGGCCGTTTGATGCCTTTTAGAACTTAAGACCACCTTGTCTTAGTGGACACAAGTGTCCTCCATTATGCTCCTCCAGTGGACACAACTTTATCAGGTGGCCTTTTAGACGCCCTCTTATGGCACAAAGCTTGATATTGTATTCTCAAAGCTTCTCTCCTGGTGGAAAACTTGATTAAATGCCTGTTAAGTGGCCTCACCAGTGGATGAAACTTGATCAAGCTCCCTCTAAAGTGTTCTGTCAGTTGACAAAACTACACTGCGTGGCCTTTTCAACATCTCCTTATGGGAAAAAAACTTGCTAATGTGCCTTTTGGATTCCCTCTTGCCTCATAAAACCTGATAAAGTGCTCCCAGAGCTTCTCTCCAGGTAGACTAAATGCCCTACTAAGTCTCCTGTCAGTGGACTAAGGTTGATAAAATGCAATCTAGGGTTCATCACTGGTGGACAAAGCTTTATTGAGTCGCCACTTGAATACCCTTCTGTTAGGCAAAACTTGATGAAATGCCTTCTGAGCGACTTTACCTGTGGATTTACCTTGATTAAATGCCCTCCTGAGTCTCCTGTTGGTTGACAAGCTTGATAAAGTGCAGTTAAGTGTTCTTCGCCGGTGGACAAAGCTTCATCAAGTGCCCTCCAGTGGACAAAACTCAATAAACTGGCCTTGAAGGTCTTATTCCAGGAGACATAACTTGATCTGATGCCCTTGTAGGTTCTCTTTGTGCTTACAGAGACTTGACAAAGTCATTGATATCAGTTGTTTCGCCAATATTGATGTCTTCGCCACAACCCAGAGCTCATAACCAAGGGTCCTTGGGGTCAAAAGACCAATTGGAGTAGCCAGAGATCCCAAGGGAGGCTTAATACTCGGTCAGCTTCTGGGTTGGCTTAAATACATTATTTAAAATAAAACAGTTATGATAGCCCACTTTTGCCTAGAGCATGGTCACCGATGATTGGACAGGTAAAAATGCAGATGGTTAGAACTGTCCATGCCTTTCAAGATATTCAGTGTAGAATTACATTTGCATATGTGGCCATAGTCTGCTTAAATAACTAAGTGGTTCTCTCCGACAAACTTTATTATTTCCATTTTCTCTTGTCGTTCTTATCAGCAGATAATTATTTCTGTTCGGAAATGATATGTGGTAATTAAGTCTTGACAAAAGGTCTTTAGTGCTGAGACTCTTTGGGGAGGGTTCGAAATCGAAAGACGCTTGCCCTGAGCAACCGGCAAGTTAAATCCTCCAACGAGGTCAAGACCCTGGTGATGGTGTGGTGTCAGTGATGGGACTGCTAGTGTCACATCTGTGGGACTTATCTCGAGAGATGATGCTGATGGTCTAGCCTTTCCCCCAGTCATCAATTGTCAACTAATATTAAATTATGGTTCTGATTATCGACCTTTCCCTGTTTAAACTTCTAGAATGCGCACTGTGTTTAAAGTTTACTTCTAACACAACATAAAGCCTGAGGTCTTTTATGCACTCTTTTAAACAACTGCAGACCAGGAACACCCCACATTGGTTGTACTTTCGGAGATGCTGACCCTAGCCATCACAACAATCCCAATCACTCAATCTAATCATTATGCTTGACCATTTTTCTGCTTCAAACATCAACTTTGAGGAAACTTGCAATTTGTTGGCTCATGTTGGCATCATGAGTGTTTTTGTGTGTATACTTGCCTGTATGTAAAGTTATCTCATGTATTGGAAACAACAAGGGTTACCATGTTAACTGATTACTGTGCAGATAGGTGTCGTAGTCTAAGCACTGGAAAAAAGGGCTGTTCCCTTCCATATTTTACTTTTAATAATTGGTGCATTGAATAATATTTCAAATTTTTTTTGTGAGGAAAAACAGCACCAACATACCAATAGACAAAGCCAACCATGGTGTCAATTCCAAGTCACCAATGTACACAGTCACTAGTTGAATTGATACATCAAACATTTTTGCTTGTTTCTGGACTTCTACAGAAATGTATCTATCATTGTACTATGTTGAACATTATTATATGTTAATGATTGTGAAAAGATGTGGTCAAAATATCATGCCTGATTGGTGAATATGAGCAAAAGTGCTCATTGGAGGTCATGGGTATCATCATGGCACAAATGCATCAAATGATGACCACCAAATTTTGCTCTAGAGTCCACTTTGACTCATATTTGAACATCATCAGGCATCATAATCCTCCCTTGATTATGCATAATCTACCCTTTTTGGGGGGTTCTGTTGACCTCCACAAGACAATATATGATTCCACTTTTGAGATCAAGGGTCACAGTCAGCGGGATTTATGGCATATTTTGTCTATTAGATTTCTATGTATACTTTGCTTGTATGTTGCTGTGTCTCTGTGCATGGGTTACCATGTTAACTAATGACTGTGCAGAAAGGTGTTTTTGTGATAGCATTGGAAAATTGAAGGTTGCGCTGTTTGATGTTTCACTTTTGTTAATTGTTGTTAGAAGTAATATTTCATTAGTTTATATAAAAATAGCCAAGGAAACTAAGCTAACACAAACATAACTACAAAGTCAACCATGGTTTCAATGCTGTGTTCCATTTCCATCTGAACAGGGAGGAAGGAATTGGGAATGACAAAGTATTTAACATACTGATCTACCAGGCTATCGTTAGCTGTTGTGTTAGCCATTGTTAGCTCGCCTTTCACTGTAGTTTGCACATACCATATTAAGAACGTAAATAACTCCTTAGGAGCATTTCCATGAATTTAGGTCTATCAATACAATATATACAACTGATTTAGTGCAACAAACTCGAGTCAGAAGTGCTAATATAAGGATTATTACAGGAGCTTAATAACTGTTTACACTGGGGGCAGTCATCTTTGATTGTCAACTCAAGGATAGTGAGGATCCTCCGACTTCCCAGTGGGAAATTCTGACCTCGGGGGTGTTCCAGATGAAATTTACCACTCTGAACTTCCGACTTCCCAGTACAACTGGAACGCACCACAACTCCAAGTCACCAATGTGCATGGTCACCAATTGAATTAATACATCAAACTTGATTGCTTATTCTGAACTTCCATGATGACTGTGGTTTTTATTTCTGCATCTGTATTTCATTAATTTTGGACAACGTGCACCACCCAGGTGCTAAATCCATACATTTTGTCTTGTATGCACATAGCTAACAGCAAGAATATTTGTAGCTTAATGTGTCGCACCCACTAACAGGTGCCATGATGAAGAGATGTCAAAATGTCAGGCCAGATTGGTTTATATGAACAAAATGCTGATTGGAGGTCATGGGTTTCATCTGGTGTCATATTCATACAATGTTTTTTTTTTTTTTTAAATGGCACAAATGCCCAAGTATCGTCATCATAGTTTGAAATCAAAAGGTCACAGTCAATGGGATAAATGGCATCTTTTGTGTTTGTTTTTCTGAGTCAAACCACTAAAATCATCAACCTTGAGCCTTGTGAGGGCATTAAAGTGCCAAATTATTGTTCTAATTTTCTTCATAGTGGCTTTTGTGGGCTTGTTTGACTTGTTTAGCCCTGCTTACCTGATCTGGGCACTTGTTTTCCTGATTTAAGTATCCTAACCTCACCGTAAAACACTGCTTTTGGCTACATATGTTTGTGTAATTAGAATAAAAAATATCAAAAAAAGAACAATAACCTGCAATCACTGATTCAAAAGGACCAACAACAGTAGCATGTAACATATTGACAACGTGTTATTTCATCTGTTTGATTGCAATCATGTCAAAGGCTTAGGGTCCCTCCTGCACACCCCCTTTCATTTCACACTCCCACTCGCTCTGTTTTGCCTCAGTGGGGAAGAAATGTAAAAAACAAACAACCGAACAACACAATAAAAAACAAAGGCAGCTACGAGTTGTTGATTTACAGCCAATAGTGTGTAAGATTGAATCCTTTTCCTGCCAATTTTGATGGAATTTTTGAAGCGCTATAAATAAAAATAGTAAAACTGATGTGGACTGGCACATGGACAGCGAGCAAGACAATCGCTATTCAAAGAGTGATGGTGCAACAAAGGGAAACAGACAGCTTGACACTTTAAATGATTCTATCCCCAAGCTTGAAGAGACACATTAGCCAGTTTACACTTTGCATTTTAGAAATGAAAGCCCCACCGTCTATTTCCATCTCATTCACTCAGCCTCCCAGTCTGTGACATTCTATCTTATGAACACTAATTTCCCGTTTAATTGTCATCTGCCACTGTTCAATCCAGAAACGGTGGTCCTCAAAGATCCATAATGGTGTGCTTGCTCATTAGTATTCATGATTGCTAATTTTAGGTGAATTGCCATATTGATTTCCCTGTTGGTTCCACTGGCTGGTCACTGAGTCACACAACGGAATAAATGATTCACTGCCACCATATTTATTTAATAATAGGGAATTAATTTGAAATGATGTGCCCATTGCAGGATGATCTCACTGTGATGAATGGGATATTAAACAAGGGAATATTGAGACTGTATTTGATATCAAAACAGATGTGACCGCAGTGATGAATTCTCTTGAAGTTGGGCAAACTGTAGTAAATCAACATTAAATCTAATTCGTGGATTTAATGTCTCTCTGGGGCTGATGATTTACAACATGTTTTTTTAAAGTTTTACATCCTCCAAGATTCATTTAAGCTAGGATGAATGATTCTGGTGTTCTTTTGGCTGACTTTGAATTTGATGGAACCACAAGATGCTTTTGTTAGAATTGAAATGAGACCTTAACCCACCCCATGTCCAGATGCATCACCAATTAATGACAAAATCTACTACAACACTCTGACTTAATCCAACACACTCTGTACATACAAGCCCCAGATAGTATCAGTGTTTTAAGAACAACCACTTTTATGCTAATTCTTAACCCCTACCATGTCAAAACAAAGCTCTGTCTTTTATTCGATCAACCCTACCACAATCCATACAACCACCTTCAAAAGACCCTGGCTCTGTACATGCAAGCCCCAGGTACTGTCCATGCTCTATGTGCCACCCCCTTTATGGTAATTCTTAACTCCTACCATGTCAATGCAAATTTCTTTTTTTATCTTAGCCACCCACCACAATCCATATTACCATCTTTAAAAGGCCCTGGCTCTGTACATGCAAGGCTCAGGTAGTGCTCACACTACATACTCTGCCATAAGACTTCCTACAGGTCCCCAAACCCCACATTATGTTTTGATTTGCAGCAAAAATCCTGATTTCCAGCCACCCCTTTCCCATGCAAACCCCTATCTATGTGAACACAAAATTCCTGATTTTTTGTTCCTTACCCATTCACATGGCTTTCACAGCCCACACAGAATTAACATGCTCAATGACCCAGCCTTTGTACATACAAGCTCCAAGAAGTCACATTGATTATGTATCCTACTCAACCACGAGGTCTTTAAGGTGTTTCATCTAATAAGGCCCTAAGGTGCCTTTGTTAACTTACCTTTTGGTACCATTGCATCATCACCTTCAAAAGACCCAGGCCTTGTACATACAAGCTAAAGGTAGTGACAATGCTAAAAGAGATTAAAAGTAAACTTAACGGTTCATGGTAATTCTTACTGCCCCCTATATCCATGTTGATTGCAGTTTTATCTGACCTACCCTACAACAAACAGAATCACCACCTGTATAAGACCCAGCCTCTGTACATTCAAGTCCCTGGTAGTGGCAAGCCGTGAACTGTAGCTTTTGTGCTAAATGAGACTAACTGCTCTCAAAGTTAGTACAGATTCCACTTTTTATCTTATGAAATCTACAACAAGCTGCATCACCAAAGACCCAGCCTCTGTACACACAAGCCTTAGGTTGTGACAATGCTCTAAGAGGCTAGGTAGTGAACTCTGGCTTTTATGGTTTTTCACACTTACTACACTCCATGTCACGATAAATTCCCTTAATTTTCTTACCAACCCTACACCAATCAGCATCACTACCCTTCAAAAGAATCCAGAGTCAGTACATACAAGTTCCAGGTAGTGACAGTGCTCTCAGAGGCTAGACAGTAAACTCTGTGAGTCATGCTAATTCTTACTGCCCTCTATGTCAATACAGATTCCAGTTTTTCTTTTACCAACCCTACAAAAAAAAGGCATCACCCAGCCTCCGTACATACAAGCTGCAGGCTGTGACAATGCTCTAAGAAGCTCAGTATCCAACTCTGGCTTTTATGACTTTTTACACCTACTATGATTGATGTTAATAGAAATTCTTTTTTATCTTATTTTACCAGCCCTACAACAAACAGCATCCTTACCCTTTATACCTCCTGATATTGTTACGGGGGCTGAATGTTAAGCTTTTTCTAGCCTAAACACCAATGATTTCCAGCTTGTAGTGGTTTTTCAAGGCCACTTGTCTACTTTATCCATGTCTTGGTCTTCCATAGAGAGCTTTAATACACTGTCTCTCCCTCCAGCTTGCTCTGGCATTGTGGTCATGCATGTATACATGGCAGCCTGGAAGATATGGCTTCCCAACTTGCGTCGGAGTGGCTCCTCAGTCCAAGGCACCACGGTTGACCCAGTGCTCAACCAAAACCGTGGAGTAGGAACCTCCGTGCTTATCTTATGTCACTTAAACTGTAAATGATTAATGACTCACAGCATCAAAAGCTTCATTTCTGGAGTTGCATTAATTTCCCGCCCTAATCCCCAGCTTTGTGTAGATCCAGCTCAGCTCTTATCTAAACATTGTTGTCAAATTGCATTTTTCACTGCCACAATGTGTTGACAGTCTCCATGTTGTTTGCACAGCTGATGATTGATAGCGAGGGTAGGAGCGCAACTGATAGCTCTCCACAAATCAGACTACTGACAATGGAGCTGGAGTCAGTTGATGTGACAGAGCCTGGGCAATGGGGGGGGGCAGAACCGGTACTGCAGGGCGAGGAGAATAGAATTCACATCGGAGGAGCCATTAAAGGAAATCAGCATCCTTCGGTTTGGTGTAAGTGAGTGAGATTTGTCCTGCTACCCACAGACACGCTTCCTTCTGAAGGAGCCGAGTGTATTTCAGAGTATGTCCATGCTCTGTATGCCAGCAGCGTTTTTAACAGATGTCCCGTTGCCTCATATGAGGAAACTTCACTCAAGGCTTTTGTACCCAAAGAGAGCTAAAAATGCAGTCCAACAGTGTCTCTAGGATGAACTCTTGTGCCACATAGGCCACATAAATCAGGTCAGTAAGGATAAAATAAGGCTGAAACATATTTTTGGATTCTTTAAACAGCTTACAGTAAAGAACAAGGATTACAGATGAAGATTTTTTTGTTGGAAAACGCATTAAACCCTCCGAGAATGATGTCATCTTTTATATAGCAAGGAGATTATCCCTGGCATTGAACAGCAGATTGCTTAAATTATGGATTTTGTCGAAATGTACTTGCGAATCACAGTGCAGGTGTCAAAGGGTTCACCCCATCAACTCTGCATGGAACAAATCAGCCAATCATGGCAGCAACTTAATGCAATTAGGCATCTCGGCATATGCTAAAGTGCTAAATGAGAATCAGGAAAAATAGAACAGAGAAAATAGGGACCTACATGACTTTCAACTTGAAGTGGTTGACATTAGATTGAACACTGCCAATTTTCTCAGATTTTCATGCACAACCAACCCGGGAAAATGGTCCAAAATAGAGAAAATATCCAGTTAGTGGCAGTTCTCTGTGTAAAAGGCCTTGTTTATGCCAGAGATCAGCCGAGAATAACCAAAGTGGCCCTTAACCCTTCAATGCCTTTTGTATTATATTTGATACATTCTTTTATGATACCTCTATCTTAACAATATAATCAACAAATTACAAAAAAACATCTGAATACAATCAGATAAATAATAAAAAATGTCCTCAATGAATTGTCAGTTGCCAAAAACACCTAATGTATGAAATTAAATACAAAAATATGTATGTTACATTTTGTATGGAAATTAGATTTTGGAATTTTATGGTCATAACTTGTGTTTTCATGCATTAAATGGTTAAAGACAAGATATAAGGGGTATACTACAACATGCTAAATCTCATATCCTGACCCCACACTGGGTGCCGCTCCTGTCGGATAATCACAAGAAATTGTGAAATCATTCGTACTGCTTGGTTGCTTTGTTTCAGTTCAGTTGAAAAAAAAATCACCACAAATTGGCATATTTACTTTGGATTGTTTCATGTCTTCAAAACTGATCTCCAAAGCCAGTACACACAAAAATGCGTGCTGGCCTTGCGTTGCTATGACTATTGGCCCTTTTCCACTAGCACGCCTTGGCCCTACTCTACTGGTTCCAAGCGAGCTGAGTCGATACTAAAAGATGACGTCACCGACTGCCGGTTACTGATTGGTATGACAATGTCGTCAACCATGAGTCATGAGCGCGACGACCTAGCATTCTAGCGGAAGCCACCGTTAGCTTACCCTCATACGTCTTTTCTTTGCAGCTCGATTGCTCTCGTCCTCGGCTTCATTCTGTTGTATAGCTTCCAAAACTCTCCTGTGCTTCTTAAGGGGTATTTCTTCTCGCCACCTGCAGCCTTCTTCTGCTTTCCTTTTTAACTCGGTTTGTGACAAAAAGCCACAGATTGTTGTTTCGCTCAAAATGATGTCACCGCACTGCCGCTCACCCCGTTGGGCAGGAGACTGGGGCTAATGGAAAAGCAGCACAAGGCGGGTAGAGTAGAGCCGGGTAGAGTCGAGTAGAGTAGAGTTGGGCTAGTGGAAAAGGGCCATATGAGTCATGCTCTGCATTATCGGCATAAAGTTAACAGGCGAAGATACCCAAAAAGATAGTTATTGTTCTATAGAGGCGGTCAAATCTCTTATGACTGATGAAACAGAGAATCATATGGTGGCCATACTATTTGAATCAGTTAATGTTGTCACCAGATCTCAACCCAATAGAACATCTTTGAGATGTAGAGAAAGGGGGGACTTGTATGACTGGAAAATCTGAGGCAAGTGTGATGCTATCATGTCGATATGGACCAAAATCCAGAACTTGTTGAATCTAAAGCAAGTCCAAGAAAGGGCAATCCGGATCAAGATTAATGTACCCAATAAAGTGGCCAGTCATTGTAAAGAATATTAAGAGAAATATTTCCTATTCTACGACAAGGGGTCTTCAAGAAAGCAGAAAAATACCTCTCAGTATCTTCCGCCCCAGTCTAAATCTTTGCACTTTTACCTAAGAGCTAAGCAATTTAAAAGTTTCCGGATGGATCTGTAATACTTCGAGGTCATTCAAAACTTCTCAAGGACTCTTCTCGTCTGTATTTTTAGCATTTTGGGAGGGCTGTTTGAGCTAAAATCTGCAGAATTCTAGCCTCGGGGAGACCTCGCCAGGCCCCCTGCCGTGCGCCTCTGTGGTCCTCACGTTAAGAAAAAACAGGAGGCTGAACTCAAAAGGAATTATCAAACAAATCCATGTCTAACAGAATAATGATGGAGAACTTTCAAAACCCTCGCTGCGAGTTTCTTTTCTTTCTGTTTCACTCGAAAGTCAGAACTCTTGGAACCTTCATCTGTCCAGATGCATAAAGCATCACAAGTAAGAGCGCCCAAATCTCAAGCGGCTGAATTCAGCGAGAGTCTCGGAGCTGCAGATGCTTCGCTGCTAATTTCAGCGGGAGGAACTTTGAGCCTTGAGCGTGTCAGCATAATTCATAAAGATTTTTCAGGCTGCGGAGTTCTAAAGATGAGAGGACTTGTTAACTAGTGTGACAACTTACAGTAGTGGGGAAATTTTGGAGTGGGGGAAGTGTCAGGCTCCATATAAGCTGTGATTATAATGGAATCCACGGAGACATGGCTATTAAATTACATGAACCTTAAGTCAACCTGATGTGTTTTCTATGATCTACATTGAACATATTTTACTACTTAACTCAGGGAATAATAGACACCTTTAAGTTTATCTTTGTTAAATACAAAACCCAAAACCAGTGAAGTTGGCACGTTGTGTAAATCGTAAAGAAAAACAGAATACAATGATTTGCAAATTCCTTTCAACCTATATTCAATTGAATACACAGCAAAGACAAGATACTTAACGTTCGGACTGGTAAACTTTGTTATTTTTTGCAAATATTAGCTCATTTGTAATTTGATGCCTGCAACATGTTTCAAAAAAGCTGGTACAAGTGGCAAAAAAGACTGAGAAAGTTGAGGAATGCTCATCAAACACTTATTTGGAACATCCCACAGGTGAACAGGCTAATTGGGAACAGGTGGGTGCCATGATTGGGTATAAAAGCAGCTTCCCTGAAATGCTCAGTCATTCACAAACAAGGATGGGGCGAGGGTCACCACTTTGTGAACAAATGCGTGAGCAAATTGTCCAACAGTTAAAGAACAACATTTCTCAACGAGCTATTGCAAGGAATTTAGGGATTTCATCATCTACGGTCCGTAATATCATCAAAAGGTTCAGAGAATCTGGAGAAATTACTGCACGTAAGCGGCAAGGCCGAAAACCAACATTGAATGCCCGTGACCTTTGATCCCTCAGGCGGTACTGCATCAAAAACCGGCTTCACTGTGTGAAGGATATCACCACATGGGCTCAGGAACACTTCAGAAAACCACTGTCAGTAACTACAGTTCGTCGCTACATCTGTAAGTGCAAGTTAAAACTCTACTATGCAAAGCCAAAGCCATTTATCAACAACACCCAGAAACACCGCCGGCTTTGCTGGGCCCGAGCTCATCTAAGATGGACTGATGCAAAGTGGAAAAGTGTTCTGTGGCCTGACGAGTCCACATTTCAAATTGTTTTTGGAAACTGTGGTCGTCGTGTCCTCCGGACCAAAGAGGAAAAGAACCATCCGGACTGTGATAGGCACAAAGTTCAAAAGCCAGCATCTGCGATGGTATGGGGGTGTATTAGTGCCCAAGGCATGGGTAACTTACACATCTGTGAAGGCACCATTAATGCTGAAAGGTACATACAGGTTTTGGAGCAACATATGTTGCCATCCAAGCAACGTCTTTTTCATGGACGCCCCTGCTTATTTCAGCAAGACAATGCCAAGCCACATTCTGCACGTGTTACAACAGCGTGGCTTCGTAGTAAAAGAGTGCGGGTACTAGACTGGCCTGCCTGTAGTCCAGACCTGTCCCCCATTGAAAATGTGTGGCGCATTATGATGCGTAAAATACAACAACGGAGACCCCGGACTGTTGAACAACTTAAACTGTACATCAAGCAAGAATGGGAAAGAATTCCACCTGAAAAGCCTCAAAAATTGGTCTCCTCAGTTCCCAAACGTTTACTGAGTGTTGTTAAAAGGAAAGGCAATGTAACACAGTGGTAAAAATGCCCATGTGCCAACTTTTTTGCCATGTGTTGCTGCCATTAAATTCTAAGTTGATGATTATTTGCAAAAGAAAATAAAGTTTCTCAGTTCGAACATTAAATATCTTGTCTTTGCAGTGTATTCAATTGAATACAAGTTGATTTGCAAATCATTGTATTGTTTTTATTTACAATTTACACAATGTGCCAACTTCACTGTTTTTTTGGTTTTGTAAACTGTTTGACTTAAATAGCTCGATTGTGTCATATTCCAGCACCTTGACATATTATATTTACACCTTTAACCCCTGGATGTAAAGCTGTTTGGGAATAAAATTGATATCTGTGATATTAACCATAGTCCAACTGTACTAGTGCTCAAATTTGGAGTACATGTCCTTAATTTTACATTGTTTTTTTTCTTAAACTTAACTTAAACAACCTAAAAAAATATTTAATTTAAAAATTTCAATGCCATAAATGGAGACATTTTACAACTTTTTGGGAAACTTAGATACTCATTTGAAGTAAAGTGAGAACCAACAAAGCTTTGAACAACAAACAGAAACAAAATCTGTGCTTGGCAGAAAGAAAACTATCATTCCTTCTTGAAAAGTTATATTTCCTTGTATGCTTTCAAGTTTCTACAAGTACAGAGTTGCTAAAACAACCTAGTTTAAGCATCCCTCTTTTTCGTATACCTCTGCAGAGTTGACCTGTCAATATTTCACTTCTTTGCAACAGATCTGATCAACTTTCCACCCATGACTTCTGTCATTCCTTTTTACATCTCAGCGAGGGGTGTTGAGCCCCAGTTGGTTTTCCACTCTTGACATGATTTTCCACCATGTTTTACATTTGATCAGGAAAGCCAGTTGGTTATTATTTTTGATTCAGTACATAAATGACTTTTCGAGCATTTGGTGGTGTAAAAGGAACCAATGGCTCAGTTTACCCCACAACATATGGCTCTCTTTGCCCCATAGCCAACATTTTAGAAAAAATGTTGCTAGCTTTGCTATCCAAGCTAGTCTTTAGCCAAATGAGTCACAAAGTGTTTATACACTGGTAAGTTCCATATATTTACAATACACCATTTTAGACCTTGATAAACTGAATTTGATACAAAGCTCAAAATGCCTGACATGCTAAAAATTTACTTTGACACAAGAAAAATAGTTTTTTGTTATTAAGTACCAACTGTTTATGCCAGGTGCTTCTCTTCAACAGAGGCAAGGAGAAATGAATTTAGGGCCACATGACAAGAGTTGTTTCTTGTTTCCCAGAAACAGGAGGTGGGTCAACTTACCCACTGGCTCAATTTATCCCACTTTCCCCTACTAGTATTACTGATAAACATATTAAGTCAACTAGTAGTTCTAGAAGACCTAAAACAGTCTACTGGTAGTACCAGTGACACTTTTTGCTCCACTAGTAAATCCTACTTGTGCACTAGTTGATCAGAAATTCAGTACATGTACTCCAAATTTGACCACTTGCTGACCTGAACCAAGTTGATACCATCAATATCAATTTTCCTTGAATTCTTTAGGTTTTTACAGTTGTTTATTTGATGCGATTGACCCTGAACAAAAAGCAATAAAAAAAGACAATGGATACTAAATATCTACAGAGCTGAAATCACATTTAACCATATCAACAACATGTTTCGTTTGATATAATGTGTAAAATGTAAGCTAAATTTGAATATTGGGAGCAATTGGGATCTTTTCAACAATTTTACACTGGTCCTAGAATTCCCTAAAAGATGTGTGAATTGACTTGCCAAGAAATAATCCACTTTAATATTGGATTTTGGCATGCCCACAAACCCTTCTGTTTCAGCCCTGCTCAGAACAGGCTATTTTAGTAAATGCTTGCAGTTTGTCCTTTTGCATCTGTTGGCAGCATGAGTACCTTTATGTGATAAGTGTTACAAGAGGGAACTCCTAGAGCAGCGGTCGGCAACTAATGGCCCGCGGGCCAAAACTGGCCCGTCTCCAAAAATATCTGGCCCGCTAGATGAAATTGAAAATCTGATTTAAAAGTGGTAGGGACGTGCTGGCCATCCGGGAAACCAGGAAAGCTCCAGAACGGCTGGCACACCTAGACGGCTGGCGACCGCAGCATGCAGTGAAAATATCAATCAGCAGCCGCCCCCAGTCGGACGAACACAAGACACCGCGATCGCGATCATCACGGCCATGCAGCTGACAGAATTTGTCGGCCGGCAGCCACAGCGCCGTGGCTTGTGTTAGTCCAACTGAGTGTTACACCAGACACGAACAATGGCATCATCATTAATTTTGCTGGTCTGCTCCCATTTATGCCACTGTTCATGTCTGGTGTAATGGTCTAACAAGTGTCTCTGTTATCCGGTGACTTCGGTTAAATGTTACAACAGTTGTTAAAGCATCAACTAAAATAGAGGATTTTCCACTTTCAGAAAAATACCTTCTAAGTTCTAACCAAATAGCAGCCAACCTCTAGCCACTGCAAATCCCACAAGTCCCTTTATTAGATGGTTCTTCCCCCATGAAATAGTGGGCTTCAATATATGCCCCTGTGGTATGGTCCATTTAATCTCAGAGGTCAAATGCCTCTTTGGTAACTGGAATGGATTTGTATGGGACACCCTAATTAGATTCCTGGACTCCCTCAAGTAGGTCCTCTTAGTGGGAGCCAATACTTTTTGTCATTACCCAAAGCTCTTGAGCATAGGTGCAGGTTGGAGCTTGGCCTTTGGACTTCATTCCCTCTTTACCACAACTCCTGGTCTACGCCATTCCCTTGGTGATCAAGACCTAAGGATGCTTAAATTCCTTCACTTATGCCCCCTCCTAGAGATAGCAATCCATTTTTCCTCAGAGAGTAACCATGGCCTCACACTTAGGAGTTGCTGACCCTCATCCCTAGCTGAAGAAGCTAATAAGACCACATCATCTACAAAAAGCAAAAGTGAGACTGAGGAGACTCCCAAATGGCTCTCCTAAGAGACCCCAATACCCCTGCAAATCCCTGAGATACTTGGTTTTAGGCCATCCTCAATCCACCCTGGATGGACAAACTCCCATGCCCTTTTGAGAAGTCTTGCAAGGGAGAAGAGGTGTGACTTTGAAGTGAAACTTTCACTTTCAGCACAAATCTTTCTGTCAAGATCTAATTCTGGCTCCCGTGTGGACTTTGAAACTTAATTTTAAAACTTAGATTTTACCTTAATAACAAAAATTCAACCTTTTTAATAAAATAACTAGCTTAAAGTCGAGTTTGGACAAAGTTTTAATCTGATGGAACGCAGGTGGATACTTAGCATTTGCAATCTTCTGACTTCATTTATTCCGGCCTTGCTCTTTTTTTCAAACCCCTCTTGGGTCACAAAGGGACAGCTAGCAATCATATTACTCCCAGCTTCATCATTCTGCAGGGGCACAAGTGTGTGCGCATGTGTGTGCTCTTGTGTGTGTTTTATTATTCAGCAGTGTGTGGGACCCACTGCTGTGGACT
Source organism: Scarus forsteni (assembly GCA_036419115.1). NCBI lineage: Eukaryota > Metazoa > Chordata > Actinopteri > Labriformes > Labridae > Scarus > Scarus forsteni. The sequence continues at coordinate 759,926 of JAZDUH010000523.1, forward strand.
GCTAATGAGAAGCTGTCGAAAGAAGAAGACCCTCCATTGTTCTGAGGGATCAATAGGATACCTATCAAAAAGGTGCGCTGCTATCTGTAATATGAGGCAGATTAGTTTGAATGAGATAACAGGAATTAAAATGGATGAAACAGAACAAAAGGACATGGAGGATGGATGCACAGAGGCAGATTGAGCGACGTCTGATAAAGCCAAGAGAACATCTGCTGATGCCTAATCAAGCCGATCTCGAGCCTCGCACGGTATCTATGCCGTGTTTTTCTTGACGGTTTTCAATCAGGGGAAGTGGCGCTTTTTTCACCGCTTCGCATTCATACATAAATAAATGCTCAGCTGCTCTCTGCTGCTCAACACTGAGCATCTGCAATAGGGGGAAACAGGGCCAAAGGGTAAGTTCAGGTTAAAATGTGAAGGGAAGAGTTCTCTCGAAGACAGTCCCCAAATGCTCCCTGCAATCTTCAAAAGGTTTTCAGTATAAGGCTGCTGTTTCCCCATTCACATGGCCTACAAAAGAAGAAAAAGTTAGGAACAAGCCTCAGCCAGGATGATGGTACTGAGGGGTGGGTAAACTTTTTATGTTAAGCTAGTGCGTTTCCATATGGAAATAAATGAAAGCTAATGATTAGCTTGGGCTTAAGCAGATCTCCAGATTTTGACATATTTTCAAAATGTTGGAGACCTCATATAATCAAAAATATCCAGCACATCCCAAAATTCCTAGAGGAGGAGTATTCATCGACGTAGCAAAGTGCAGTTTTGCAATCAGATCGGATTAGAATGAAATAGTTAGGCTTAAGTTCAGAGATCGGCAACGAAATAGGCCACATTTATGCCACTCTGACTGCCAGTGTAACAATGTCTTTCTAATTATGTGCTTATTTTCGAGGAGGTTTAAGGTACAAGGGCCTTTGTTGAGAACTATCCGGTCCCTGCGGAACCAAAGTGTGAGTTGAGACCCATGTCATCTGATACTTTTTGTGAATGTCATGGAGAATCTCAGTGCAGCTTTTTGCACATTGGGTTATTCTGTTGGGCTCCTCAGCTGGGGACCTTCTTCAGGAATTGAGGTGCTTTGTGCCTGAGTGACAAGCTCTTTACCCTTGCAGGGCTTCTCGAGGGACCATGGAAGTTCATCCATCATGTGTTTTGTGGACTTTGAGGAGCCCTAAGACCATGTCCATAAGGGGGATCTTGTGGTGGGCACTGTGAAGTATAAGGTGCTTGGGCTTTTGTTGAAAGCTATCCAGTCTCAATGTAACCAGAGTGTAAGTTGTTCTTGTACCAGTGCAGCTCCTTGTCATCTGATACTTTTTGTGATTGTCATGGGGAATCTCAGCACAGCTTTTTTGTATATGATGTTTGGCTCTTGGTCTCCCCAGCAGGAGACTTTTGGAGACTTAGGAATGAGTGGGGGGTGAGTCTTTATCATTTTGCCATCCCAGCATTTCAATAGCTGATTTGTGGTCACCGAATTGTACCATTACAATTGAATTTGCTTTGGGTTGGAGTTGCTTTTTCACGTATATGTCTTTCTTTATAGTAACTTGATTGTGGGTTCTTGGGGTCTTGAGTCAGATTTGGTTTATGTGATTGGGGGGAGCATTTGTACCAGTAAGTTTATGGGACATTTTCTGGCTTCATTTTGGCAGCTAATGGGGATGTGATACTTGAACTGGGGGTCATCAGTTTTCAAATGCTTAAAAAAAGATGTTGAACATAGACTTAGAAAAACGTATTTGTCAGCACACAGAGTATCGAGAAGCATTTTGAACAGGAAATTTGAGAAATTGTGGTCCTTATGATCTCCTTTAACCCCTACTATATCTCCTTGTAGATATCCGTGCTGCCTAAGGTGATGTTGTCAAGGCTCTGTTATGCTTCTTGGATGTACAAAAGGATGCCTGGATTCACGACTAGGAAATGTTCTCCTGGTTGTCCCGGACCCTTATCTTCAAAAACATCTTGCTCATCATGTGGTTGAACTGAAGTAAATGGAAAATTATTTATTGTTAAAGAAACATGCTAACACTTTTATTGGTTGTTATGCCTTGCCTCACTCCTCAGTTCATGAAAAATAGATAGACACCATTCTTTTGACTGTGCGTGCAGTAACAAGGACGACATGGCAAGAGCTCACTTACTAGCTTTGTTCAAACACTGGGAGTTAATGGGTAGTGTTAGCCTGCCTCTTTTTATTGTTGTCAGATAAATAATTCAGTAACTCAAAATATATCTAAATCTAATCTGTCTTCTATCACCCTTTTATGTTTTTATGCTCATAAACAGAGGCTTTGTTTTGTTGACCTACTTACAAGCAGGTCTGTGCCAGAGATGTGACGTTGGCGAACGAGTCTGATCTTTTGAACGGCTCTTTAAAATGAGCGAAGAGAACCAATTTGCAGTTGCAAGTTGGCTGCTCATTTGCGAGTCATTGTTAAATGCAAATTGCATGCAAAAAGAACACCTCCCTCGCAACCGCAAATCACTTCCCATCATTCACTTAAAAGAGGTGTTCAAAAGACTCGACTCGTTCGTGAATGTCACAGCTGGAGAAGATAATGTAACATAAAGGGGTAAAACAATTAGTCATGAGAAGCAGATAGGACTGTTAAAGGTGCAATGAGGAGAATCTATTACCGGTGACATTAGGACTCTGCTACCCATGAGCACGCGCAGCGACTGTCGTAATGCTGCATTCCAGTAACCTCGGAACTGGGAGCGACATCATCTCAGACTTATCGGCGTTCCAGTTGAAGTCGGAGAAAAAAACATGCCGATCTACCAGGCTATTGTTAGCTGTTGTCAGCTCGGGGGTGGCGAGGTTTCACCGAGTTCCCAGTAGGAAATTCCGACTTCAGGGTACATTCCAGTTGCAGCTTCCTAATCGAATTTGACTTCTGACTACAACTGGAACGCACCAAAAGACCCAAGCCAAAGCGTGTGTTTGTTGTGATGCTAATGAATGCAGCTTGGACCTTCCTCGGAACTCTGCAGTGCTTTACAACTTCTTTTTTCAACAACTTACAGGATGCAAAGTGACGAGGTAATGTATCTCTTTCTAGTTACGTAGTGGTAGTTTTTGATGTGTGACAATAAGCAATTTTTGGAAAACTTAGTATCCTAGTTTTGTAGCCAACTATATATCGCTACTTACAGCCCGGTGCTCTAAGATGTGTCCAAATAATATAAATTTGCTCTAGTTTTAATTGTCTTGTTCCTGAAGTTGAGTTTCCAGGCCAGTCCGGCCCTGTCCGACCCGACCGTGAAGGCTAAGAAATAGCATTTGTAGATATTTGATGCTATAGAACTCATCTTAAAGTGTGTATTTCGATCAAGCATATATCTAAAAGTGAGACTTTTTTGTAATTACTTTGAAACTCCTCACAGTCCCTTTAAGAATTGCTGAAGAACTTATGATGCAGGCAGAAGCAAGCTAAATTCCCATTTGCGCCTAGCGTTTGAGCTAAGCTAACTAGCAGTGGGCTACCTTTGCCTGTCTCTCCCTTGCTACTGCACGCACAGTAGAAAGAATGGAGTCTATCTGCCTGTCATGGACTCTGTAGTGAGGCAAGACAGGAAAAGAAAAAAAAAAAGTTTTAATGTGAAAAACCATGAGGAGATGTTGAATTGTTTACTCATGCTAACTGAATAAAAAAATGTAGAAGAGATGGTCTTTTAGCAAAGCATGGCTCAGATGTTTCATTTAGACCACATGGGACTATTGGAATGTGGAGAACGGGGCACTATGGCACTTTTAAACCGAGGGTGTCCATGCAGTTGTCTGGCCTTCTATAGGAAGAAAAAGAAGAACACAGCTGACTCTAAAAGTGATATATCCAAGGTCACACATCAACTAACAGCCTTCTTCCTCACATTTCAAAGCGTGGGCGCGCCAACAAAAGGGGTCACCAAATCCCATGACCGTATCACATAAGCCTCACCTGCTCCGCCGTCATCCCTCTCGCAATGTCTTCCTGTGGGCGGGAGGATCACACTGTGAAATCTCCTTTTTCGCGCTTCAATACGGCATTCGCGGTGAACTTTTACAGTGGGTTCCTGTATTAAGCCAAGTGGGTTGGCAGGATTTCTGTGTAGCATTCAAGAGAAGCTGGAGCGGGGTTGAACTGCAAGTGTCTCAGCTGGAGGCGGTGAACAGCTGGCTTTGTTTTGGATATCATGAGCGAATACACAGGCATTGGTTGGTTTCTACACTATGGGAGTCTTGATGCATCCATTGTTGCCATGTAACCGAGCTAAGCTGTGCGTGTTATGGTGAAAAAACACACACTAGGTAGTTCTGGCTTATATTTGGAAAGACTTGCAAACTGGCATGTGCTATTAAAAGCATCCCTGAACCACATCCCCCAGGTATTCCGCCTATTCCTGGCCCACTGCAGCCATTATGAATCTGTAATGTACTGCTGGGAGATTATGATGCAACCGAATCACTCACTCATGAAACAGCATTTTCAGGGTAATCTTGTGCAGTCACATCGCTGCCTCACGCTCATCCAGCTCCAGAGAACGCTGACAGGAAATGTTGAACAATGGAGTGCTCCGGGCGGCGATTTGATTGGTTCTCACTTTAGAAACACATCCCGGGAACGACACCGCGGCTTTGTTTTGCATTGTTATTTATGCTATGCAGATGATAAATTGGATGAGAGAAGGTAATGATGTGTTTGCCCGCAGGCAGCAGGGAAGCATTAAACCTGGTTGGCTGCCTGTAGTCTATTACATAAATGATTTTTTCCCCTCCGCCCGCTATGGTTGATGGTTTCGTGATTTTCCGATAAATTTGGGCATTTAATAATGCAAAGGTGAGACTCAGGTTATACCTGCAATTTACTAGAGCATCATATCTTCAGGAATTATTAAGCTCTGGCTGATTACATACACAGATAATGTGCAAAATTAATCATGTTCTGACAAAAACAGTCATGTGCTACATGGGGGAAATAATGACTTGGCAAGCCAAAAAATTATTTATTTTTCTTCACTTTTGACATCCACAAAGAAAAGAGGAAATTGTGGATTTTGAGTAGTGTGTATGGTGGAATTCAGACTTCTTTATACATTTGAGTGTCTGTTTTGGTACAAACCTCTCCAGGGTCGTGCCTGTATTTCACGATGGCACCTCTCTCACAAGAACTCATCCAGTGGGTTTTAGCTTTTGCCCCTATGTTACGTCCCATTTTATCTCGAAGGCTGGAATATCCAAATCATTACTTGGAGTGCCCCCTTTTCTACCCAAGGGATTGGACATTCTTCAGGTTCCATGAATTTACTGCGCAACTCGAATGCTGGGATGTGACGTGATACCCATTTTCCACATCCAAGTTTCATGTTAAAGATGCTATGAGGAGTTTCTAAGTAATTATAAAAAAGTCTCACTATTAGATAAAAGCCTGATGGAAATACACACTTTAAGATGAGTTTTATAGCATCAAAATAGGTTATCTATAAATGCTATTCCTTAGCTTCGCGGACAGGGCTGGACTGGCCTGGATACTCAACTTCGGGAACAAGACAACCCCACAACAAACACACAATCCCCTCATTCAGAGCTATGTAAATGTAAGGAAGCTTAGCCTAAGGTACATTTGGGTTGATGTTGAGCCAGTACAAGCATGATAGAAAAAGAATAAAAAGGTAAGAGAAGTGAACCAAACCTATCTCTTGTGATTGAATATTTCCATTAGCCCAAATATACTCCTAATTGTCTTTTTATAAAGTCAGGAGTTAGAAAGCTTTAGGGATCCTCGATTTGAAGTTGCTTCGCCAGTTTGAACTTAGAGGGTGAGTGTATTTTTAGGCCAGACATTCTTTATTATTTCCATTTATATTTTGTCATCTTGGTCTGTTGTATTTATTGGTTTTTGTTTGGGTCCAATTGGCTGCCAAATACATGGGCTGTCAGCCTATTGGGAAATAACCATCCTATTGAGATTTCTGAATAATGGATAGAAGAAACAATACAATGGCACCTGTCTGGTGGCAGGATACATAAAATGGAGTTGGAATTCTCTATTTCTGTTCACATAAATAAAACTCATTGGTCTGCCAGAACATTTTAACATTTGAATTGTGTTTTCTTGAGGTTTAGGTTTCGACAACAGCCTTACAATTCATCATTTATATATTCCCCAATATTTAAACCAATTCTAAGTTGGATTTCTGTCCCTGCTGTATAACTATGTCAAAACTAAAACAGGCATACAAAGTTAAATCAAATGTCAAAGCAAAAGCATAAAAAATAAAGCAAAACATAACTCTTGGGTCTCAGTGGCTGTTTTATGCCACAAAGAGATGAATTTTAGAACAAAGTAGTCATAACTTTCACTGTATTTATGAGGGTGAAAACATTATTGGTAGGGAAACTTAGTATTCAACAAATTTGGAAAATATGATTTAAAAAGTCAATAATATGCTGTTTTTAGATTTACTACCCTTCTATCCTGTTTTGACTGTTAAAAGCCATACAATTGATCTGCTGTAAAATCATACTAGATAATTATTTTTCAAAAAATGTTTTTTCCTGGTCCCTTCATCAAGCTCAGTCCTGAACTACTTGGTAACACTTTACTGCAAATTTGGTCACACTAAGGTAATAATTAGACAGAGGTTTTTCTTATTTCTCTGAAAAAAATTACCCCCGAAATTTCATGAGAATTTGGTGAAAATTAGCACACAACTTCTTTTCAATAATATCCAAATTTATTGTCACAAGTCAGAATGGGTAGGTTACTGTTTTTTTTTTTCCAGTTTCTTTGAAATTTACTCCAAATTGCAAGATAAGAACGTGACGATTAGCAAATAATTTATTTGAAATTAAATCACAACCCACCACAAAATGCCAACATTTCTGCTACTTCCAGAGAAGCAGATGATGCATAGCTGCTTAGTTCTTGAATACAGAAGTTAGGTTCATTGTTTCCTGTGATAATTAGCTATGAAATGTTAAATGAATAATTAAATTTCCCAATAAGCAGTTGATAGTTAGCTATTTGTTATTTAATATATGCATAATTGAGATCACATGCAAAATAGAGATGAATGATATACCCTTTTGGTTAGGCCTATTATGTTTTACATGATACAATTGAAGGCTTGCTAATCGTCACTGTCTTACCTTACAATTTGGAGTAAGTTTCAAAGAAACTGGAAACAAACAGTAACCTACCAATTCTGACTTGTGACACTAAATTTGGACATTATTTTAAAGAAGTTATGTGCTAATTTTCACCAAATTCTCATGAAATTTCGGGGGTAATTTCGAAGAAATAAGAAAAAAACTTTGTCTTATAATTACCTAAGTGCGATGAAATTTGCAGACCTCTAGAGTAAAGTATTACCAACTATTTTAATTGTTTTTAAATTCTGTATTTTAGCACTTATGCCAATTTCACAGGTGATTTCACTGCAGTATAGCTGCATTAAAAATGTGGGTATAATCGGAGTAAATGGGGTGTAAAATTTGAATTCTGATGGATGTGCAAAAAATACTAATGCACTCAAGCTGATTGCTTTACTAATCTTTGACTTATCCAAGAATGTGATAGCATGTAAAACATATCCAGCTTCTGAACATTTTTTATATTGAAAATCAGTCATTTTGTGTGTTTTTTTCCACCAAATCGGTCACATAACCCATTTAAATGGCATTTAAAGGGTTAAAATCCAAAGTCTTTTATAAATATTAATTATTTTTGATCATGGCTGAGCTTGATGAATAGATTTGGGCAAGAAAAAATGACATAAATATTTATCTGATATGTTTTTTGAGCAGCTTAAGTTGTGGCTTAAAACAGCCAAAATGGGAACAAAGGGTGTACAATTTAAAACTTGATGCTTTGCCAAAAAAATGATAATTTTACCAAATCAGTGACATCACATCTTCTATGAAATTGGCATTTAAACGGTTATAATCTATATTTGTTTATTTTTTAAATTGTAAATAGTTTTGATCAGGGCTTAGCTTGATGGAGAGATCTGAGTAAAACAATTTGAAAAAAAATGTTTGTTGTGTTTTTACAGCAGCTGAAGTTGTGACTTTTAAAAACAAGACTAAAGGATGTGTTTTAATGATTCCCTGGCTCTTAAATAACCCTGTTTTTCAAAGCGCTCATCCTCGTAGTGCCTCTGATGATAGTAGGAGTTGCAGAAGCATTGGAAAACAAAATTATGCCATCTGATTTCTATGTTCCAGAGAAAAGTAGTCGGTGTCCCTCTGTCAACTTTCCAGCTTCCTCAGAAATACTTGTCTCTGCCTACTTGCTGCATGGGCTGCCTGACAAGCTGCAGAACCGACGGCTGGTGGGACAATATTTCCTCCTCTTCATTTTCGGCCCACTCAAAATGTAGGAATATGTGGAGGATGGAGGCGGCCAGTCACCTCTGCCGTGGCCAACTTTTGCAACAAACAAATCATTTTAGGAAAGTCTCCAGTTGGCAGACAGAGTCATCAGGGTAGGCTCAACTTTCCAGCTCAGAGCAAAACTTTTACCCACAGAACTTTCAAGCTGCCTTTTTCTTTGAGAAGCGAAAGCCCCAGCTGACTCACACCTCCAGGTCATCTGCTTTGTGCTGATACGGATGATAAAATGATGTATTGATGAATTTTTCCTTTTTATTTTCTTTGTCTTTGTTCATGCTGCAATTTTGCAGGCCAAAGCAAAGGCACACAGGAGGCTTGATTGCTAAGTCAAGATGAATAAAACAATAAAAGATGCTAGAGGGTTGGATGATTGGATGGGTGGATGGATAAATGGATGGAGAGAAGGACAGAATGCTGCTGGCCAAATGGATCAGTGGATGGATAAGTTGGTGTTTGGATTAATGGATGGATGGATGGAAAAATGGGTGATATGATAAATTGTAAGAAACCACACTTCTGGTTGGCTGGTAAACTATAAGGATGGATAAAAGAATGTAGATGGATGGATGAGTGGAAGAATGGCTGGAGGTATATTTTACTATGTTGATGGATGTTTTAATGGTAAAATGGGAAGACAGAATAATAGCAAGATGGATGGATGATGGATGGATGAATGGAAAAATAAAGGTTGCGTCCATAGACATTAATTGACATGCATGGAAAATTGGATTAGAAAACAGCATAACGCTAGATTGTTGGATGAGTAGATCAAAGATGAGTATGGATGGATGAATGGCAAGAAACCATGATGTTTACTGGGCATATGTTTGAACAAAATAATGAAAAAGATGGATTATAGATGGATGATAGATGCATGGATGGATAAATACATACAATGATGGATGCATTGATGATTGGATGGATGGATGGTCCATTGATGGATGTTTTAATGGTTAAATGGGATGACAGCAAAATAATAGGAAGATTGATGGATGATGGATGGATGGATGGATGGAAAAATGGATGGTATGATATAGATGGATGCATTAATTGTAAATAACCACACTTCTGGTTGGCTGGCTGGTTGACTATAAGGAGGGATAAAAGAATGTAGATGGATGGATGAATGGAAGAAAGGGTGGATGTATATTTTACTACATTGATGGATGGTTTAAAGGTTAAATGGGAAGACAGAATAATAGCAAGATGGATGGATGAATGGGAACAAAATAGGTTGCGTCAATAGACATAGACATAAGTTGACATTCATGGAAAATTGGTTTAGAAAACAGCATAACGCTAGATTGTTGGATGAGTAGATCAAAGATGAGTATGGATGGATGAATGGCAAGGAACCATGATGTCTGCTGGGCATATTTGTGAGCAGAGGAATGAAAAAGATGGATGTAAAGATGGATGATAGATGCATGGATGGATAAATACATAGAATGAGTAATGCACTGATGATTAGATCGATGGATTGGCAGAAAAAGGAATTGTTTCCTGGTCCAAAAATTGATGGATGGATTAGTTAAAGAATAAAGGATGGATAAATAGTTGAATAGCTAGCTATATTGAAGGTTGGGTGGTCGGATGGATGGATAGATGGAGGGAAGGGTAGAATGCTGCTGGCTCGATGAATAGATGGATGTCTAGATTGATGGGAAAATGTATGGAGAGATTAGTGGACACATGGATGGATGCTTTGATTGATTGATTGGAAGACAGCATGGCTGCTAGATGGTTGGATGAAGAGCAGAACAGAGAGCTGTTCACTCAGTGGAAGGATGGATTTGTGATTGAATGAATGAAAAAAAGGGTGGATAAATAAGTGGATGGGTGGAAAAGATATGGATAGATGGATGAATAGGTGGATTGGAAGATGGTATCCTAACTTGATGGATAGACTACTGGGTTAATAGATGGATGGATAAAAGAAACCACTCTGCTTGCTTGCGTTTGAACAAAAGAATGAAAAGATGGGTGATAGATACATGGATAGATCAATACGTAGAATGATGGATGCATTGGTGATTGGATGGATGGAAGGATAGATGGATCAATGGGCAGACAAAGGAATAGTTTCCTGGTTTAATACATAAATTGATTAATTCATTATGAAAGCATAATGGATGAATAAATATCTGGCTAACTAGCTATTTTAAAGTTGGATGGATGGATGGATGAGTGAATGAATTGACTGATGAATGAAGGAATGTATGGAGAGATGAATGGTTATATGTATGGATGCTTATATATTAAGATTGATTGGAAGATAGCAACATGCAAGAGGGTTGTAGACGAGGATGGATTTATGAATGAATTAATAAATGGATGGATGGAGAAAGAAATGGAATGGAAGACAACATCCCAGCTGGGTGATAGATGGATGGATGGGTCAATCAAAGAGGAGCATGGATGTATGGATGAGTACAAGAAACCATACTACTGGTTGGCAGGCTATGTGGATGGATAAAGGAATAAAAAGGTAGATGCATGGATGGATGGATGGGTGGATAGATGGATGGATGGCAAAGTGCCACGCTGTCAGCTGGCTGCATGGGAAGGTGCAGGGATGGATAGAATGATAACAACCAGCTCTCTAGATGGATAACTGGGAGACTGGCTTACAGGACAGATGGTTGGATGGATAAATGACTATGTTTTGAATGAATGGATAGATGGATGACTTAGTGGCCACATGGATGTTAAGGTGGATGGTTGGCCAGACTGCCTCGCAAGTTGGATGGATGGACAGATTGCTGACATTCTGATCAACATGATGATTTGATGGTTGGATAAATAGATGGATGGATGGATGGACTTCAATGATCTGGTGGGTCCAGTTTTTTAAGACCAAGTGTTCTGATGATCTCCTGCTTTAGGGCTTTCAAACCAAACAGTTTAGTAGTTTTTATAACTTTCTGGGAACAAAGCACTGAAGATCTCTTTCTAACCAAACTATGGTATTAGATTTAAAGTCTACATGGAATAAAACTGAAGCTACACGGCAGTTTTAACCAGATTTGTCCTTGACTGACTCCTTTGTGAGGCCTGTTTGGTGACGACTGGCAGGATCATGTCATTTGTTGCTAAATGTTTGACTTTTTACCCACAGTAGGATCCATTTTAATAAAATGCCTTTGCATATTTTTGCTTTGTCCCATGCGAGTCTCTGCACTCTTTGAGCCATTCAGGGCGGCGGGGAAACTGCTGGAGGTAGCAACAGATTTTTTTGTCAGTTACAGCACCTCAGGGATATCATGTTCTCTGGCAGATCCACCGCAGAGCATACTTTATTAACTCCTCAGAATTCAATGTGGCTCATTCTTCTCTGCTGCTTCTCTGACACAAATGGTCTTTTCTTTTGGTATTTGTTTGTCGCTAAAATTTCCCTCCAAATATTCTAAATTAAGATTTGATTGTGTGAATAAGTGATGAAGACAGAATCATGAGAGGCTCAAGCCATGGGTGGCTGCATGGCAACAAGCTGTAGCTTCATCATGTTTGACAGGCAGGGCATTTTCAATGACAGCTTGTGAATATCTGTCCTGTGGTGTCCCTCAGGGTTCTGTTTTGGGCTATCTGTCAATTTCTTTATAACTGATCCCTTGGGGTTCTTCATAAGAACTTCAAAAGATATTTGCTATCATTTCTATTTTGATGAAATACAAAGGTATTCAAACCATGTAGTGTTTAACTCCATTAAAGCTTGGGGATTTTCATCACACAAACAAAGATGAAATGATGTTCCCAAAGCTGAAACAAAAATTTACGGTGAGGCATCTTTTTACTAGTATGGCCCCCACTTATGGAACAGCCTTACCTGTAGACCTAAGGGCTGTGCCTAATGTTAACGTCTTTAAAAACAAACTCTAAACCTTCATTTTTAGTCTAGCTTTTACCTGAATTACTTTTTAGTGTTTTTATTTATTCTAATTACAGTCCACTTTTTTATTATTTTATCTTATTTTATTTTTTTTATCTTTGCTATCTTTCCTTATTTTATTTTCTAGTTTTTCTATTTTATTATTATTATTTTTTTTAACTTCATTTTCATTTTAGTCATTTATTGTTATTATTTTTTTTAAATCTTATTTTATTTTATGATATATTTAATTTTACACTTATCACACTTATCTATGCTTTATTATTGTCTTTTATTTATGTTGCTTTTTATCAACACTGTATGGATTGCAGTGTGGGTGGGTTCAAGGGCTGGGTGGAGTGGGTTTGGGTCATAATCCTTCATTTATTTCATCTGTCTGTTTGTAAAGCACTTTGTGCTACATTTTTTGTATGAAAAGTGCTATATTAATAAAGTTTGATTTGATGATTGTGATCTCGGCTTCTGAACATATCATACCAGACGGAAGAGAGGTCTTGAACTTTTTAGCATCTGCTAGCACCCTGAATTTCCATATAGTCATGTCCATGGAGGGCCCTGTCATGTTCTCATCCACTTGAAGCGGAGCGCGGGCATGATTAGCTTGAAAAATTAGACTAAAAGATCCCAAGAGAGCTTCATCTTCTCAAGTTAGAGTGAGCATGTAAACAGAGTATATTGCCTATCCGCATCAGTATTACATCCACCATTATTGCTGTAATCTCAGGAAGTATATAAATTGATATGTGGTTGAAGCAGCTCCTGCTAAAAATAGACTTGCCACGTCATTCCAGCGGACCTGTGCGGAGCTGTGCTTACAAATTTTAAAATATTGCACTTTTGACATCCCAACCGCATACAAAGGATAAACACAAAATGATTTTACCTTCATCTTTGACCTATTACCTAAAACAATCGAACAGTTTTATTTTTGGGCCACAGTTTACATTTGTACAAAGTTTGATGGATTTTGCTTAAAGTTCCCAAGAGATGGCCCATCTTTGTAAGACTGTAATATAAGTGCAAAAATGTATGGCATTCTTTTTCACAAATTCTAATTGGACTCACAAGCAAACATTGACCAAGAGGCCCCATGACCTTCACTTTTGACCTGTTAGCTTAAAAATACATTTACATCATCCTTGACTCAGAGGAAGTTTATGTGCAAATTTTCAAGTACATCCTTCAAAATGTCCTTCAGATATTAAGCCCAAGAGATTTTTTTCCAAAAGCAAAGGCTTTTCTGTCAACCAGGAGATATCATGACCTTGACCTTTGACCTATGACCTTGGAAGTAATGCAAATTAATCCTTGAGTTATTATTTATATTTGGTATTAGTTTAAAGAAAATACATTGAAGACTTTTTGAGATATTGTGCTTGCAAGAACCTAAAAACAGATTGCTCAGGCTTGGCAAAATAAGCCCAAATGGCCAAATTAATCATGTTTTTGTGTTTTTAAAGCAAAATTTCAATAATTTGCTTCAGTAATTTGGATTTTTTTTTTTTCTACTCACTAGAATCAACCTGTGAATCATAAACCTGTCTCCCATATGTTCATAGCTCCATTCTGGCACTCTGAAATGCCACTTGGCAGGTTCAAACGCTGACAAGATGTGGAGGGCATGTGGGTAACAGCCCCCCGTTTCGGGATGTTCTGCCCGCCGATTGGTGTGGAAGGGTGGAGAAAAAAACATGAAATATGTGTAAGCATGATCTGTGTTTGCGTCTGTGTGTTTCTGTCAGCGTGCCGCTCAGAGCACTTTCGGTGCCAGGTTTCCGCTGTGCCAATCTGTAGCAGCCACGGAGCATCCTGGACTTGCTCGGCCATCAATCAGTCGCCCGCCACGGCTGACTGCTTACAGACTCACAGGCGCACACACACTCATGAGCTCGCACAAAACCTCTGACAACCCTCAGCTCGGAGAAAACCAAGGCCACCCGCTACTTTATTAAAAGGCTGCAGCTGTTGTGTTCGAGGGCGCCGAGAGAAAAGGTTTTTCTCTCCCAAGATTCAACACAGACAACAGGTCGTGTTGTGCTGTCATTGTCTCCCTTTCTTTGACTGTCATACTCCGCTGACAGCAATCTGGAGGGCAGAGATTCCTCATTTCACAAGTTCATAGGACATTAATTTTACTTTTGTGAGATGGGAGAGACTGTGCCCGCTCATGAGGGGCTGGAAGATCATATAAGAGGAGCCACAGCATGGCACAATCCTGCCGTTGTCAATCAAGATGCTCTGCTGAAATAAGCAGGGACGTCCCTGAAAAAGACGTCTTTTGGCTCCCCATTTCAGGCATCAAATTTGAATTTTGGCAAAAACACATTTAAGTTGAAGAGATTGAATGATAAAAAAATTGTTTTGGTTGTATATTTCATTAAACAGTGGTTGGAAACAATTTGCAAACTATTTTATTCTGTTTCAGTTCAGTTTAGACGGAGCATTTGAATGGGATTTCAGGCCGGATACAATCAACCATGTCAACAGTTAGTTTAACAGCCAAGTAATTCTGGGTCTGCTCCATTCTTTAAACTCAACGGACAGACCTTTTTAGCATTCTGCCTTAAATATTAGAATTTTGACTTAAACCTAAAATTCTGACTTTAAATATCACAACTCTGATGTTTACTTTTAGTATAATGTGTAAATTCTGATATTTTCTCCGAAATTTGCAAATATTGTCAATTTCAATTCTGATTTATTTCTCAAAATTCCCACTTTTTTTCAGAACTCTTGCGCTATTCCCAAAATTCTTACTTTCTTTCCAGAATCTTAACATTTTTTCTCTAAATTCAGACTCTAATCTCAAAATGATTGCTTTTTTCCTCAAAATGTCTTAAATCTTAGCTTTTTTATTTCTATTGTATTTTAATTCTTAATTCATCTTCAGAATTCAGACTTTTATATCCCAATTTTTTTTTTCTGAACATATTGACATTATTCTTAAAATTCCCACTTAATGCTCTGACTTAGATCTTAGAATGCTGATTTGAATATATATTTTTTTCAGAATTCTTTCTTAAAACTTTGACGTTTCATAAACTTTTGACATTTTTTCGCAGAATCATTCTTAAATACTGACAATGTCGAAATTCAGAATTTAATTTTTCTTCTGACATCCTAAGAATTCTGACTTTCTTTTTACAATTTATTCCTTTTTCAAACGTCTGATTTTTGTCCTTTATTGGCAACTTTTTCAAAATGCTGAAGTGCACTCCAGAATTCTGACTTTACTCACAAAATTTATCCGTCTTTTTTTCCTAAATTTTCTCTTAAATCTTTGAATGTTTTTTTCAGTGTACTGCATTCCCAGAATTTTTATTTTGTATTTCCTCAAAATTTTAACAATTGCTTCTCATTGCATTTTTAAAATGTTGACATTGATCCTGAAATTCTGACCTCGGGCATAAAATTTTAGGTGAGTTTAATCTAAGAATTGAAACTTTTTCTTCACATTTTGACTTTGTTTATTATGACATTGTTTATTATGACATTGTTTCAGAATTCTGATTTTAAAAATTTGACTTTTGTTCACTGGCACTAACCATTTTTGTGGGTTGGATTGCAGATCATCCTGGATAAAATTTGAACACAGTTTGTACCCGTGCACTGTTTAGTTCCTTATCCATGAGGTACATATCTCTGCATGTTTAATCACATTGAAGAAGAAATAACTTAATCCGTGGACTTCTTGTCTACCTTATTTCCATCTTTGATTGCTTGCTTCTGTGGATTCCATGGACCCTGCAGTGTAAAACACTCTTAAATTTGCACATTTCCTCACATCCCCACCATATAAAATTCACTTAAGGTTCAAAGCGGTCTCTGGCTGGTCTTTGTGTGTTGGCTGCAGCTTCAAATGGACTGGTTATGTTATGATGCTGCAGCCCGAGGGTCAGCTGGAACCGTAGGTGGTGGAAAGATCAAAGACTGTTGGGTGGGCCACGGAGGAAATGCATTATCCCGCCCGTGGGTGTTTCCAGAGCGGTGGTGTAAAGGGTCAGTGTTCTTATTGGGTGGCACCGTTGGGGGTCTTTGAACATGACGTTCATCTCATGGAGGTGCTTAACTAACCTGCTCTAAAAAATGAGGGGATTTTTTTTCCTGCCTGTTGGGTGTGATGTTGGACTTGAATAATTCAGCATGGAACATCAATCATCATTTTTATGCTCTCCAGCCAATAAGAGCCAAGCCCGAGGCATTTCCAGGTTGTTGGGTCTGTCCATCGGTACATCTCATTCTTTTGAATGCAATTCTTTCATAATGCTGTTGTGGATTTTACTCAAATTTTGCCTAAATATCATCACTGACTTAAGGAAGAATCAGTGCCATTTTGGTAGTTGTAAGTAAAAGTTCAAGGTTATGTGTACCTAATGTTGGAACGTTGCTTGTAAAGAAACTTATAGGTGCTATGAGGATGAGAATCTATTTCCGAAGACATAAAGACTCTGCTACTCATGAGCTCGCGTGACGACTGTCGTAATGCTGCGTTCCAGTAACCTCGGAACTGCGAGTGACATCATCTTCGACTTATCGGCGTTCCAGTTGAAGTCGGAAAAAAACATGCCGATCTACCAGGCTTGTTAGCTGTTGTTAGCACGCCCTATGTTGTTCACAAATATCACATGAAGATTGTGATTATCACTATGGCAGCATTTTTGTAAATATAAGTCTAACAATACTATGTATACAGCTGATCTAGAGCGACACACCCCAGTCAGAAGTGCAAATAAATGGATTATTACAGGAGCTAAATAACTGTTCACACTGGGGGCATCCATCTTTGATTGTCAACTCTGGGGTGGCGAGGTTTCACCAAGTTCCCAGTAGGAAATTCCAACTTCGAGGGATTGTTCCAGTTGCAGTTTCCTACTCGAAACTCAGAAATTCCGACTTCTGACTACAACTGGAACGCACCAAAAGACGTGACCCAAGCCAAAGCGTGTGTTTGTTGTGATGCTAATGAATACAGCTCGGACCTTCCACAGAACTCTGCATTGCTTAACAACTTCTTTTTTCAACAACTTACAGGATGCAGAGCGACGAGGTAATGTATCTCTTTCTAGTTACTCAGCGGTAGTTTTTGATGTGTGACAACAAGCAATTTTTGGAAAACTTAGTATTGTGGTTTTGTAGCCGGCTATAAATGGTTACTTACAGCCCGGTGCTCGTGTCCAAATAATATAAATTTGCTCTAGTTTTAATTGTCTTGTTCCCGAAGTTGAGTATCCAGGCCTGTCCAGCCCAGTCCGACCCGACCACTTTGATATTCTGGATCTTAGGCCAATGGTCAAGATCATGGGGCCTTTTGGATATCGCTTGCTAATTAATAGGGCAACTTGCTAACACTCCTGAGGATGGACATAACATTTCACACAGCAAAGCCCTGGAGATACACTGATACATTTTTGTGGGTACACAGTTTTGATATTTTGGATCTCAAGCCCAAGGTCAAGGTCATGGAGCCTCATGGTCATGCATAGCTTCTGAAGAACTTTCTACAAGCTTTGACTAAAAGTCTATTGCGACTCAGGTCAGGATCTAAAAGCCTCATGTTCACCCCTTGCTTATTGTCAAACATTTTACAAATGACTATTTTGACTTTTGGTACATTGTTTGGGATCTTCAAATGTCATTGTCATGGAGCCCCATGTTCATGCATTTGCTTGTGAACGAACTCTTTTCAAGCTTTGCCTTGAAGTCTATTGCGTGGCTTGTATCTTAAATGCTTGAAGATTTGTCAAACGTTGAACGAATGGCAACTTTGATTTAGGGTACATACTTTTTATATGTTGGATCTTAGGCCAAAAGTCAAGGTCATTTAGACCTAATTTTTATAACTTGCTTGTATATTGAGCAACTCGGTACATAACTATCAATGATACTCTGGGCATAAATTAACTAGCTTATATGGCGCATAGGTCAAAAGTCATTTTACCATGGTGGTGGACTTGGTTTGAACTTTCATAATTGTGTTCTTCTGCGATGGGTTCAGTTTTCTTTCGACTTGGTGGACCAAAACCTGCCATTATTACCAGTGCTACATTAACTTACATGCTATTGTGATATTCCTCCAAATAAGGTTACAATCCATTGCTCTTGGTTTACTTGCTTTGTTTGGTTCTTGCTGGGTCCACACTCAATGGACTGTTCAGTAAATCTCACTATTGGGCAACAGGCTATTTTACATTTGTTAGTCAATCAAATTCATTACCGGCCAATCAGATAATGTAGTAGGTGGGCACTATTGCTGTAAAATTCAAAACATGAGCCACTAAGTAGAGCAAATTCCTGTCAAAACACGTCACAAGTGGAGGGAAAACATCCCTTCTATAAGAGAAGTGCTTTCAGGGTTGTTGCTTGTTCTTAAATAAGTAAAAAGTATGGCCAGAATTTGATAAACCTGTTTCTGGAGCTGTTAGCATCAGTGCTAATCCCTGTAACAAAGTGGTTCAAGACAAGCTAAAATCAAGTATTTGAGTGGATTTCTTTGGGTGATAAACCAGCTGCAGTAAACATTAGAGCACAGTGCTTGGAGGCTGGAAAGATGTTGCCACATCCAACATTCAAACACAGTTTATGGGGATTTTTTACCAAAATGGCATGTTCTTAGCAGGGCTGAAACAGAGGAGTTAAAAGGCAGACACTTTACCCACCAGAGGTTAGGTGAGCTATCACTCCACCCTAGATGCTAATTCAGACAGACAATAAAGATTTAAAAGCATCAAGGGAACCCAAAAAGCTAAATAATAACTGGGTTGGACCAAGATTATCACATTTTTCTTCAACTGATGAGGAACACCATTTAGCATAGCAACCAAATAAACCATTACACCAGTCAGGCTTGTGTTTTGCCTTTACATTTATGTAAAACATGGTAGTATCCCCCATAGTGACTGAAAACAGAAGGTTATGTTATCTCTGGGGAATTGTTCAGTACTCACTTCGAATACTTCACTTAAAGAAACAAACACTGCTCACAAGCTTAATCATACGAATGCTTTAAACATCACGTCCCTAGCGTGAGACAGGATTCATAAATAATGGGACACCATCAAGGAGATTGCTTATCTATAATGCATGATTTTGTTTGCTTCACATCCTGTCGGGCACTGCACTTGTCATATATGACACAGATCAGTGGACATGTGGAAATTCATCGCTACACACAGAATGCATTAAATATCAAAGGATCGGTCTGTGAAGAATTTCCATGTAGAGTGTGAAAAATGAAATGTTGAAGCTAATTGGTCATAATTTGATTGGCAGCTTTTGTCATGCTGTTTCGCCCTTTCGCTCTGTATGTTTGATTTACTTTTATGATCTCCTGTTGCTTCCTGCTTAGCACTCATGTATGATTTTAATGATCAATTTCCACTGATCAAAGATGTCCCGAAGCATATGTTTTATAATCATGAGTTAAACTCAAATGACATATTTTGACATGCCTTTAAACCCATTGGTTTCAGCCCTGTCAAGAACAGGACATTTTATAAAAATCATCAAAGGTGTGTTTTAAGTGTTGGGTATGGCATCAACCTCCAGCCTCCAAAATCTGTGCTCTGATATTTACTGAACTTTTTGTAGAATGTCAAATTTTGTCTTGCCTTTAAACCCCTCTGTTTCAGCCCTGCTAAGAACAGGCCATTTCTTGAAAGTCCTCATAAGCTCTGTTTTAAGGGTTGGATGTGGCATCAGCTTTCAAACATCCATGATCTGCACTCTAATGTGTACTCTACCTGTTGAAGCCTTCCCATCTAGGGTTGGCGGCACTTACTTATGTCAGAAAGCTATTTTTTTTTGCATAATACAGAACCATTGAGCATGCCATACATATGACAAGCTGCTTGTCAACCCAAATAGTTTATCAACAAGTCATATGGTAGTATTTAAGCATGTGGGCAAGCATATTTTTTGGCTAAAAATCCACTGAAATCGAGATTTTGGAATGCGTAAAACCCTTTTGTTTCAGCCCTGCCAAACACAGGCTGTTTTGTTTAAATCCTCCTGTAACTGTTGGATGTGGCATCAGTTTTCCATAAATCATCCACTTTGCTCTCATGTTTAAAGTAGCTTTTGCATTATGTGCAGTCTATGGTAGGTGCCTTTTCATCAAAGAAATTACACTCAAATGCTAACCTTTGGAAGCCTTTAAACTCCTCTGTTTAAGCCCTGCAAAGAATAGGCAACTTTGTGAAAATCCTCTTAAACTCTATTCACGATGTAGGAGGTGGTGTTGGCTTTCCAGCCTCAATATCTGTTCTGTTATATTACCTGTACTTGTTGTAGTATGTCCTATCTAGGTGAGGTGGTTTATAACCTACAAAATTCATTCAAATACTGTATTTTGGCTTTCATTCAAACCCTTCATTTGCAGCCCTGCCAAAAACAAGTTATTTTGTCTAAATCCACATAAGCATGTATTTTAAGTGTTGAATGTGGCATCATATTTCAATAATTCAAGCACTGTGCTCTAATGTTTACTGAAGCTGTTGAAGATTTAAACTTGCATTTAAACACCACTGTTTCAGCCCTGTTAAGAACAAAGTTTTTTTTGAAAATCATCTTAGGCTCTGTTTAAAGTGTTGTTTGTGCATCAGCTTTCTAGCATTTAAATGCTATGATCTAACGTTTACTGTTGCTGTTGCACTCTTTCCTATTTGGAGCAGGTGGCTTTTCACCTAATGACATCATCAAGGGAAAGCTTTTTGATCCACAGTTTGAGCCACAAGCCACTTTGTGAAGTTCAAGTGATCAGCTGCATGTCAACCCAAACCGTCACACAGCAGCAACTCAATGCATTTAAGTATTTAGACAAGCATATTTCTCTCCTAAAAATCCACTTAAATGCTGGATTTAGACTTGCCTTCAAACCACTCTGTGCCAGCCCTGCTAAAACAATCAATTTTGTCCAAATCCCTTGTTGCATCTTAATTGATCGATGTTGCATCAATCTTCCAGCATATAGTGTTGTGCTCTAATGTTTACTGTAGTTGTTGTAGTATGCTTTTTAAAAAGACAGTTCAAGTACATATTTGTTTATATTAATACTCTGTAACTTTTAAACATGCTCTGCATATCACTCGCAATTTCAGCAACTGTACAGCTACACACTAACCCAAATATTTTTTAACCAGTCACATGGCAGCAACTCAATGCATTTTAGCATGTAGACATGGTCAATACTACCTGCTGAAGTTTAAATTGCACATTAGACTAAGAAAAAGTTGGTCAAACTGACTTTGACTATCGCTTGGTTGTTGATTCGAGATGGACTGGTCAGGAGCTACAGGGTTTACCAAGAATGGACCCAAGAAGAGAAAATATCCAGTGAGCAGCAGTTCTATGGGCCAGAACGCCAGGCTCCTGTCAGATATGAACAGGAAACTGAGGCTGCAATTCAAACCAGATGACCAAACTGATTAACGTCAATAAAATAAAACTCTCTGTTGACTCTTGGGAGCAAAACTTATAGACGAGCAACTTTTGCTGGCCTCTTCTTGAACTCCACATCATGACAATCTTGTTAAGTTAAACCTGAAAAACTGCAAGGAAGTGGCCATTAAAGAGAATATATTTGAGAACTGCTGGTCCAGTTTGTCATTTTAAAGTGTCTGTTATGCATACGTTCTTAGCCTACATTTAAAATCCCTTTCATCCTGCTGAAGATCTCTTTTCATCCCCCCCAAAAATCCTATTTTCTATCGTCTCGAGGATAATAGGATGCTGTCGTCCCTCTCCCTGCTTCCTCGAATGCTTGCCCCTGTTCCCAGGATACCGCAGCACAATAATCTCGATGTCAAGCGCTTCTGAGCATATTTTCTCAAAAACGCCAGAATTACATCTGACTGGGTGAAAACATGCTGCATAAATGCATGTTCCCCGAGTCTGGCATGTATGAGGAGTAAATATTTTAGGAGCTTTATGCAGCTGAAAATACAAGCAGCACAGATGTAATTCAGAGCACCACGGTTAAGGACATTCAGAGCTAGAAAGTCGGCTCTTTATAGAGCAGCACTGAAGGACTTTGGCAAAGAGTTTGTTCTCAGACATCTTTAAAAGCCTCTGCGTCATATTTCAAATTCTGGCTCAGCACATGTTGCTATTTTACTTTACTTGTTGAATCACTTGGCCTTTTTTTCTACATTGGAGGTCTGGCTTTTTCGTAAAGACTACTTCTGGCCTCAAGACCAGTTCCAGTCCCCACATGTTTTGCTGAGTTCCTCAGACCAGGAATGCACAATCCTTAAAAGCTGTTCCTTGTGGTAAAGGGGACTAATAAAGCTTCCAAACAATGTACCAGACACTTTCCCTTTCCAAATCAAGGCTCAAAACCCACCTGTTCAGGACTGGATACTGATTCAACAATGATCCACCACCTCATCACCTTACCAAATCACTGTCTTTTGTGTTTTGATGATTGTGTTGCTGATTTTATTGCTGATTCTATTGTTGGTTTTACCTCGTACAGTGTCCTTGAGTGCTGTGAAACGTGCTTTTAAATAAAATGTATTATTATTATTATTATTATGATTATTATTATTATTATTTTATTATGATTATGATTATGATTATTATTATTATTATTATTATTATTATTATTATCATCATTGTTGTTATTATTATTATTATTATTATTATGCTAATTGTTATTTTATGATGATGATGATAATGATTATTATTATGATTATTATTATTAATGATGATGATGATAATATAATAATAATAATAATAAAAATAATAATAACAATTATTATTATTATTATTATTATTAATATTATTATTATAACTATTACAGTTATAACTGTAATTAACTATTATTAATAATAGTAATAGTAATAATAATAACAACAATAATCATAGTAAAAAAATAATAATAACAATAAAAGTGACAATAATAGTAACAATAATAATTAAAATAATGACAATATGATAACAATAATAAGTACTAATTTTACTTTTTATTATTATTATTATTATTTTTTATTATTATTATTGTTGTTGTTGTTATTATTATCCTTTTAATTTTTATTATTATTAATATTAATAGCAAAAATGATGACACCAAGAATAAAATTAATACAAATAAAACTGCTAAAACTAAACTTTTAGTTTTACTAAAATAATACATAAAAATACTACTAAAATTACTAAATTATTACAATAGGAAAGTGGATTAACTTTTGGCAGTCAACTACAAAGCTCACGGAATTTGAGATGTGACCATCTAAAACACCTAAAATCAATACAATAATTTATATACCTGTTGGGAAACTAAAGCAACATTGTATGCATGTGACCTCTGTGGTCTTAAAACAATGACCGTGTTCTCTGTTTGGAATAATGTCGAACACTTAATCAACAACAAAGCTCAAGGAGTTTGAGATTTGACCATCTAAAACACCTAAAATCAATACAAGAATCTCTGTACCTGATGGGAAACTAAAGCAACATTGTATGCATGTGACTTCTTTGATCTGAAACCAGTGACCGTGTTCTCCAGTTTGGAATAATGTCCAACACTTAATCAATAACAAAGCTCCAGGAATTTGAGATTTAACCTTTTAAAACATGTAAAATCATTAAGGGAATCTAGAGAATCTCTGCACCTGATGGTAAACTGGAAAGCAACATTGTATGCCTGTGACCTCTCTCGTCCAAAACCAGTGTTAGCCTTCTCCGATTTGGCATAATGTCCACCACTTTACGAATATTCAAGTCTGATGTGCAAATGCAAGTAATTTGGAGATTCTACCATCTCAAATTAATTAAAAATCATAGGATTTGCAGTTTTTTGCACATAATGAGAGCAAAGTTGAGTAGAACTTTTTTGATTCGGACCAAGCAAACACTGGTTGAGGTTTTTTTCTGATGTGAAAGCGCACTAACTCTGCATCCTTTGCTGTAAATCCGTGACAAATTCTGAGCAGATTTACTTCATTTTTGCCCCTCTGTCTCTTTGTCTAAATCAAATCCACAAAGACACCCCTTCCCGTGGGAGCCACAGGTGTCGGCGGTGATGGCTGTGAAATAATTCACCCTGAGTGAAGGGTTCAGCCTCAGTTTGAACCCATCAGCTTGGCAGGAGACCACAATATTCTCTGAGTTCTTTGTTTTGTATCTCTTTACCCCATCTCCCCATCCTCTCCTGCTATTGTTCTGCGTTTTCGTCCAACACTTCCTCTCCCTGCGTTTGCCTCATTTGTTGCTTTTGTGTACAAATGCATATGAACAATGGAGAAGCTCTCAGCTAGATCTCCAGTGCACAGACGTGGTCACCCACTGATGGTTTTTGACGCTGAGGTTGCCTCTGTCTGTAAAGGAAGTGCTAACAGATATTCATTTAATCTTCTGCTTGGAACATCATGCTCGCATGAAGCTGTTTTTTGCATCTTATGTGTCATCCTGTTAGTCATAACAGGGATTTCGAATGCAGCATCGGTCTATTTCTGCATGATTGAAATGGTCAGAAAACAAGAGTCCAGTGGGGACTGGGCAGGAAATGAAATCCAGCGGGGATCACAGGAATGGCGATGTATAGTAATTGGGTAAATGAATGCAGGGTGTAACCTGCATGCTGAGCTGCGTAATTAGTCAATTGAGTTTTTAATCTGGGAGATTAAGCGTGTGTGGTGGTACTGGAAGAATTGCAAGCACAAAAGTGGGTTGGTTTTCGAAAGAGGACGACAGATAATACCTTTTATCTCATTTTGAATTTGCTGCACCACAGTCATGGCGACTTGTGACATTAGGGATAATCAAAAGACTTTTACTCTTTTACTCTTTATTCAAAACCAGGGTAATTGATTTCACGTATCCGGGAACATCAAAGCGGGTTTGTTTCGAGTCGAGGACCTTCTTCATGCTTTTTGATCTCTCCCTCCGCTGTTTTCATTATTGTCAAACCAAGACTAACCCATATTTATGGATGAGCGTATTCAACAAATCCAACCTCTTCTAATTACAGGGAATAAAAGGCAGTTCTATTTTGGATGAAAGCCGGCTGACAGAATTGGCATCCACAAAGCGAGCACTTCATTTTAATCGCTAATAGCTGCTGAAGACAAGCTGTTCCTCCATTTTGGTTCAGAAACGTTGTGTTAATGCAAACATATGCGACCGTCCATATGCACAGTGTGATGCCTGCTTCCATAGGAGTTGGAGCACTGTGTTAGATATGAATAAAAACAAAAAAGAGGTTCAAAACTTGCTTGGGCCTAATCTAAACTGCACTCTAAGGCAAATCAGCCAATAACCTGGCAGCAACTCAGTGCATATAGGTATGCAGGCATGTGCAAACCCTCATTCCAAAAGAAAAAAAGAACAGAATACAGTGATTTGCGGATCTTTTTTGGCCTATATGCAATATAGTAGTTGACAAAAATATGACGTTTCCTTGAATTTCTTGATTCATGTTTTACACTATAATGAAATGAAACATCCAATAACCTTTTATTGCATGCTAGTAAAGTTTGAATGTATACATGAACAGAAACAAATTGAACTTATGTGTGAAATGCACCTTTTTTAGGCTACCTGCTAAACCTGCCCTACATGAATATATCAATTCATAAAGAGAGCAGCTCTGATTGGATCACTCCACAACTTATTCCACCACCACCAAGCTGAGGCAGCTGTGATTGGATGTCCCTCTGAACTTATCCAATCTTTCCACACAACCAAAGTAGCTCTAACTTGTCCCTGCTTTCTAAATGATGAAATTAAGTCTGATTGGATAACGTCTGTCAAGAATTTTAATCTAGTTTTTGTTTGTTTATGAAAATGTCAATTAGCATAGTTTTAGTTTTTGTCCATGTGCACTTGTTTTTATTAGTAACTGTTCAGTTTTCGTCAGGTAAAAAAAAAAAAAGGTTGACGAAAACTGGCGAAAAAATAGTTAGCTAACAAATTAACACTGATTTGATAATAATATATTACAAAATAACTGGGGGGTGAAGCTTGAGTGGGCTTTACATCACTGAGCAATGGCGACAGCAACAAAATGAGCTTAACACAGGCACAAGCACTTGTGTATGTAACCAGGGCCGTTTCCCGTCACCTTGGAGGCCCTAGGCAAGAGTGACCACTGGGGCCCTCCCGCCCAACCCAAAAACACCAAGAACATTGTTCAATAAAGAAATATTTCATTTTAAATAACAGAAGTTCGCAGTTGTCAAAAAAACTTCCACATCCTGGTGGATTTTTTTTTAGACCTTTGCTTGCGGGTCTTGGCTTGTGCAAATGCACTAATAATGTCTTCCATATCCAAGAAATGACAAAATTGGAATATGAACAGCCAGCTTCGCTGTTCCTGGTAATATGTTTGATTAATGTATGTGACATAAAGAAAATTCAAGGACATATATGATATCGCCCTCTTCCAAATACAAGTTAGTTACTTGTTAGCTTACTGTTAATTACTGACTTTACCGTTTAAATAAGCTAGGCTAAGGTGCAGTAAACATGTCATGTGCAGACTGTTGTGCTTTGTGAGACTACAGACTGGAACAAAGTGCATCATAACTTTTTCTAAATAATGTCAGATTGTACATGTTTGAACTTACCACTTTCCCGTTCTCTTTTTTCTACATCCTCTTTTTTTTTTTTTTCCTTTTTGCGTGTCCAGACGGGTATGCTTCATTTTAAAGGAAAGTGCTGGCATGGGCAGCCGGGGCCCATGAGGGGGGTTCCAAACATGCCACGGCAGTGTGTATGGAGGTTTCAGATTGTGTCATTGATATGGAGTATTGATATTGGCCGTGTCTCAGTGACAGCTAGTGGGGGCCCCGGGGGGTTTCCCAATGCATCGATGTTGCAGTGTCTAAAGCATTTTGTCATTGACAGAAGGACCAATGTCAGCTCTGTCCTGGGGCCCCTTCCAGCTCGAGGCCCTAGGCAATTGCCTAGTATGCCTACCCCATTGCAGCAGCTCTGTCTGTGACAGTTGCAAAGTCGCTTTTGGTATAAATGCACCTTAAGAGAGCGCATATCTCCACCCAGTTAGCTCAGATATTGCTGTTACATCTATATGCAAAAGTTCCATGATAAAGTTAAAATCATAATATGATTCACGTTGACATCATTTTTAGTTAATGATCAAAAAAGAATGTTTGCTAATCATGGTTATGAGGATCACCACCAAAATCTAATAACTTTTAAGGCTGGCCCTTACCAACATCTCCTGAAAATTTCAGCTACATCCGTCCAGTAGCTTTTGTGTAATCTTGTTAGCAAACAAACAAACATATGCCAGTAAAAGCACAACCTTCTTGGCAGAGGTAAAAAGGAGTCTATTAGACATTAAATATATTGAATTTGTGCTTTTCTTAAATTGGAAATGAGTTGGAAAGAAGCCCAAAATCACTGCGTCTTATTTTTATTGACCTCTTACACGTCCCAGATTTTTTGGAAATGCGGTTTGCACCCATTAAAACACCAAATAAATCTTTCTGAATAACCTAATAGGAAATGGGGATGGCTAAAAAGCTCCAGCTTTCACACAGAGGCACAAACAAACAGGCAGACAGCGCTCATGCCAACATATTGCAGGTCTGGGCTCGCCTCAGCGGAGGGCACGCAGACAGACGCAGGGGTCACTGCCTCACAGCTTGCAGCGGGGCTAATTGATGCCCAACAGCTTCGGGGAAGTAAACAGACTCACGACAATATCTTTATTTTAGCCTTTTGTATGACTCCGCTGCTACACTGTGGTGTGTGGAAATGGCTGTTTTGGAGAAAAAGCTTCAATCTTTCAATCAAACTGTTTCAGAAATTCTCAAACTGCTTGTAATAAGGCCGCCCAGTGTGGGGGAAATGTGTGAGTTTTCTTATTTATCAGAACTGTAGAAAATCAAAATGGATCAAATTGGCTGCTTGCTTGAATATTTGTGTCTCAACTTTGTCCAAATGCATCCAAACTGAAGGACAAATTAGGATTTACATTACAAGAAATATGGAAATAGTACTGAAAAATCCAATCTTAAATCCCAAACAACCATCGATGTCTCCATTGTTTTGAGACTGTAGCAACAAGCCTGAAGATCACTGTCTGCAAGAGTACAAATATCCTTTTTTATATATTTTTCCTACTACATCCTCATACGTGACATTCAAATGCAGCACACACTCAACTCGGTGGTCTTCCTTTCTGCCTCGGTGCCTTAAAAGGTCACAAGTACATGAAATGGAAAGATTGGAGTTATATCTGCAGCAGTAATCCCACCTCAGCACAAATATAAAGAGCAGCTCCACCTAATAAGGATGGCTGTGCAGGCTCGGCCATGTAGCAATAAAGAATCACCTAGAAAAAACTGTTCCTCTCTTGCTTTTACAATAAAGATATTGATATAGAGGCTCACAAACCATCTTAGCATCCATCACAAAGAAAACAAACTGTTTTGTACAGCTAAAGTTGGTAAAATTTTACATGACCATAATAGTGATGCTAATTCTGTTAGCCCCTTAATGGCTATTTCCATTATGTCTAAGCATCAAGCTAACAGAAAGGTTATGCACAAAAGTTTTGCCAGCCAGCACTTAGCAATTCCAAACAAATGTGTAGTTTATTCTCCTGCAAGGTAGTGGCTCCTGCTTTTGAATGTTGTGCTCTAATGTTTACAATGGCTGCCCAGACCCGGCTGGACATGTTATTAACATATAATGTTACAGATTTTTTTTTTATTTTGATTCTTTGTATCCTTTCTTTCATTGAGGGCCGCATTCATACTGTTCTCACCAAGAATATTCTGTTTTACAAAGCAAAAAGTAGCAATATTTTTATGCCCGCTCTTTTTGCACATAAATGGCAATTCCCATTACATGTTAGCATCATGTTCACAAATAAGGATGTGCACAACAGTGATGCTAGCCACCTCTTAGCATTACCAATCAAATGTGTTTTTAATTCCCCCTTAAATAAAGTGGTTTCTGCTTTTTTGTGTTGTACTCTAAAGTTTACTATGACTACATAAACCCACCTAGACTTTGTTTTAGCAAATAATGTCACTTTTTTTGTTCTATTTTACCCTTTATTTTATTGAATTCACATTGCTGCATAGCCGAGAAAACTATCTTTTCTGCAAAGGTAAATCAGCAAAAACTACCATTCATTTAATTTAAGTGTTTTTTATAACCTGACATGCCAGATGGACAGTTCCATATTTGAAAAATTTCACTAATCCATCTGGGGAGGAGCCCTGCGAAAAAGTTTTCAGGGGCAGAACCTTCAAAAACAACATCAGCTTGTGATTGGATGATCGTTTGGCTCATCGAACTCATCAAAGACCAATCCATATCAAGCAGTGCTGCTATGACGTAGCATATGTAGGGACTAAACGTAGCGACTAACCATAGCCAACTGCAAACAGCTTACCGTAAGCCGTTAGCAGCTACGGCTAATGGCTTACAAGGGCAAACAACAGTTAATGGCCGTTAGCTGTAGCGGCTAACTGTTGTTAGCGGCCAACTGTTATTAGCTGCTATGGCTGACAGCTGTTCCCTGATTGGGCCGTTAAGCATTTAGCCAAGTGAAACTGTTGGACAATGAAGGCTGGCAAAACGGAGGTGCATGATTTCAGAATCAGGCAGGTACGTCTGCTCTGCAAGGCTAGGTTTTTTACCCTTTAATGACAATTTGTATTGTATTTTAGCATCAAGCTAACAGAGATAGAGGTAAACAACAGTCCCTATTTGAATTTACACCAACATTAAATCGTTCTTACATTCCTCTGACATTAAGAGGTGGTTTCAGATTCTAGAGGTGTGCTCTATTGTTTACATTGGTTGCACAGACGAACCTCGACATGTTTTTTTTTTTCATGTTACATATTGATTTTTATTTCTTTTTACTTTCTTTTACCGGAGGAGCCTGCTGCTTTACCAGTATAATTTAATTCTGCTTAATTAGCAAATATTTAAATCAACATAATTGTGATGCTAATTCTGTTTGCATCTAAATGGCTATTTCCATGATATGTTAGCATTAAGCTAACATAGACAGAGGTGCACCACAGTTAGCCTGTGAAGAATGCCCCAGCTACCACTGAGAAACAACCAAATACAACATGTTCACAAGGTAGACCGACATCTGGTCCAACACGTTCCCACCAGACCCCCCCCCCCAACTCCTCAGCTAAGCTCTCATGTCCAGTTCAATGTCAGAGTCAATGTCTCATCTATTGTCATGAGAGCAGCGCTGCACAGGGGGAGTCAGAAATCTGTCGGCTGACCGCTGACTCTGGTTTCTGATGAGGTCAGACCAGCAGAGGAAGATATATAAATAATGAAACGGCAGCCAGACACAGCTGGAGCATCCGTGTCAAACAACACCCCGCAGAGTGAGGAAACGAGAGGAAAACTATACATTATTCCTTTATCCAGCCCATTTGGAGGGGCTGCCTACGCTGAGTTTACATTATTCATGAGTGGTATGAGAGGATGCACCAATTCTGTAGCATAGGGAAGTGGGTGGAATAATGTTTTATCAATCCAGACTATGGTGGAAATCATGTATGATCAACATCAAATATTAACATAAAAGCTCTTGAAGCCAAATATGCAGGGCTGTAATTAAAGTGAAGGGAGCAAAATGATAACAACCAACATGGAGCTTTGGAATAAAACACCTTTATTGAACCCCAGCCTTGTAAAGATGATTATATTAGACTGGATTCCAAAAGAGTTTGGACAGTGTATGAAGCAAATAAAAAACCCAATCATGAATAAGTACTTCCTTGCATAGATTCATTGAATATAAAACGAAGATGTAATATTTCATGTTTTACTGATGACATTCAGAATCGAATGTCAGCATGTTCAAAAACCAACCAAGTAATGTTGGAGCACTACTAGTAAATTAACAAAGTCCTTCTGATTGGTTTAATTTTTCGAGTTCCTAGACCCCATTGGCTGACTTCTCTAAATGTCTGCAGAAAGCCCAGTCTTTGACTTATGATCTTCATTATCTAATTTATTGGTTGCTAAGATAAAGTGGACATTTGTGTTACGTTTGTTACAAATCTGTGAAAGCATTCATGAGTCACAAGCAAGGGCTGACTAAGAGGCTCTTTGACCTTAGCCTTCATCCTATAACCTTCAAAATCTTACAAGTTAATCCTTGTTTCATGGTGGACATCTGTGCTGAATTTGAAGAAAATCGCTTGAGGTACTCCTGTTTTATAGCTTCCCATATACGTCTGGTGACCTTTAAATCTCGTGATACGAAATTTTCATACTGTTACAGCCCTACTCTACTATGCTTATGCAAGTAACATAAAAACACAAGGCTCTCCGGCTTTGACATCAACCTATGGGCTCTTAATTCATTCGCCTCATCCTAAATATATTGTGGACATTTGTGCAAAGTTTTAGGAACATCCTTGAGAAGTTCTTAAGATAATGCATTCTCAGACAAAGGAAGACTACACAAATGAGTGTGTTTGGACCTTTGATCTATGATTTTCAAATTCTATAATCTTCACCCTTCAATGTATTTGGACATTTGGTCAAAGTTTGAACAAAATCCTTTCAAAACTTTTTGAGATATCACAAAATGTTTAACACGGTGTCCCAGCTCTTTTCGGAGGCCTTTTCATTGGCCGACTCCCCAGTCTGTTTACTGTAAACCTTCCTGCAGCAGCACCACCAGACTTTTGAAAAAGTCGACCAATTCCTCAAAATCAACAAACAGAGTCCATCTGCCGTGTGAAGACGTAATCACAGCACGTCTGAGCAAAGCTGGTTTGATTAAGGAGAAGGTTAAAGGTCACTGCTGGGCCACATGGCGTTTCTGTGCTGATTAAAGCAGACAGAGCGAGGATTTGGGTCACTCTCTGTAATGTCAAGTAATCATACGTCTAATGTGACCCTGAGAGAAAGCAGGTCACGACTCTAATGACCCTTTTAACGAAGAGCTGAGCAGCGACCAGGGAGGGAGAGAGACATTTGATTGGTCAACACTGAGCCTCCGTTTCACACATAAGAGAAATGATAGACATCAAGGAAGGTGTACAAATATTTTATCATTGGGTTCAATTAATAATAATTAACAAGCATTAGGGCTCACCAGCTAAGAAGAACAATGGCAAATAAAAATAATTAAAAGGTCACTATGATGTGTTCATTTCCTTGCATATAAAAAGCTTTTATTAGATTTTGCCAGGGATTAAAGGCACAAAACCATTTTTTTTCTTCTCTGTATTGCCCAATTTTTGATTTTCTAACAGTAACTTCATCAAGTAGGTCTTGATTATTGTGATGCTTGTTCTGATTCAATCAAGCAATCAATCAAACTTTATTTGTATAGCACTTTTCATACAAAAAATGTAGCAGAAAGTGCTTTACAAACAGACAGATAAATTAAAATAAAGGATACATGACCCAAACACACTCCACCCAGCCCTTGAACCCACCCACACTGCAATCCATACACAGTGTTGATAAAAAAGCATTATAAATAAAAGACAATAATAAAGCACACTGATGTATCCAGTACAGGGTGGGCCAGAAAGATTTACCCATCATATATCTCTATTTCATTTGCTTCGCTTTTGTCCTAGAAACTTAAAATTTTGGATACTTTCTCTTAAAAGGCATAGCTTTTGATGTACCTGAGTTCATTTGTTTACTCCTAATGATTGTCAATATGGCATCGAAGAGTAAGTGCGACCAGATTGTGGCCTTGAAGGAGGCTGGACTGACAACAATGCAAATCATGAAAAAGGTGAATGTTTGTCGCAAGACTGTCTACAATGTCATGAAACGATACAAGGAGACTGGCAAGACCACCAGCAAGCCAATCCCTGGAAGAAAACGTTCAGTCCGGACCAAAAGGGTTGTTGAGATGGTGAGGAAGAGAATCCAAAAGAATCCTCGCAGGAGCATGAGGGCAACAGCAAAGGAAGTGAAAATCTCAAGAACTTCACTGAGAAGAATCATCAAACAGGATCTCGGACTGAAAAGACTAAAAATGCAACACAGAGAACTGATTTCAGCCGCTTCTAAGAAAAAACGGCTTGACAGGGGGAAAATGATGCTGCAGGAGATCCAGAGTGCCGCAGACAAAGTCCTGGTTTGGTCTGATGAGAAGATCTTCACCGTTCAGGCAGTGGTCAATTCCCAGAATGACAGGGTTTATGCACATAGTGCACAGCACCTACCCGAAGGCTGCAGAACTCATTTTCGTCGTCAGAAGCCAGCTGGAGTCATGGTGTGGGCTGCTGTTGCATCTGATGGCTCAAAGTCTCCTTTGGTCTTCATTCAGGAGGGTGTGAAAGTGAACAGCCAGGTGTACCTTCAAATGCTTGAAGAAAAAGTGTTGCCTTGGTGTACCAATGCGTTTGGAAACCAGTATGTCTTCACACAAGATGGTGCACCAGCTCACACATCCAATGTCACACAGGCCTGGTGCAAGCAGCACTTTCCTGGCTTCTGGGACAAGAACATGTAGCCTCCGTCAAGTCCAGACATCAATCCAATGGACTTTGCGATCTGGTCTATCCTGGAGCGGGAGGTCTCAAGAGTATCTTACAGCAGTGTCACGGCTTTGAAGACATCTCTGATGAAGTCATGGTCAAAACTTGATGCAGAGACAGTGCGGCGCTCATGCCAGGCAGTGCCAGGTCGTCTCCAGGCTATGATAAAGGCAAAGGGTGGCCATACTGAGATGTAAATCATTTTGGTGACAGAGAATAAAGTATAGAAACTGTGTTCAATGTTTGTTATGTTTGTCTGCAAGCATTTTTGGATAGTGCAGAAAAAACGATGGGTACATCTTTCTGGTCCACCCTGTACGTACTGAGGAAACACCTTCTCAAAGGTTTAAAAATGAGAAAACACTGGACGTTAGGTTAAAAGCGTAAAATTAAATATATCATAAAATAAAATTAAATAAAAGAATTTAAAAAAATAATAAGGATAAATAATAAATTAAAATGAAGTTAAAAAATAAAATAAAAATTAAGATAAAAAACTAGAAAATAAAATAAGGAAAGATAGTAAAGATAAAAAGATTTTAAAAAAAGTAAAATAAGATAAAATAATAAAAGAGTGGGCTGTAAGTAGAAGAAATAAAAACACTGAAAGGTAATTCAGGTAAAAGCTACACTAAAAAGATAGGTTTTGAGTTTGTTTTTAAAGACATTGCCATTACCATTTTTATGTATGTCCTATTTTACTCTTTCATTTAAGGACACTGTTATGCCAATACATATTTTTTTGATAAGTTCGACAATTAAAAAAATCTGTTAGCCTCTGAATGGCAATGTCCTTTCTATTTTAGCATCAAGCTAACAGAGGAAGAAGTGAACAACAGTCAGTATTTAAATAGTAAACCAGCATGAAACTGTTTTAAGGTTTCTCAGACATGTCAAAGCAGCTTCAAATTTTCAGAGCTTTGCTCTAATGTTCACATTAGTTGCACAAACATGCCTAGACATGTTTTGAACAAATAATGCAACAAATAGATTTTAATGTATGTTCTTTTTTTTACACTTTCTTTGACTAGAACTAATTTTAACCAATACAAATAGTTCTATCAGTTAAGTAAGCAAAAACTGTTAAATGACCATAATTGTGTGATGCTAATTCTGTTTGCCCGTGAATGGTAATTTTAATGATATTTTATCATCGGGCTAACAGAAGGAAAGGACCTTTAGTTGGTGAAGAATGTTCCAGCTGCCACTGAGAAACAACCAAATACAATATGTTCATCAGGCAGAACAGGGATGAAAAACGCTTTTAATCATATCTTTAATGTGTTGCTTCAAGCCCAGTTTTTTGATTTTGTAATATATAATGCATCAAGGATGTTTTGAGATTTTTTTTTTTAAAACATTAAGTTAAGGTAGTTTTTCAAAAATGTTTAGAAATGAAACATTCTACATAACTCATTGCTGTTCTTGGAAGATTTCAGATAATCCTCAGAATAGAACACAGGAAATTACAATAAACACTATAATGACATTGGCTGTCAAATCTGAAACAAACAGATAAACCATGCCCAAAAAACAAGGTATGTAACAAACTGTGGGTGAAGTAAGTTGTATATTTGTGTCTGTATCTACAGTACAGAAGGTTACAGAGACATGGGCTCAGAAGTGTCGAATTATGTCGTACAAATGAAGGTTGCAAGTCTCTTGGAAGGGCCTTGAAAATCGCCAAGTCAGTGGGAGCAGATCAGTAGCGAAATTTGCCAGTGTTGACCCCCAAAAAGTGTCTCGGAGAAGGTGTTTAGGAGCATGTTTGAGGCCATTTGGAGTTGACTGGTACCCCCTTTCTTGTGTATGGTTCATCCACACGCTACTGCGGCTCCTGTTTTTGAAATTAATACAATATTTAATTGCCAATTCATCTTGTTTCTTCATACTTCTTACATCTCATCCACCAAACATAAGCAAAGGAGCTGCTTGGCATTGGCAGCAAATTTGTCAAGGACGCAACCCATCTTCTCACAAATGTGACTCTATTTGAAAGGGAAATAAAGGTCCTTACATGCCAAATGATCTACCCGTAACCAAAATCTTAACTGCTATCTTTGTCAGGCTGCTTTTGTAAGATATTTGTGTGATTCTCAGTGGAACTACCTCTCAATATGTACCAATTTATTGCCATGAAAAAGCAACTTTAACTGGCTTTACTTACAGTTTATTATTTAGGTCGCGTCTGCATAGCTCAGTTGATTATATATTTTTGTGTTTCCTTTGTTCCGCCTATCTTCATACCAGTTGTTTTGTCTCTCCTGTCATAAAAGTGATTTATAGTGTAATATATTCCAGTCATTTTTTATTTGTTGACCCCATTCTCTCTCTAATATGTACAAGATGATGGTGTTTGTCGGCATGCACATATTTAAAAAAAGGCCAAAAGGTAGAAATCATCTGTCAGCTCCAACTTACGCTTCAACGGCAATAACGAAGTGCTCTGACAGGTACGGTTCAAAAGGTGACATCTGCTTCTTGAGTCTTTGATAAGACTTCAAATATCCGCAAACACAACCAGGATGAGTGATTTGAAAAGGCATCAAGAGCCTCTATTATTGTTTTAACTCCACATGCACATCATTTGTCAGCGCCTCCTGAAACGATAATTAAAACGCGACCTAATAGACTTTCCGAGATGAGACTGAGACTGTAAACATTAGAAAACATAAAGTACACTTCACTGCTTGTAATCATCTGACAGCTCTTATGGGGAGACACTTCAATTAAAATGCATAATATAAACAGAGATAAGATACAGATGAATACACAGGTAGATAAATTCACCCAGCAAGAGGGCTTAATCAGGTAGTCTGTGAGAATGTAGGAATTAATATTTCTTTAAATGACAATTTAAGTGAGACTTGTAATAAAGTTGAATTGCCATTGTGAAAATGGCAGTAAAATAATATACTTTTGTCATATTTTTGGATGATTAGGAAATACATAGCACCTTAAAGCAGTTGTTTCCAATGTTTTTTTTTCGGTATTAACCCTATAAAGCCAATTGTATCATATTTGATACATACTTTTATACCTCTATCTGCTCAATATGATCAACAAATTACAAAAAAACCCATCAGAATACAATCAGATAAATGATAAAAATGTCCTCAAATGGATTATCAGTTGCCAAAAACACCTTATATATCAAATGAGATACAAAAAATCTGTATGTTGAATTTTATGGACATTTGGATTTTTGTAAGATTTTAGCAACAAACAACAAATATTTAATCAACAAAACACAGGTTTAAAATGGTATCAGGATCAATGTCAGCTGTCATTTTATTTAATGATATGGGCAAGAGATTTTTAAAAGAAATAGTATTTTGGTCAAGTAAATACAAACGTTGTTGGCAGGATACTCAGTGCTACTGTCTTCGTCAACTATGGATTAAATGAAGCATCAGACAGCATTAAATTGTTATTTACTATTTCTGTCTGATAAACCGTTGAGCGGAGATCCATAATTTTGAGGAATATTTAATGTGTAAATAAATGGGAAAAAAATGCTTGTTTCATCAATATTTTTAGGGGACAGAAAAAACTCCAATAAAAAATAGCTATTTTTAGATATTGTGAAGCCTTCAAAGGTTTAAAAAGATAACAGTTGATAACGTGATGATATAAAGATTAACACGACTTTTGAGTAAAATCAATCAGAAGTGGCAGAAAGGTTAGGAAACAAAATAGCATTCAGAAATAACTAAAAATCATAATATTGACTTTGAATAACACAAATAAGTATGTTTTGATAACTGATGCTATTATGTTTGCAATCATTTCTGCCTGAAACATTTAAGTCTCACAATAAAGAAAATAGCTGCTTTTATATTAGTTTTATCTGTCCCCTGAAATGTTAACAAAGTCAAAAAAATATATGATTCTTTTTTAAAAATGTAATATTCCTGAATTTATTCACAACCAAACATTTGAGTTGTTAGTTAAAGGGTTAAGCAAGAGCAGTGTGCATTCCTTTCTCCCTTTTTCCAACATGGAAAGCACAAAGCAAGGCTGGAAGCAACAAATCCAGCAAGCATCGATTTCAGCAAAGTCAGAAAATGGCATTGCAGAGGTGCTGGGGTGGAGGAGGGTTGCAAAGCGAGTTGCAGAGGGAGCAGCGAAGAGTAGGCAGGCTAAAGCAGCAACGAGTGCCAGTGGCAGCTTAGAAGCTATCAGGGGGCTACCAGCAGTGGTGGGCTAGCTTTGGATCAGCTGTTTATCAATGGAATGGTGGCAATTTTGACTTCATGTCCTACCAGAACTATGCTCAGTTTTCCATCTGCTGTTTGCTTAATTCTAGATTTTCTTCCTCTCGAAGTTTGGTAATTTTAAATATTTAACCCTTCTGAATTTGTGGGCATAGCCTTCAGATAAAGTATGAATGCTCACCCCTTCAGTGCCCCAATAAGTCAGCAACAAAACCAACTTCCAAGGAATTACATAGGACATTGGTCCCCAGCCCAAGCTCATGCGAAAGGAGTACTTCACCAACAGGAAAATCCTTTTTCTATCATCCAAAAAAGAGAGGGCATCCTCCTCTCAGGGGTAGGGATGGGTACCTTTCACAATTGAACCGATACCATACTGATGCCCGGTACCTGAGAATCGGTGTTGGTACTCAACGGTACCAATTTTCAGTACTTTTGCGTGTGTTCATGGGGTAATAAATATTAATTTGTTTAATATTAAGATCTCAATTTTTTTCAATGTAAATTTATTTCTCAACATATAAAATTTGACAGATACATATCAAAACAACATTCAACTGTTTGTATTGTAACACTGTAGTTGTCCCAAAAACTTCTTCAACATGAACAACATGCTGTGTTTAAGTCCGGTATGGAAATTCACTTACTCTACCAAATAGTATGCCAGCTTCTTCCACTCCCTCACAGTCACAAGGATGCGTTTAGGTACCTAAACATGGCACCTTTTGATTTTACGTGAATCGGTACTCGGTAGTACCTACAGAATTCGGTCGGTACCTCTTAAAGTACCTAATTCGGTACCCATCCCTACTCAGGGGAGCATCCAGTAAAAGCCAAAACTTGAGTAATCACTGTCGAGTTCTTTCAGGGTTCCCATGCATCCTGGAAAACCTGGAAAATGATTGCCCAACTTTCCAGTCATGGAAAACATATGGAAAATGAGGAAAAAAGAGAAATGTCCTGGAAAAGCTTGAATTGTCCTGGAAAATGATGTGTCCTCCTTCTAGCTTGAAACATAGGAAATGAAGTAAAAATGTACTTGGTAGCTAATGTACACGTAGCCAGAAAATGCGAGTAGATAAAATAATGCAAGTTAAGGCATAAAATATAAAAACTCAAAACAATGGGGGCAAAAGAAATAATAAAAAAATGACAAAATAAAATTTAGGCTAAATTAACAAAATCTACTCAGAAATAAGCAGAGTAAATAAAGATTAGAAAATATGTATAGCCATAAATTTATAATAGTAAGACACATAAAAGCCAGACTAAATTCTAAGATCAGTATGATCAATAGCTAGAGATATTGTTCTTCAACCTCTGATCTTGTTTTTTAGAAGGCTAACGAGAATTGAAAACTACCCACTCAGTAATTTAACTTCAGTTGGTTATGTGACAATGGAAAAAGTCCTGGAAAAGTCCTGGAAAATTATTTCTAGAAAAGAGTGGGAACCCTGTCTTTCATATGCTTTTGTATTCAGCAATTCACGGTCTAGGTTGTTGCCCACGGACACACTGGCATAAGTATAGGAGCAAGGCATGAATTCATATCCTCACTTCCTTAATACTCTCCAAACTGAGCCACTGTCGCCTCTCTGCCACCAAAAAAAGCCTTTAAATTGATCTTTCATTCTTTCAAAGGCCTGAAGCAGGACCTGGGAACTGTCGCAAAGAAGCATTTCCCACCCTTTTCTTCCCTGACGTGCTCGGAGAAAGTAGGCTTGAATCGGTGCATGTACGCCTGTTAGAGAAGGGCATTAATCTGAACTTTGCTAAGTTATTATGTTAGCACATTCAGTCCCAAGCCAATTCCACCTCAGGACCACCTCATGTCCCAGAATATGACCTCCGACCCTTTTATTATAACACACAGTGAGAAGGCTATTTAACCTTCAACCCTTACACAGCTGCTCCCTGTCCACAACGCACCTCTGCCCTCTCCAATTGAGTTATTTCCTGACATTTGCCTCAGATTTACACCCCGATCAGCCTTAAATATCAGCAAACAGCACCCAAAACGATATAAAACTATGAAGCGAACTGTCTGGGTGACATACAGCAGTGAGAAAAACTCTCAGACTATTTCAACTTCTGCAACAAACCAGACCTTTCTCATCAGCAGACTTATATCAGGGGCCATGTGCTGCAGAGGCAATATTTTGTTTTTCAGTACTTAATCCTCCTCCTGTCTCAGTATCTCTGGGATCGGCAGTATCCATTACCTTGGTCCTCGCAATCCCCCTGAGATTACTTTGTTATCATCCATCTGTATCCCTCCCTCACTTTATTTCCTGGTCCATCCCTCCCTCTCGAGCTTTGTTTTCCTATACAGTAAAGCCCCTGACCTTTTTTTCTTTGCAGTAACACTTGACATGAATACATTTAAATAAGCATTATTAAAGTAATAATAAAGTTTTAGGGGGTAGTTAACATCTGAGTTGACTTTTTAGATTTTTTTATTTTATTTTAGGGGAGAATTTAGGTTATGGTTAGAGTTCAGGCAGAGATAAAAAGGTTATAAAAACATAATATATTAGATTGTATAATTCTTGCACCAAAGTACCCACGGTTCTTCAAAGAAGCAAGGGGAACCAATCTGTATGGGGCGTTGCTTTCCTGGGATGGCAACTTCTTTGTGGTCCTTCTTTGGCTTCAAATTTCTTACAGAACTGGGATATAAGTTTCAAAGGGGACCGGGGATAACACCAAATAATGCTGCCAGTCTTCGAACCGGAACACCAGATACTAGTTGCAGGGAATTTTGGCACCTTTTGGGAACACTACTCACACGTTTAGCTGTGTTTTGTACTGAAGGAACACGCAATATTTTATATTCGTACCTTGG
Organism: Scarus forsteni; assembly: GCA_036419115.1. Lineage (NCBI taxonomy): Eukaryota > Metazoa > Chordata > Actinopteri > Labriformes > Labridae > Scarus > Scarus forsteni. The sequence goes on from JAZDUH010000523.1 coordinate 800,733, forward strand.
TGTAAAGATGATTAATCAGGCTTTACAAAGATATAAACAGTGTTGGGGAAGTTACTTTAAAAAGTAGTGTTTGCTCGTTACTTGTTACTTCTGAAAAAAATTAACTCATTACTTTTCTTAGTTCCCCAATATTATTATTATCTCGATCTTGGACAGAACCCCATATCTCTTCCTAAATGTGAAGGCCTACAAAAAGCTTCCTCTACAGAGAACATTACAGTTATTCTTTTGTGCTCTTTATTTTACAAAATGTCACATACCCTGTGGAATTAGATATCCTGCCCAATTTTTCTTTTGAAATAAGTTACCAGGTTCAATAAAAACAAACCCAACATAAGCAACCTCCAGCTATTTCCTTTCCTAATGTGATATATTACCCTTTAAAAAGAGACATCTACATCAAGTGTGTTAGTTTTTGTCTACAATGTATTTCAATATCACAGTGCCAAGCATCTATTCCAGAAAAGAATGTCGCTTATAATAAGCAGACCTGGCAACTTTGGCTCTGGAACACCATGCGCCATGTGCGTGAGTGTGTTTGGGGGCGTGCATGATAACCAGGAAACGAGGGAGTGGACAAACTGCGTGCTGCAGTCGTGCTTTGTTTTATTGTTAGGAGCAGGAAGATAACCAGGGGTATTCACACAGACGGAACGGCCCCAAGAAGAAACTTCACGTTTAGAAACAAGCCCAAAAAAACACAACCGGCAACCATGACTCGTAAGATTTGCGGCCCTTAGAAGCTTATAACAAGCAGACTTGGCAAAGCTGCTCATGTCTGTGCGATCAGCTGAGAAGGCAGCTTCTGTGTCAGAAAAGTAACGTTGCGCCACATTAAAAACAAGAAACTATGTTTTGTTACCAAATTTTCAGTACTAGTGTGTAACTTTACTTTTTACCCAAAAAAGTAGCAACGTTACTGTATTGTGTTACTTTATAATGCGTTACACACAACACTGGATATAAATTACAGTAGTAACTGGTTTTATTTCCAAACTTAGTTGATATTTAAACCTAAAAATGTCCATTCCCCACTCTTTCAAATAACTTCCATATTTGTTTGACAGCCTGCCTTGATTTTCATTAGAAGAACTGTTGGTTCTCCAATGGCTTCAACTTTCAGCCCAAGAGGTTTCCACTTGCTAAAAACATTTTTAACCCTTTGACTGGCGTTGTGACTGCTTGGTTGACTTTTTTGCTGTCATATTGCTGTATTTAAAACTCTGTAAACCTATCAATAGTCTTTTATCCTCTCTCACCTCTTTTAATGGTGTATGTATCACTAGTTATACCCACTGTGTAGTGCTGCTATTTATAATTATCCTTGTCCAAAAACTGTGGGAAAACTGGAAGTGACTGTGCTGCACAGCGCCTCAGAAATCTCACAGAGTAAGAACAAGGTTAAAGGTTATATTAACAAATTCTGGTCTTTGTGATGTCATGATATAGTGGAAAAATCATTTTTTGAAGAAATCAATGAAATTAATCAATACCCAGAATAACCCTGAACAGATAGGTTGACCTGTACATCGTCTTCCTGATTGGTTGATCTGAAGAACAAAGCCTACAATGTTTTTAAATGAAGGGGCAAGAACACAATTTTACCAACAAATAGATTTTGCAATTCGTTGAGCATTTCTTAATGTGGTAGTCTAAGGGTTAGTTAATTTAATAATTACAGAAATCAACAGTTTTTAATGCTATGGATGGATGATGGGGGAATGTGACTTTAGTTCTGTGTCATGCTCATTTAATCTTACATTTTTTCTTCTGTTTGAGTGAAAAAATATATTAGTTGGTATAATATTTTTTAAAAGCTTTATATTTCCTTTTTTTGTTTGTTTATTTAAGTTTTCCTTATTGACAGTGTCTGACAATTTGTAAAAGTGTAGCACTCAGGCCAGTGTTAATTTGTTGACTAATTATTTTTGTCATAGCTTTTATCAACAACCTTTACTCCCCTGTCGAAAACCCGACTATTACTAAAACAAAACAAGTGAACATGGACTAAAAATTAAACCAAATGAACTGACATTTTAATTAACAAACTAAAACTGGACTAAAATGTTTAACAGACTATCCAATCAGACCTAATTTGGTCATGTAGAAAGTAGAGACAAGTTAGGAATAGCAATCACAGCTGCCTTAGCTTCATGGTGGTGGTATCCAAATGTAAAAAATGACTTCAGAAATTAAAGGAAGCATAAAAATGCCTTACACTTCTGCTTTATATTTTTGTCAACTAAATCTACAGTAGATTTTGCCAGCTAAAATTGTGAAATTTTTCATTAACTAAAACTAGACTAAACTTAAAGCAATTTAGATGACTAAATTATGACTAAAACTATAGTATTTTTCAGTCATAAGACTAGATTCTAAATTTAAAAGTTTCATAAAAAATTAAACTGCCTCAGGCACTGATTTCATTTATTTATTTATTGTTTGCAGCCCTCTTGGTGATTGTAGATGTCGACCCCTGCCAAAGGCTATTAGCTGGCTTGCAGTTGAAGGAACCAGTGTAATGCTAACTATGGCGATGCCCTGTAAAAAATCGCCACCCCTGCACCACTTAATTATTTTATCAGTTAGTTCTTTTACCTCTGCCAAGGAGGTTATGGGCCCTAATTTAGTGGCGCAGCGCAGGGTGGTGCAGGCCGCGCAAAGCCAGGTGCACCTTGCGCAGTGGTAATTTTGTCCAGCGCTCAGCCGTGCACAGCCAATTTGATAGGCCGTCTGCACCGAGATGGGTGTGACAGCGCACCAGGGGAGGTGCTGACAGATTCAGGTTGGCGCAGTGACAATTTTGTGCCAAAAAACTGTGCGGAAGGTGTGCTGTAAGCTCCCCAGCTCCAACCTGGTCTATTCTTGGCGCAGGCGAAGCGCACCCTCCGCAACTGTAATTTGGTGACAGGAGCACATGTGCGCACACGTCCTCAAACCCTCAGAGGCAGTTTCCCAGACTGTCAGGCACATTGTAATGCAATAAAAAAATCACAGCAATCGCTGTTTCATGTACCTGTCTGAACCAGCATATACATTTGTATCTATATTAACTTTCCCGTCACATCTGATGTCGAATTAAACCCGTTTGTCATAATTGAAACTTAACCTGACGGCAGCTGGAAGTTTGATTCACACCTTATAAGTCTACAATAAACAGCCTCATCATCCGATACGATTAATTTTGCACTCCTTTGAATGACAAATGAACAGATTACATCTGTCCCAGGAGCTGGCCCACATGGTGACACACGTCGTGGCCTACCATGCGCCACTCCGATAGCCCCTCCTCTCTCTAAGTTGCAGTAACAGTGTAACAGTGACAGCTGCTCTGACCGTCTCCGCTACCGGGTCTTTCCGGCACACTGTGCGGTGGCGGAGATCAGTCAGACCGATCAGTCGCTGTGCCTCGCCAGCAGCGCATTTAAAGGCAAGGAGAGGAGGTCATTTGATTGGTGAAGACAGCACTCAGCTATGTTAAACCCACTCACGCCTTTTCCCCTCCCTCTCTGGCACTTGCACGGAGGGGCAGGGACAGAGGCGTGGGTCCGCCTCTCTGCGCCTGGAGTGCGCCTCTCTGCACAATGCAGGAAAGTTGCAAAGTGCGCTGGGCACACCCTGTCGGCGTTGGGCAGACGCGGCGCAGGTGTGCCTGGTCTACGAAATTAGAGCCTATGTTTTTGCCAGTGTATGTTTTTTGTCTGTTTAATAGTAAGATGAAGGAAAAATTACAGAATGGATTTACATGAAAATTTCACCAGAGGTGTGGTTTGATCCAAGGAAGAAGCTATTCAGTTTCAGTGGGGATACATATATTTGACTGGATGTTCATATATTTATATTTACCTCCACCAAGAAGGTTGTTTTTTGCTCTGGTATGTTTCTCTGTTTGATTGTTTGTTCACAAGATTACTCAAAAACTACAGGACAGATTTTGATGAATATTAGATGTTAACTTCCCAACTTAGAAATGGTTGCATTTTGGTGGTGACACCAAAATCTTTGTCTGGATGCCAATAATTCCAGAAATTTCAGAAAAACCTGTTAGTTAACGTAAGGCAGAATTTGAAACAGTCATTCCTCTGCCATTTTTTCACGGATTCACTTGCAGTTTTACTGGACAATATGGGGTCCATGTCTCTGTCATCAAGGTAAATTTCATCTGGATCCGATCCAGATTGCTGTCATAGAAAAGCATTGAACTTTCTAATGGGAAATCCCATTGACAACATTCAGTAATTTACATAAAACGAAATATTACGTGATGTTCCTAAAACGTTTGAACTACTTTATCTTTTACAGGGGTTCTGGAGAAGTTACTGCCAGAAGTTTGAATACACATCAGACACTTGTGCCCAAACCCTGCCAACTGGGCACCTCAGCCAAGTCTTACTTGAATAAAATTTAGGACTTTCTGTCACTTTCGTTTCCTGTGCACCTTCCCAAAACTAACCAAAACCATCTGTTTGCTAATGCATCCATTACATTAGTTTAACATATGTGTAAAGATGGCATCTGAAAAACTATTAATGCTTTTAGACAATTTGTAATGTGAGCAAATAATCTGTCAAAAAGGCATTTGTAGCAGATATGTTGAAACTGAATGATGATTAATAATGTCTTATGGTCATTGGTTTGATACTAACCAATGTAAAATGCACTTTAGTCGGCTGTTGATGGTCCATAATGACTTTGCCATCACTTCAAATAGATAAAAAGACTGGAAAAGGGACTAAGGAGGAGAGAGAATCAGAAACAAGAGCGAGAAATCGAGGGGAGAGAAAGGAAAAGTAATTAAGGTGAGGGGAGAGGGGGAGAGACCGGAGACCTCACTTAATAAATCAGAGCTGCCGAGCAACCTGTCAGTCTCCAGGCCCTTTTTATTGGTCACCGAGGATCAGCTAGTATTAGTCACCGGGGTCTCGCTGTGTGTGATTGGAGGCTTGAGTGTGTGTCTGGGAAGATTCCATCAATAACACATGGATTGGGGCCACAGGCGGAGACGAGGAGTCATGTTGGAGATTTTGTGGGAGAGGAGTTCACGTGTGTGTTGGCTGCATGAGAACAGAGAGAGAGAGTGGGCGAGAGACAGAGATAACAAGCGAGGTATTCATGTCGGGGGAATGAAAGAGCGGGAGAGCAGGAGAGAGAGCGCGGGCATGGACGGGCCAGTCCTCATTAATGATCATCAGCCTGTGCGGGGGGAGTGTGCGATCGCTGACTGTGCGGGGTCTAGTGTGATGAATCACAACCGAAGGCACAAGGGCCCCTCGCCATTTTAAACACCTGAAGATGGGGGCTAAGTAATTTGGAGGCCACAGGCGAGGCCCATTATTACACCCTTTCTCACATCCATAGGGATCCACTTTAATTTCCCCACTTCGCTTGACTGAACCTTGGCTGGTTTGTGACTGGAACATGCTACCCCAAGATTCCTCCGATGACATCACAAACTCATAGTGACTGGTTAATTCTACTCTAGCGACGTTGCATGCGGAAACTGGGAATTACACCACGTCTCAGATAAATGCGTTCCACTTCTAAGCTGGTAAAGTTGGGGCACCCCTCCCGTCAATGGGGGAGAAGCTAACCCGCAAACAGGACATTCCAACCTTGAACATCAATGGAACATACCACAAGGGCAAAGGTTGTAGCCTCTTAAAAGGGCATCCTGCAATTGCATGAAAGGGCATATTGGTTGGGATATTGTGGAGGTTGGGGCATCCCAGTGGCTTGAAGTTGGCCTCTAATTGGCTAGAAGGGGAAAATTGAACCAGTTGCATCTGTAACCATGACTTCTTTGACTTAGAGACATTTTAAAGCTTTGCAGGCCCTTAAAAGAGGAACTGATCTTCATTTAAGAGGTTTGACATGTAGTAATGCAACCATTTAAAATTCCCCCACTTTCTTTGACAGGGCCTTGGCTGGTCCCTGACAGGTTTGTAACATGGCCTGCCCACCCTAACAGACATAAGTTGTAAACTCTTTTTCTTCTTTGGAGCCTAAGACTTAGAGACATTTTAAAGTTTGCAGGCCTTTAAGAGAGGAATTGATCTCCATTTAAAACCAGTGAGAGGTTAGACATATAATGATGCAACCATTTTAAATTTACCCACTTTCCTCGACAGAGCATCGGCAGGTCCCTGACAGGTTTGTGACAGGGCCCTGTCACCCCTGACAGTGATAGGTTGTAAACTATCTTTCTTCTTTGGACCCATTCAGCCTGCTTTGCCTTTAAGTTGGCACTGTCAGTTCAAGATTTTTCTAGTAGTACAGTAACATGTTTTGACGGTACAATACAAATAACACTACTTAAAATAACATTGTCAGACAATTTTAGCTGTTAAAGATTAGAACCCCCCTCCCCTCATAATGGTTTGTTCCAAACTTTTTCTCATGTGAGCCCTGCCAGGCGGACACAGCAGTGGTGATCGGACAAAGTAAGTGTATTAAAACACAGAATGGTTGATAAGTTGTTTATCACTCCACTTGTTCAACAAGCACAACATGAAAAGCAAAACTTCAGCTCCAAGTCTGCCGGAATGTTTTAAATTAACACAGCACACAGCTAATAGGATGTTTATTTATAAGCTAAAACATAACCCGCACGATATGTAGCTCTTTTCTTCTTTGTTTGTTATTAATTTATTTTCCTCAAATTAAAACACATTCTACATATTTTTTTTTTTTTAGATCAGGTGATTTTACGCTGGTTTAAAAGGTTTGTGATTTTAAGTTGTGTAATATGTTCAGATTTTGTTTGATTTATTCTTGACAGTTTAATAAAAGCATATGCTTGGAGAATATATTGATGTCGCTTGGTTATTTATTATAGTTTTTCTTCTAGTTTTAGAACTTTTTTGAGCTCTCAGTTCTTGTAAAGCTGTTGTCATGGTGATAAGAAATTCTGTTCGGTCACATATGGTGTAGTTCGCACCTTCCAACCAATAAAACTCTTGGAATTGCCAGTTGAGCGTAAACAAACCAGTAGACAGGTAGGAAATGGACTATGAAGGAACAATGACTTATAGTTATTGTTTAATATAACTATGCAAGACATTTGAAAAAGTATCAAAACAATCTAGCTCAAATATAGCATTTATTTTAATGTCCTCCCCCCCAAGAATGACTTTATTTTTACTTTATTGTTCTTCCCAGCATTGAAGATGGATTTTTGCCCCTGTATTAGCTGTTAGCTAGTCAGCTGATTTTGCTGTTAGTTGTTAGCCTAAAAGCTAGCTGCCTAGCTAGCTTGGAATTTAGCACTTTGCTACTTGCAAAAGGTCAAACCAGACCCAAGCCAAATTGAGCACCAAACACGCCAAAATTTGTTTTTGAAATAGTTTGTAAAAAAAAATGAAAAAATACTGGATAATTTATTGATTTTGACTCATTTCCTTTTCATCACTTGGTTTAAGTAAAATATAGTTTGACAAATATTTTTGTTCAAGACTTAAAATGTGTTGAACACATGTTGCTTTATACATTTCACTGGTTGTTTGAGACAGACAGTGTTCAAGAATTGGCAGAAGCTTTCAAAAGCATAAACGTCAGGTGATTAGATAAGCCTTTCTTCAATAATTTTAATGACAAGCCAACCAATTAATGTATTGGGCAGATACAAAGGAAACAGGATTCTTGTTTGGAGGCCCGCCCATGAAAACCCACAAGGCTGTGAGGCTTGTTATTGATGACAGACCTTCTTGTGATCCCTCAAGTGTTCTGATCCGCCGGGCAAAGATGACACCGATTGGACCCCCTTGGCTCCAATTATACCAGCTCAAGGTGCTGCGGGGGTCAGCCCCAAAACCAACAGAGGAAGGTAATAGGAATCACAGGCAGAGCGCGACTCTAACAAGACATGAACGAGCGATTCACACACATACAAGTCGGCCAATCAGTATTCCCCGCAGTGACGCGAGTGATCCCTCGAGAATCCCGCCCCTTCTCCCCACTCCCCGTCTGCAGGTTCTGAAGTTGCTGACGTATCGAGGATCACTCAGCGCTTAAGCTTTAAAGCACTGCTGACTGCCTGACAGTCACCTGATGCATGCCGCAGTGAGGGTTAATGGGAGTTAAAGGGACCCTGTGGAGTGATCTTGAAAGCACACAGTTATGATTGCGCCGGCTCATGTTTTATTTTACTTTCTCTTCCCTCAGGGGACCAACAAACACACTGAAAGCACTTCAGACCCTTTTATAAGGCTGTTGTGTTTTAATTATACATTTGAAAATCAAGGCAAACGCTGCTAAAAGTAGACAGAAACAGGCCTCGACAAAGTATTTGGCGAACAAAATGTCCTCTCCCTGAAAATATGCCATGTTAAGGGGCTTGCAGGATGGTGACAATCTGTGGACATGGATGGATAGAGAGCTTAGGATGCCATTAACAGGCCCTTATAAAGCTACAACAGCCCTAACTTTTTAAAAATCCCATATTTAACCCCTTTCTGACAAGTTTAAACTGATTCCACAAATCTCCTTGGCATATTTTTAGACTTTCTCACCACAAGATCCCCTTTGAAATTTGATTTTGGTCTTCGTATAAACACACAGTTTCAGCCCTGCTCAATACAGGTCTTTTAGGCTTTTCAATAATTCTGCCACCAACCCTTTATCTTAAAGGTCCCATATTGGACATATTTTTTTTCAATATTTGGCTGATTACCGAAATCTCCTTAGCATGTTTGTTTTCTTGCCACAAATCCACTTTGATATTGGATTTTGGCCTTCTCATAAACCCCAAAGTTCCAGCCTTGCTCAAAAAGAGCATTGTAGGTTTTTTAATAACTCTATTACCAGTCTATTCTCTTGAAAAGTTTGATTCCTTTCTCACGAGTTTGCACTGATTCCAAAGCTCTTATTGCCATTATTTTTGAGTCTCTTGCCACAAACTCCACTTTAATATTGGATTTTGGCCTTCTCATAAACCCCAAAGTTTCAGCCTTGCTCAAAAAGAGCACTGTAGGTTTTTTTAATATCTCTATTACTAGTCCATTCCCTTCAAAGGCTTTGCTCCTTTTTGAGCAGTTTGCACTGATTCCAAAACTCTTATCACAGTTATTTTTGAGTTTCTTGCCACAAAATCCATTTTGACATTGGATTGTGGTCTTCTTATAAACAGATAATTTCAGCCCTGCTCAAAACAGGCCTTTTAGGCTTTTCAATAATTCTGCCACCAACCCTTTGTCTTAAAAGTTCCCATATTGGACTTTTTTTTTTTTTTCTACAGTATTTGGCTGATCACAGAAATCTCCTTAGCATATTTGTAGAGTTTCTTGCCAAGGTTTGGCTCCTTTTTGACCAGTTTGCATTGATTGCAAAAGTCTTCTCGCCATTACTTTTGAGTTCCTTACCACAAAATCCCCTTTGAAATTGGATTTTGGTCTTCTCATAAACCCACATTTTAAGCCCTGCTCAAATCAGTTTGACTGATTTTGGACATCATATTGGACATATTTTTTTTTTCCATTTTTTGCTTTTTACAGAAATCTCCTTCCCATAATTGTATACTCCTACCACAAAATACACTTTGATATAGGATGTTGGCCCTCTCATAAACCCCAAAGTTTCAGCCTTGCTTAAAAAGAGCATTGTGGGTTTTACAATTACTCTATTACCACCCCATTTTCTTTAAAGGTTCAAAAACTCTTCACTCTAAAATCTGCTTTGATTTTGGACTTTTGGCCTTCTCATAAACCCACTTTTTCAGCCCTTTCAGCTTAAGTTCCATGGAACTTACAAATATGATTTTATTTGTAAGGTCCATGGAACTTAAGCTAGCCCACTTTGAAATACCTTCACCAACTCTTTTTAACACTTTGATTGAACCATTGCAATGGTCCTCTTGCAAACCTATTTAGAAAAACAAAACAAACAAACAAACAAAAAAAACTTAAGTATGCCTTTTGGAGGATCAGTGTTGTTGTGGTATAATTCATATAAGTGCATAAAAACTGGTGCCCTTGTCATTTCATGGATATTTTAGTTGCTATGATTGGAATTATGCCCCCCTCCTGAATTGGTCTTTTTCATAAACCAAGTCCTTTTCATCATTAAACCACTTAAGCTGGACTGGTCCAGAGAAAATGATGGTCATACTTAAAAGCCTTCACCCCAGACACCCATTAATCTGTAATTTATTGCCTTTTGTTCCAGCGCTTAGAGATTTTGTAAATTTTGTGAAGCAACGCCATCATTAAGCCTTTCTTTAGTCATCAATCCAGTGACAGCAATCAAATAAACTTCAAAACAGGCACATGACGCATTATTTTTGAGGAGAAAACATCAATATTTAACACTTGTGACCAATAAGTCAACTCCCATCAATCAATCCTGCAATTAAATGAAGAATGTGTCACGCTAGTGCGTTTGTTCTCACGATGAGGTTTGCATTCGGATTAGATACTGATCAGTTAAGCACATTTTGACCCTTGCAGTTTACTGTAAGTATCACAAGAGATTAGAGTCACTAGGCTCAGTAAACTCAGAATAATTCATCCACTGAAAGAGTTTTGTTTCTGCTTCTTATCCTGATTTATGATGACAAGGCGGCGAGATATACGAGAGCCTCTCGACGCCGAGAGAGATACCGCTTAATGCCACACAAATGCATCCTCCCCTTTCTTTCCTTGGCAGCGCTTTTGACATGACACAGCGCCAGAGTCTGATCCCGGTGGCATGTGCGGCTCGGCAGCAGTGCAAAGGCATTATCACCTCCAGGCAGGGGGAATGGAAGCAGAGGATTACCCGCATGCAACAGTCAAATATTGCTTGACTCAGAGCCATTATCCCAAAGCCTCCCTTATTCACTCCTCAGCCTTGCATTCATCACCCCCAGATCCTCGAGCAGTGCCGCCGCTCCTCACTCCAAACACACAGCTTGTGTGTGTTGGCGAAACCTCTTGTGTATGTATGTGTACAGTTGAATATCATCTGCATAGAGAAGAATAGGAAGGCCCATTCACTTCCACAGAGCGAAGGGGATTACACCTTTTTTTGTGTTCTAATTTAATTTGTGTTTTAATCCGATTCTGGATGTTGCAAAGATTTTGGAGAATGGGTCACTACAGAATATGAGGTGACGCAGATTTTCTTACATTAAGCTGCAAATGTGTTCGTCTGTGCACCCACACAAGCGTTTATACCGAAAAAAAAAAAAAAAATCTCAAGCTCTCACACTTTTTCAGTACTAATTCCGTATCAAGAAAAATGAAACTTCACATGCTGTACAAATCCAAATTCTGCCACATGTTCCATTACATGATCGCAAAGGAGCAGGAAGTAGATAGTCTTATGATTCTCAATCAGTCAATCAAACTTTATTTGTATAGCACTTTTCCCACGAAATTTGTAGCACAAAGCGCTTCACATTTTGGAATAATTAAAATAATGAATGACATAGAAAGTAGAAAATTGCGTACAATGATAATAAAGGACCCCACCCACCCTCACAATTCATATGCAACACACACACACACACACACACACACACACACACACACACACACACACACACCCACACATACACACACACACACACAGAAAGGGAATTCTAAACAGAAAACAAAATTAGAATACTGAGGAAATGATATCTGTAATTAAAAATGAGGAAACACTAGGGCTGATACTTAAATTGTAATTAAAAATCATAAGGAATTAGACAAAAGTACTATTGGGAAAGGAAAGTCAATAAATACATAAATTACTATAATAAAATTGAAATAAATAATATGGTAAAATGGGATATTCTAACGCTAGATGTGTAATAAAATAAAAGCAGCTTGTCAGGATTTTTGCCCTTTAAAATCCTTAAATAGCTGTTGGTTTGTACCATTACCTGACATTTATTCGGAATAAAAATGACAAAAAGCAGCTGGATGCAATCAAATGGAGCTTTCATTCCTTCTTCTTCTTGTCCGGACAAGTGGGTTACAACCAGAGTGCCAAAGCAGTCTGAGAGTTGAACTGAAAACTAGTACAGTGTCTTCTCCTTTTTATAACATTGTATGTGGTCACATGAAGTTGTTTTTGGTGAGGCTGATGGCCTTGCAGGTGCAGTAAGTTCAGCAAGTTCATGGGAATAACTCAGTTCATGGGAAGAAAATGTAACGAGAGGGCTAGGAGGTCTATGTACGGTCATGTAGTGTGTGGGAAAGCAGTTTCTAGCAAAGGAGAGGGCTATGTAAGGTCATGTACAGGTTATGTTAGGCCATGTCACTAAGCAATGATTTTACAGCAATTCAGAATAATTCAAATACATGAGAAAAAACTATATACAATATATATAAGAGTCAAATTGTTCCTCACACAGCAAACAGAGAATAAAATTCCAAATCAGAATTTGAACTGAAATATAGAAATAAAACAGATGCAGAGGATTAAAAATAAATAAAAAGGCAATAAGAAATAATAACTATAATCCAAAAGCTGGACTAAATGGGTGGCTCTTGACTTTGCTTTTAAAAATATGAACAATAGGTTAGATTGCCAGCCCCTTTCTCAAAATAACAAACAAGAAATAATAAGATGGTCTGTCCTTTCAGATGCTTAACAACTTCTGCTTATTGAAAAAGCATAAAAAAAAATAAAATAAAAAAAAACACACAACAACTCCCCATCAACGACAACATACAAAACAACAGAAGGTTTTTTACCTGTCAATTCCATATTTTCTCTCACTTTGTCGTTATATGTCCTCTTTAACTGATGAATAGTGGTACAGGTTCTAAAGTCAGCTGTTTAAGAATTTCATAATTTCCCAGCACACACAGAAACACACGTTTGTTTTAGAGTAGTATGTGCAACTGGATGTTCAAATCAAAGTCCAATTTATAATCCTTAGTTTCTGAACTAAAAGCAAAACACATATTTTCTGGCAATAATCTACCTTTATACTGAACATAACTCATTTAGTCTGTATGTCAACACTGTATTTAAAGGAGACATATCATGCTGATGCATGATTTAATACTTACATATAATATAATAAGTTTGAAAACAAGACCTAAAACCCCCTTAATTTTCAAAAAATGAGATATTGTATTTTTTCTGATATCCTAGAACGAGATTTGATGCCTCTGAAAATAGGTCATTTTGAGATGTCCGCGAGATTTCAAACGTCGTGACAACACGAGGTACCTTTCTTTTTATTGGAGTAATCTGATAAAACACTTCCTCCTCTGTGATGTCCGTTAGCCACAAAACCGTCACCGAGGAACACATCCGTCCAGCAGGGGTTTATAGATCCCTAGCTCACACTCACTCACCTGCTCTGGCCTGTAGGGGGACTCAATACGCGGTCGCTGCTTTGAGCCTGCCGGAAAATACAGTAGAAGAAGAAGGACTGGCTGGCTCAACCCCCGATAGAACTGACCAATCAGAGCACAAAGGGCTGTGACGTTGCGAGGTAACTTTCGGTCATCCTCAGATCCTCGTGTTTCAACGAGACCTTGTTAATGGCCTAAAATGAGGATTTTGAGAACGCAATTGTGGGGCAATGAAGGAACTAAATGACTTGTACTGAGGGCAGAAATGCTTTACAGGCATCCTAGTCTGGCATAGTGAAAAGGAGAAACAAGCATGATATGTCCTCTTTAAGTTTAATTAATCCTGATTTGATGTGTTCCCTTGCCTCCTCTTTGGTTATAATGCATATGGCTCTTTTCTGTAAAATAAACAGTGGCTTTATATCAGTTTTAGTAATGCCAACTCACTTAGTCCATCTCCATCATTGTGTTATTCACAAAAGCAAGCTCCTGCCTTTTTTTAAAACTGTTTACCATAATGTGCAAATGCATGGCACATATACCAGCCTGAATGATGAATCAAGGGCTTTGCCTTATGACTAAGCTCCCTCTTCTCTGTAATGGGGCCATTCAGTTCTCACAGCACTGATGCTGTACTGCTATATTGAGGAAATTATTTGCATTTGCGCCTCACCAGATTTTTGATTAAACTCCTCAAGCTGTCATTGTATTAGATTGTATTAGATAGTACTTATTAGTCCTGTTGGCAAACTCTTCAGGGAAGTTAGAATTCCAATAGCAAAAAGTAGATAAAAAGATACACAAAAATAGATAAAAAATATGAATAAAATCAAAATTATTTTAATAATAAAATAATAAAATTAAATAAAATTAAATTAGATAAATAAACATATTATTTATAATAAAATGCAATTAAAAATAAAATCTATTAAAATAAAATTAAGTTAAATAAAATTTTAAAAAAATGGCTACTGGCTGGCTGCGAGCCACTGCCCACTGCTCCTTCCGTCTTCCATCCCCCGCCACTTCCCCATTTCTTCCCCACATCCCCACTTGCACCAGGATGTGGTGTCATCTTTTTAGTTTTAGAGCAAGTAGTTCCTCCCATGAAAAGCTGAAGAAACGGGCTCTTGGTTGCATTTTTGAGAAAAAAAACAAACAAAACAAAACAGTATGCTAGTGTGACTGTCTCCTGCTGTTCCTTTTAAAAAATAATTCCATGGGAGAATTTAGAAAACAAGACTTGGCTTAATAGGAAGAGCAGAAAGGTCAAAAAGATGGGGAATGGCTAAAAATTGAACACATTTTTTACAAATGGAACAAAAATTAAATTAAAGTGCTAAAAAACTAGAGAGCTATTGGAGAGGCAGCCGTTTAGATCCAGCACCATGGCAACAGTCAATGTCATTCTAAATTGAACTCAAGTGCAATTTCAGCCACTGAAAGAGGAGGAAGAAAGTCTTGGAGAGATTTAAAGCTGATTTGTGCTGTAACATATTTAATGTGGACCAAAGAACTTTGGCTTGGAATGTTTGGTTGATGTAAAAGCCCTCTTGAACCAAAGAACCAAACTTTGATCCAACTGATGAAGGAGGTTGTTGTATTGCAGCATTATTTGGCATCGACCCAAATAATACTGAACTGTGGCTTGAATTTAGTCAAATATCACAATAGTAAGCTAGCTAGTTTGTCGCTAATTTTGGTATTGCTAGCATGGCCAGTCTCCGGTTGTCTAAACAGTTTCTCAGCTTCATATCATACAAAATGTTAAGCTTCTGCGAATATGGAGTAACTTCCTGCTACATTGGGCCTGATGGTAGGAACAAGGACAACAGCCCCAACTAGTGGTGGGTGGATATATTACCAAGCTTTGACGCTTTAAATTCAGGTGGTAGTTGCATACTGATGTGATGTGTAGCCATATTCCGTCCAAATTTAGTAGCAATGCTAATATTAGCCACACATTACTTCTTATTGATTTGATGGGTGGTCATACAGGCATGGACATGGTCAGAAACAACACTTAAATGGACTTGGGTGTTTATGTGATGGGAGGCCCAAAGTAGGTTACAGAAATATTCTTCAAACCATTAGACCACCACAAGAAGCCGAAAGTGCTAATAGAAGGAGGGATAGATCCGAGCTTTTATGTTTTTTGTGCTTGACTTGGACACCTGAATATGACTGGCCATACCAGGCAACATTTATTCACTCTTACTGTCCAACTTTTGTGAATCAAGGGGCCTCAGTTCCCTGCTCTTGGCTAACAGGAGTGGCACCTTGCATGGCGTTATGGGTAGGCCTAAAGATTGAATGTGTTGTATGCTTGGAAATTGTCTATTTTATACCGCAGTTGCCTTGATTTAATCCAACTATGTCACAATCTCAGTCTTCGGCCTCAGTCTCACCCGCAGCCTGTCACTCCCTGCTGCACCCTAATTAGCCCAGACTCACCTCACCTGTGCTGCTGCTCACACCTGCACCTCATCTCCTGCAATCAAGCCAGCTACAAAAGCCCCAGCTCCACACTCAATCGGCGTCAGACTGTCGTCGCACTCATGCTGAGAAGTCCAGACTTGTTTCCCGGATTGATCACCCGTTGCCGACAAGCTTCGTCCCCGACTCTGCCTCATACGCCTGACCCTCGGCTTGACTCCAAGGTATCGACTAGCTTCTGTCCTGCATTCACCCGCCTGTCTGAATCCCTGGCTTCGATCCTGCTTCCGTCTCCTGTTGCGAGTCCTGTCTGCTCTTCGTTGTGAACCACGCTTTGGTATCTGATCCTGCTTCCGCCTCCTGTTGCCGAGTCCTGTCTGCTCTCGTTGTACCGTCCGCCTGGTATCCGACCCCTGCCTGTCTTCGAAAAACGTGAGTTCGTCTGGATCTCATCTCCGAGTGTTCCTGAACGCCTCGGCTCGCCTGTGTGTGAGTCCAGTCCACAGCCTGTTCCTTGTGTAAAGACTGTGTGAGCTTCTGTCAGTGCATCCCCTGGGTGGCTCAGTTGTTGCGGGTTGAAGCCCGCTCAAGTCCTGCTGTCTCTCCTAAGTTTGCTGTTGCGGGTTGAAGCCCCGCTCAAGTCACAGCTACACCTCTGTAAAAACTGTGTTCCGAAAAGTGTCCCTCTCCTAAGTTTGCTGTTGCGGGTTGAATCCCCGCTCAAGTCGCAGCTACACCCCTGTAAAGACTTTGTGAGCCCCGTTCAAGCCGCAGCATCTCCACTGAAAAGGTTGAGGGAACCCATGTCTGAACAGCCCTGGGTTAGCTCAGTTGGAAGAGCGCCCGCCTGCCAACCTCCTGGTCGCGGGTTCACGACCCGTCCTGAACTGTTTCTGGTCTTGGTGTTAATAAAGACTATTCTCATTAAAACTGCTTGCTTCTGGGTCCTAACTGCAACCGTGTCAAACTATGCACACTCTCCTCTGACCTCTTGCATTAACACATCTTTTTTTAACCTGTGTACGGTACGTTGCTTCTGAAGGTTTCCTCTTTTTAAGACCATTCCCTGTAACCCTCGAGATGCTTGAAAACCTCAGTAGATCGGCAATTTCTGAAACACAAACCAGCCCATTTGGCACCAAAAATTTGAATCAATCAAAGTCACGAAAATCACCTTTCTTTGCTATTTTGGGGCTCTGAGCAGCAGCGCTAATTTGACAAGACTTTTAAATTTAGTTGTAGTTTTAACCTTTTGCCTAACATATATTTTAGTTTTAGCCAGAATTTAGTCGATTAAATTGGTTTAATTTTGGTCTAGTTTTAGTTTATAAAATTTCACAATTTTTAGTCAACACAATCTCGTAAATTTTGTCAAGTAAAATATGAAGTGTAAAGTGTTATGTTTCCTTCAATTCTGAAGTGAAGTTTAACACTTGGATCCCGCCACCACGAAAATAAGAGTTGTGATTGGATGTTCCTCTTAACTTGTCCAACCTTTCCACACAACCAAAGTAGCTGTGATTGGATATATTCCTAACTTTTTCCGACTTTCTCCATGACAAAATAAGTTCTGATTGGATTAAGTCTCTTTTTTAACTGTTGACAACAATGTCAAACAATTTAGTTTTTGTTTTAGTCCATGTGCCCTTATATTTATTAGTTACTGTTAAATTTTCGTCAGGGAAAAGAAGGTTGTTGACGGAAACTGCACTGACAATAATAAGTCGACAAAATTAACAGCTCAGCAGGTCATATATAAAATATCTATATCCCTTAAAGCATTGAGTTGTTGCTGCTTGATTGGCAGATTCGACATATATGCTCATAGCAGTTTAACACTTGACAAGACAATCTTAGTTGTGTCCTTTCTGCAACCCTAAAAGCCTTATGAAGAAGAGTGATTCCAGAAAAAGGGATTATGGACATTGTATTATCTAAATATACAAGTATTATCTCTTTCTAACATAGCAATTACAGCTGTAAATGAACATGGCTCTTCCTCCTATATTCATTATTTTACACTCAAGCTGATTAAATTTCTGTGAAACCAATCTTTTCTTGAAAATATCAACATATGGCAAGCTTAGCTTATAAATATAATAGTGGCAAACACAGCTGCACTAATACACGTGGCCAAAGCCATTTTCTCAAACACACAAATCCGGAAAAGGTCGATAGTTTGAACATAATTGCTGTTGAAAATTCCAAGGAAACAGCCAAGCCAAGGGGAGGGGGGGATCCATCTGACACGTCTTCAGCATCCAACCATCTGGCTGGCAGACAAGAGGCACCCGAGACTCTCTGTTTGCAGCGATCCAGCACTATATTGACTCAGGCAAAGAAACTGCACTCCGCGAGATAAAATGCCTTCGGAAAAAGCCATTCTGCATTTGGAAACAATAACGAGATTAGTGCATCACTCCAAGCTCCAGTGTCCGTCTGGCTGGTCACCAGGACAGAGCTCCCTTGTTTTCCTTATTTAGTTTGAGGATACTTGGCCGGCGTTGTGATGGAGGAAACATATTCTCGGAGAAGGAGCCTTTTTGGCTTTTTAAACTTGCGACTTGCACTGAAGGTCATCAGCAAATTTAACTCTTCTGAAACCAGCCCTTCATTCTCAGCACATCTGAATATTATGACTGAAGGATGGTCTTGTTAGGTTTTGGAGGTCACAAGTCAAAGGTCAGGTATTTTAGCCTCAAGGTTTTAAAAACAAGAAGCATGGATATTGTGGATTTCTTCAAACCATGCCTAAGGTTGCTTTCACACCTAAAGTTTCATGGACTTGATTTGGTCCAAGGGTGAAGATGCAGCACAATATAGCCTTCCACTAGCAGCTGGCACTATAGCTGTGGTCTTTGTTCCTGTCACCCAGCCCATTGTTGCACAACAAGCTTGACGTAATAACATTTTTTTTTAACTTGTAGCAACTTTTGTGCTCGGCCTGTCATGTTAATCAATAAATCAATTAACCGCACGATAAATAAAAATGTCCTTGGTAAGTTTGCCGGCCTCGATAAGTTGATCAGTGCATGCATGTTTGTTTTCCTCCTCTCTTTCTACCAAACGGGCTGGATGAGAAGATGGGTCACTCTGTGCAACTTTCTCAACACCTGGCTCTATAGCAGATTTAGCGGATTTCCACCAGAGTGAGCATCTGTCATTCATACAATCTTTGGAGGGGGAGGCGTGCCCGCTCGTAACGAGGAAACGAAAACTGTTACGAATGATGGCATGTACGCGATGGTTCCTAAGCTGAATGCCACTGCCCAAGTGCGGGAATATTTTGGCTTTAAACAGAATGAACAAGATGTGAGCCCATGAACACCAACGAGCAGCTATGTCGTATTTGTTCGAAAGTAGTAGCGACAAAGAAGGGGAGGTGCAGCGGAGCCTTCGTCCTGACCGTCAGCGCTTACTGAGACGTTTGGTTGGCAAAGTAAATACAAATAAAACGGCACAAAATGGTGCGTGCTCACAGTGTCATTCGCTACATTGCAAAATAAATGCAGCCCTTAAATACGTTTGAAAAGTCACCATTTAAGAAAATGTTATGAATGTTTAACAGACAGTACAAATTGACTGAGACGTACATGTCACAAACAATTCCGGACCTGTATTTATTGTTTTTTTATTGTAATGTGTGTTTTTATCTGAGTTTTTTTTCTTTACAGAGACAGGGTCTATTTTTTATTGTTTTTGATTAGTATAATGATTGTATTTACATGCAATTGTTCTCAAAAGAGAGTCCATTTCATTTCCATTTGGCTTTTTCCCTCTTTTCTTTGTTAAATTAATTATATTTTGTTTAATTTATTTTAATGAAAAGCTCTTGACTTTCCAATAACAGTTAAATACTCTTAAGAACTTAAAGTTCATTGTTTTGACATGGCGTACTCACTTTATTATGACATACATTATAATCACATAAATGAAAAAATGATGTTTCAAAACAATATTGACAATATTATCATTTATTGGCAATAATTTTTTGGATAATTATCGTCCAGCAAAATTTGTTATCATGACAGGCCTTTTTCTGTGCCATAAAATAAACATAAAGCTATATTTAGGGTTGCACTTGCACTTTAATTGGATGGATGCTTAACCACATTCCCCTTGGAATTGTATAAGGTACCCTGCCAAGAGCAGCTGTCAATGCTAGCATTAATAGCATTAGCAACACTCACATAAGTGTCCTGCATTTTTGTTCGATCCTCATTTCATTCAAATGCCTTCCACAGCTACCACGAACCAAGCTCTTGTTCACTTGAGAACCAACCAAGACCCCATGTTTTCAGGCACACCAGAATTAGTGCTCAGGTCTGGTCCAGATTGCATGTAAGTGGCTAATATTAGCCATGTCTGCTTGGTTTTGCCAATGAAAGCTACATAAGCCTCCCAACTGTTGTGATATTTGGCTAAGCTAAAGCTACAGTTCACAACTTTTTGGTCCCCATTGGCTTTCATATCCATAGGAACTGACCTCAGTTCACTTGGAAGTGGACGGAGACCCAGTGTTTTTAGGCAGACCAGAGTTTGATTGGTCCAAATAAGCCTTAGCAACTTAACAGGAATTTCCAAAAAAAGCAAACGTGTTCTTCTGGTCCACCCCAAACTAGTTAAATGTTTTAGTGTCTTAAATATTCTCCTTGATCTAAATATAAAATTACTAAATTCAGAGGTGTTACATCAAGGTATTTGGCTCTTATGGTCATCCCTTCCTCGTGAATGTATCTGAACAACGTTTTGATGAATATACCTAAAACCAATAAGGCCCAGATTTCTGACATAAATACTGTAGAAAGTTGAGGTAATACTGAATACTGAATACTGAAGTTCATGAACATTCATTGGTTTCGAGACATAATACTCAAGAATGGTTTGTAGGATTGATTCAATATTTGCAATGTCAATTCTGCTCAACAACCTAATTGTTGAGGTTGCTTCCACAAAGTAAGGAGGGCTCACTTTAGTTTGTTGGTGACATTGCAAAAGAGTTGCATCTCCACTTGTCTGGTTTTGTTTCAGTGGTCTTCGTAAGGCAAACAAAATTGTTTCCAATGCTAGCCATCAGCCACAAGTTGGGGCTATAGTTGGAGTATTGTTCTGCCATCCAACCCATTTTCATACTGTTTTGGTATTTGAGGAGTTTCTGTATCTATTTTCCATATAGACTTGTAGACATCAATCTGTTTGGAGAACCAGAAAGCTGAAAATGCTAACAGTAGCCACACTCTGCTTGATACTGTAACATATTGGGATGTTAGCTTGCTAATTGTTTATATACTTGGCTTAATTCAACCAACAATTCACCATTTTTGGTTTATGACCTCATAATCAGCCCTAGTTTGATATAATTTGAAAAAAAAGTTCTTTATTCTTGGTACAAATAAACATTCTGACCTTGGTGTAAATGTAAATAATTTTTTAGGTCACGTGTAGCTTATCATGAATTTTAAGCCTCATATTCATCCGTTGCTTCCTCTTTGTCTTGGGTATTAAATGCATAGATCTGGAGGCGTAAGTCAAACTTTACAAAGTTACCTAACTGTACAGAAGACAAATACCTTGTGGACCATTAACCAGAAGCTTCCGTACTGTATTATAAAAACATCAATGTAGTTTCCATTTTCTTAATAGTGTAATTGAAGAGTGGATATTTAATGCAGATCTTTGAGCCTCCCGGCTGTTATTTGCATGTTTATTCAAGTCTTATTGAAAACGGAGTGTGCTGTAATGAATACGCATTATTAAATACCCAAGAGAGATACAGACAGCTATATAGATATGCAGCTCCCACACATTTTAAATGGACCCTTGTGAAAGAATGCTGTGCATTCATAAAAAGACTGAATGGAAGAAGATGAAGGCTCAGTGGATGTTATACCATAATTCTGTTTGATATTCATTTAATGTATTGCTTTAAATCAAGATTACACTTACGTAGGTGTTCCAAGACACCTTTTTTTTTTGTTTTTTTGCCTGCAAATATTGATTTGTGGAGTTCTCACAAACCCCATTGTTTCCGCGCTGCTCAAAACAGGCAGTTTTAGTTGTAATCATGGGTTGTGTCTGAAAATGCCCCCTCTTATAAACTGAATGTGGCTTTAGCTTTCCAACACTGTGCTCTTATGTGAGAAAAGGGCACACAGGCATCTAAATATGCCCCTGAGACTACAAACCTCAACTCCAATGAAGTTGGGACGTTGTGTAATTTGTAAATAAACACAGATTTCACTAATTTGCAGTTGCTTTTTTTACCTATATTTATTTGAAAATATGACAAAGTCAAGACTTTTAATGTTTAAAGATGCTATGAGGAGGTTCTAAGTAATAACAAAAAGTCTCACTTTTAGATATGCCTGATTGAAATACACACTTTAAGATGAGTTTTATAGCATCAAAATAGGTTATCTATAAATGCTATTCCTTAGCTTCGCGGTCAGGTCGGACAGGGCTGGACTGGCCTGGATACTCAACTTCAGGAACAAGACAAATAAAACTAGAGCAAATGTTTATTATTCAGACACGTCTTAGAGCACCGGGCTGTAAGTACCGATATATAGCCGGCAACAAAACTACCATACTAAGTTTCCAAAAATTGCTTGTTGTCACACATCAAAAACTACCGCTACGTAACTAGAAAGAGATACATTACCTCGTCGCTTTGCATCCTGTAAGTTGTTGAAAAAGAAGTTGTAAAGCAATGCAGAGTTCTGAGGAAGGTCTGAGTTTCATTCATTTAGCATCACAACAAACACACGCTTTGGCTTGGGTCACGTCTTTATGACAGTTGCCACGCGTGCTCATGGGTAGCAGAGTCTTTATGTCGCTGGAAGTAGATTCTCCTCATAGCACTTTTAAACTCATAAATTTACTTCTTGTTTTGCAAATCTTCACTCATTTTGAATTTGATGCCTAACCTTAACCGTTAAAAGCTCGGACAAGGGCATGTTTACCACTGTTTCACACCACATTTCCTTTTAATAACACTCAAGAAATGTTTGGGAACTGAGGACACTAATTGTGTAAGTTTCGTTAGACTTTCTCTCTTATCTTGGTGTTTCTGTGTTGATATATGGCTTTGAACTTGCATGTTAGTTTGACCTTAACCTTGCAGTTGTAGTGATAAACTGTGCAAACTGACAATGGTTGTTGTTTTATGCTTTATTGAATTGAATTGATTTATTTCGGTCATGTCAGCACAGTTATTCAGCATCACACATTGTCAATAGATGATCATATTGTACATATCTGAAAGGGAAGACGGAAGAAGCATAGCTTATCTAATCCCGTCCCCATTTGCTCAATATTCAGTCTCCTCTTTTTTCACATATCATCAGATTATTGTAAATTTGTATTCCATTTACAGAAGTATGACATAATTCTTGACTGTCTTTTAGTGTCCATATGTGACCTTTAATTATACAACAATGTTGGTTTTTACAATTCTGCCTGAAGGATCAAAGGTCACAGGCATTCAGTGTTAATTTTCAGTTAGATTTTCATTGACGATTCACTCATGCAGATTTTCCAAATAACCTGTTCAGCTGTTTAACATTCCAAACAGCAGTGCTAATTTTGGAGGCTAATTTTAATAATAACCAAACTCTGGTAACAATAAAACTACAACAACAAATAGACTAACATTGACAAAAATGTGAAATACAGCTAAAACAACAATCACAATAAAACTACAACAACCAAGCACCAGTTACAACAACACCAAAATGAAACAACAATAACAAAAAATCATCAAAACTAAACAAAAAAAGAAGTCAAACTACAACAATGGCAAAACACCTGCAATAACAAAACTACAAAAACAACCAAACACTAGCTAAAACAAAACTACAACAACCAAGCTCCAGCTACAACAACACCAAAATGAAACAATAACAAAAAATCATCAAAGCAAAACAAAAAAAGATGTCCAACTACAACAATGACAAAACACCTGCAATAACAAACTACAAGAACAACCAAACAATAGCTAGCTAAAACGAAACTACAAGAACCAATCTCTATCTACAACAACACCAAAATGAAACAACAATAACAAAAAATCATTGAAAACAAAACAAAAAAGATGTCAAACTACAACAGCGACAAAACACCTGCAATAACAAAACTACAAAAACAACCAAACACTAGCTAAAACTAAAGTACAACAACAACCAAGCTCCATCTACAACAAACAAAATGAAACAATAACAAAAACATCAAAAACAAAACAAAAAGATGTCAAACTACAACAATGACAAAAGACTTGCAATAACAAAACTACAAGAACAACCAAACACTAGCTAAAACAAAACTACAAGAACAACCAAGCTCCATGTACAACACCAGAATTAAACAACAATCACAAAAAATCATCAAAAACAAAACAAAAAAGATGTCAAACTACAACAACGACAAAAAACCTGCAATAACAGAACTACAACAATAACCAAACACTAGCTAAAACGAAACTACACGACAACCAAGCTCCATCTACAACAACACCACAATGAAACAATAACAAACAAAATCATCAAAACAAAAAATGATGTCAAACAAAGACAAAACACCTGCAATAACAAAACTACAAAAACAACCAAACACTAGCTAAAACAAAACTACAACAACCAAGCTCCAGCTACAACAACACCAAAATGAAACAATAACAAAAAATCATCAAAAGCAAAACAAAAAAATGTCAAACTACAACAAAGACAAAAAACCTGCAATAACAAAACTACAACAATAACCAAACACTAGCTAAAACGAAACTACACGACAACCAAGCTCCATCTACAACAACACTAAAATGAAACAATAACAAAAAATCACCAAAAACAAAACAAAAAATGATGTCAAACTACAACGACAAAACACCTGCAATAACAAAACTACAAGAACAACCAACCATTTGCTAAAACAAAACTACAACAAC
This sequence comes from Scarus forsteni, assembly GCA_036419115.1. Classification (NCBI taxonomy): domain Eukaryota; kingdom Metazoa; phylum Chordata; class Actinopteri; order Labriformes; family Labridae; genus Scarus; species Scarus forsteni. The sequence goes on from JAZDUH010000523.1 coordinate 825,378, forward strand.
AACCAAGCTCCATCTACAACAACACCAAAATGAAACAACAGTAACAAAAAATCATCAAAAACAAAACAAAAAAATGATTTCATACTCCATCAACAAAACACCTGCAATAACAAAACTACAAGAACAACCAAACACTAGCTAAAACATTTGTTGACAAAAAGGTGCTTTTTTTCAACTTTCCTAGTGTTTTGTTGCCCTGTCCTTTGGATCCTGTCACAGGCATCAAATTCAAAATTAGCGAACATTAGCAAAACCCAAAAATAACCTAATCTGTTTCGGATTGAACATCATGTTTTTGTAGTTTATTAAAACTGAATATAGGTAGAAAAGGGTTTGCTTATCTTTGTATTCAGGTTTTTCCTGTTTTACACAACGTCCCAACTTCACTGGAATTGCCTGTTTGCTGCTGTCATGTGATGTTAGCATGTTTTCTGCTAGCACCAGTAAAGCTTCAGCTCAGAGTGAGATCACAGTGATCATAAAGCATCATACAAGACCTAAAATAGCTAGACTGATAAACTGATGTGTTCTTGATGGACAGGTATGGTACTGTGATTGCAGCGAGGTCAGGATCACAGCCTGACACAGGGCAAAGCTCAATGGTTAAATAAACGTCAGGTGAAATGTGGGACATAAATCCTATAAGGTGTGTTAACCTAGCTGACCCACGAGTGGAGGCCAATTATGTCATATACACATCTCTGAGAATAGGTCATACATGTTATCACCCTCCTGATTCATGGGGTGTTTGCAGTAAAGCTCACCTCACTGTAAAACAGGCTCAATGGTGAGATCTGATTGGTCAGGAGGGAGAGTCTGCTCAGATTGATTGCTGATCTCAAACACCTGCTGTGGAGCAGGGCAGGTGAGGGCAGCTCAATATTCAAGACTGAGAGGTTCACACTGGAGCTATGATACAGTGCACGGGTTTATGAAGCACCAACTGGATCTACGCTTTGGAAAAACAGAACCACCAATCAGGGGTGACGGAGATGGTTGCTGCATGAGCACAGTGAGTTAAAACATCAGGTTACAAATCTTAAGAGGAACAGGAAAATCAGAGGACATTCACAAAACAGGAAGAGATGTTGTCTTCAGACATAAAGGCATCAGAAGTCCTAATAGAAAATTGGGAGAATTAACTGGACGATTGATTCATTTTTACCGACTCTACCACCAACTGACTCTTTTTCTGACTCCTTTTTGTAAGAGGCTGATCTTTTTGACAGCATTTCCTTTTCATCTGATACATTCATTTGAACTGAAAAAAATAGTTTTGACTCCTTTTTCTGACTTTTTTGTCTGGCCATTTTTTTGTCTGATGCCTCCTTTGCCAGATGCCTTACTTATTGACTTTAACATCCTATGCTACTTTGCCACTAAAACTTTAGTGCATTTATAAGATTAACTGATTACACTGCAAATTAATACGTTAAAAAAAAATAATCGCAAGATTAATCATAGCACACAAACATTTTGATATTGGCCAGCTTGAGGACCCGCAATGCAGAGTTCTGAGGAAGGTCCGAGCTGCATTCATTAGCATCACAACAAACACACGCTTTGGCTTGGGTCACGTCTTTATGACAGTCGCCGTGCGTGCTCATGGGTAGCGGAGTCTTTATGTCGCCGGATATAAATTCTCCTCATAGCACCTTTAATAAATGAAGACATTGATCTTTGAAAATTGTGACTATAGCTGCGTTCGAAATCGTCCACTCATTCACTCACTCACTATTCCCAAACGACATTTCGGACACTACACTGAAATTTTCTAAACGTCATAGCGTCAGTAGATGAGCCGGATATCCCTGTGATGGAAGTGGGTGTGCCAAAAATCACGTAAACAAACCAGGGAACTCTAGAAAATAAGTAGCAAACTTTGTAGCTGTTTACAGCTGCTAAAAGACGTAAAAGAGCTACGCTACTAACGTGTTGAAGATACTTTAATGTTTGTTTACATTTATGAATGAAAGCATGGCTAACATCCTTTTTTTTCTACTTCTTCTTCTATGGAAAAACATGGCCGCATTGCATTGTGGTAAACAGGAGTACAATATAGGTACATCGTACAAACACTCAAATTTGCTGTGCATTGTGGGTATTTTGTAGTGCACTATATAGTGAATGGAAATAACTACTAAGAATTCGAACAACACTACGAAATGGCGAACACACTATATAATGCACTATATCTGTGATAGGGAACGATTTCGAACACACACAATTAAAATATGCGTGTCACTTTTGACCAGGAAAGCAACAAGTGTAACTTTTTTGCGATTGTATAAAAAAAATAATGGTTTTAAGACAAATGTCCTTGATATCTTTGACTCAAAGTACTCTGTAATAAACAGAATAAAATGTATTAACTGATTATTTCTTATCTTCAAAATTATCCCAAAAATGTATGTTTTTTAAAAATTACTTTCAAGTATTTAATATCAGGCCATTAAGAAACATATAGAAGCTCAAATGTATATTAACTAGAACTTTAGTTAATTAAACTATCTAGCACAAAAAAGTATTGAATATTGGGATGAATGCAGCTTTTTATGGTGATTTATACAAAAGACAAAATTGTTTAACACATAAACACAACATGAAGGTTAAATGTACATTTTGAGGCGAGTTTAGCATCCCTACCTGTCTCTGTGACACACAGTTGATATATCAAGCTCTCGTTTATCTCTCTATCTTAACTTGTCTTGTTGAGTATGTTGGCGCCTCGCTGCTTTTCATTTCATACACCATATTGTACGCGTTTTTGTTCCCATGAATAAATAAACATGTATTAATAAATAAAAGTGCTCGCACAACCCCCTGTGAGCAAGCCTCTCTCAGCAAAAAGGATTAAACCCTCCATCCCGGATGGTGAACCAGTGGGATAAAAGATTAGCTCAGCTGACACCATCACTACTAAAGAGATGGGTCGAGGAGCGCTACCCAATTATCCTGGATATCTACTTTAAGGAGCTTTATAAACAGAGGCTTGGTAGGAGAAAACAAAATCCACTCTTTCACTGCTAGGCCCCATGCCTCTTGAGGATAAAGTGCAATTTTAGAGTTATTCCTACAGTGGTTGAGGTACAATAACTCATTTTTATGGCTTCTTTTGGGGAATACATGATGGAAAATGTATGATTTGGTATTTTATTAGTGTAAATTAACTCTGCAGGGATTAAAGTAGTAATTCAAACATTGAGGCTTCCATATGGGGACGTCTTTTACTTAATGGCCTCCACTTAAGAGGTCTCTAAAATGAATTAAATCTGACTGGGGGCCCTGCGATTCTCAGGGCTAATAGCTGTGCTAGTATATAGCTACAGAGGTGGGTTGAGAAGAAGGGCATGGTGTGGCGTTTATGGCTATGTTTTGTAGCAAGTATCATTGTTGGCCTTTTTCATTGACCTTGAGTTAGAATGAACAACCAAACTCCATGAGACCATTCTGCAGGACATCGTTGTCAAAAGCAAGAGATGAACCCAAGGCTTAATAACCTTTAGCTTCATAGCTTTCTAAAGATATGTGTTTCATAAATAAGAGGTAAACATGAGGCATGATAAGCTTTAACGCTGGCCCACAACCTCAAATGTCTAATGCTACGGCCACGCTGGACGCGAATTGGCGTATTTAAACGCGCATAATGCCTGTGACGCGCTGCGCGCAACACCCGAGGCTGGACGCTGGACCATTCTGACAAGCTGAAAGGCGACGCGCATCACTGCGCCTGCGCAGTAGAGAGCCGGAGCTTGTCGAACTCAGTGATAACCCATGCAGGCAAATCCAGCTGGAAACGAATATTTACAGAACTTACCTTCAAAATCTGTCTCCTCAGCGACTTTCACCCAAGCCTGCTCCTTTTTGTTTTGGTCTCTGTAGAGTACACACGTCGAATCCTATAGCTCCGGATGATGACAAACAGTGCACAAGGCGCAACACACCGAGCTGCTGGACCACTTTGACAAGCTGAAAGGCGACGCAGCGCAATATTTTCAACTCGAGCGTAGAGGCGTTAGACACCCCAAGCACGGGGGGCGCTCCAGACACGCCGCGTCCAACGCGCCGCCCGGGGCGAATATTCATCCAAACGCATCTTTGCATTGACTTTGTATGTAATCTCGACGCGCGTCTTAGCGAATTCGCGTCCGGTGTGGCCGTAGCATAATGTTTCAATCGTAAAATTTGGCGAAAATCCCTGAAAGCGTTATAAAATGTAGAATTTCATGTAAGGGATGAACATGTGGCTCAACAGCCTTGACTGTTGAACTTCTATTTAAATGAACTTCATTCTGGAGTCATCCTGGAGCTTAATTACCTTTTACCTTCAAAGCATTTTTGAGAAATCCATTTAATAAGCAAGAGTGGAACATGAGGTCTGTTGACCTTGAATTCTAGCCCATGACCTCCAAAGTGCAATGTATTAATTGTAAAAATTGGCAAAAATCCCCAAAAGCATTATTGGAAAGCAGCGCTCATGAGTAAGGGATGAGCATGTGCATTGTCTCTGCTTTACCTTGAAGATAAATGCTTATTCACGCCGACATCTTTAACATTTATTTCGTCCTTCATCATTCAGAGCGAACAGAGTCAACCATCACTCTTTTTCATACTGCAGCATTCGCCTGTCCTTCTCTTTCATAAGCTCTTGATCAGATCAGGAGAACAAACTTTTAATTTCAAGTGAACTTCATTTCAAATGGGAAACCTTGGTAGATTAAAAGCACTGTTCTGACATTTTGATACACAAGTTAATAGCACAAAGCAACACCAATGCAAATTAGTTCACTGCCAAGTCTGCAAGTACAAACCCTGATTCAAATTAAGTCAGGACATTGTATAAATGGCATTGAGATCGATCGGTGATGGCAGCATTACTGGTTTAATGCATTGTTAAAATATTTTGCAGCGTCAGATAGAATATAAAAACTCACACTCATGCTCCTAGGGATAAAACAGGCCAGCTTCCTAAAATCAGAGACTTTATTTTTTTCTCAATTTAAGTGGTTCAGTATTTTACAACTTCTTCAGCCTGATACAGACATCACACATTCATTATATTTTTGGTTAATTAACATGTTGAAGGCGAGTATGTTTGCACAACTCCACAGCTTTTAAAATTTAAAGATAACCAATCCTTTTAAAAAAGTGTCCAGAAGATACATTTAAATAAATAAATACATAATAAAAAAAATAACAATTACAATAACTTATTATTATTATTATTATTATTATTATTATTATTATTATTAGTGCTGTCAGTAGAGTAAAAAATTGACTGATTAAATAATAACTTTGATTAATTAATCTAATTAATCTATTTTTTAATCTCACTTTAAAAATAGCTGAAAAAAGCTCTCAACTTGAGGTATTTTCATTGAAATTCATTAGATTATTGTGGAAGATGAAAAGATTGTTCTCCACACCCCAAAAACTAAAGCTGAGAAGCCCAATGCATAAAAACTCTCCAGCTTTAGCAGCCCAATCAGGGGACAGAGGCGGAGCTGCGGATGAGACGACAACAGGAAGTGACTGCATGTTTGAAAGCAACAGCGGCATGTAAAAGTGATCTCCATGGATGCAGCAAGGTCTTTAGTTTTATTAGAAATGGGCTCGATTTCTCCTTAAAAAGAGGAGAAAAGAATGCCACTTCAGGCTGTCTAATGGGAAATTGTGACTTTCCTCTTCCCCGCTGCTGGGACACATAGGGAGACACGGAAATGCCGTAGTCATGGCTACCCTAAGATATTAAATATGCTGTCCTCAGAAGTTTAGCAGGAGAACTTGTTGGGTTTTATCTTTAAAGAGGTTCAGGTTCAGGTCATGCTCGAGAGTATTTTAAGGTACTGCCCCCTGAAAATACAAAACATAGAAATGAGATTAAAAATGAGATTAACCCGATTAAACAACATAATGCATTTAACCGTAACTGTTATTAATTACTCGCAATTAACACGATCATTTGGCACCTCTACGTCTAATTACCAGCTGCTCTGGTATTTTTAGGTTCTGCCCTCTGAAAATGCCAAAACATAGAAATGAGATGAAAAATGAGATTAACCCAATTAAATGCGTTTAATCGCTACTGTAATTAATTGATCACAATTAATGTGATCATTTGGCACCTCTACGTCTAATCACCAGCTGCTCTGGTATTTTAAGATTCTGCCCTCTGAAAATACCAAAACATAGAAATGAGATTAAAAATTAGATTAACGCAATTTATAAAAAATGTGCGTATATCGCAACTGTGTTTAATTAGTTGTGATTAATGCGATGATTTGGCACCCCTGATTATTATTATTATTATTATTATTATTATTATTATTATTATTACTATTATTATTATTATTATTTTTATTATTATTATTATTATATTGTTGTTGCTGTTGTTGTATGTATTATTATGATGATTGTTATTTTTATTATTATTATTATTATTCTGCCTCAGATGGGTTTGTGATTTCCGGTGCTCTTAATTTTAGTGTTTTTTTTTGTTGTTTTTTTTAATGAAGACACCCTTGCAGGAAACAGTAAAATGGAGTGGAAAATCTGTGAAAAAAAGCGCTACCAATTGGACATATTGAACAATTTAAGAGACACTCCGAAAGGAAATAACAAAATATAGGAATGACTACTTGATGTTAAATTAAATATGGCTTAAAAAAGTTGTATTTTTAGTGGTTTTCAATAGGACATTTTTTGTCATTAGGGTCAGATAAGGCATTTTTTGTGCAGCATTGCCATATTAGCTCATAAACTTTCATAAAAAATAGTCATGAAAATGTATTTTTTGGGAAATTGAGGCAGTAGTGCAACTGTTTTTTAGGCCTTTAATATTTATATATCATTAACCCTTTGCCAAATGGTTGAACTCGAAGTTTATAGTCGAAGAAGTGATTCAGTTGTAAAAGTGTAAAGAGAACAAAGATTCAGTAAAATATACTTAAAAAAAAAAAAACATCTGAATTTTTGGGTGTCATTCATTTCATACATGCCATTTTGGTTTTTTGTGGCTGGTTTTATTATATGAATAGGCTTACCTGTCTGAGAAATTGCGATGTTTAATTCGACACAGTGCTTTTTTTCCAGCATTATGTTTAACCCCCACAAAATATAGATGGCCTTATCAGGTTTAAGAAGTTTGATTCATTAATTAACGAGATACAGTAACTTAAAGTTTGGTCTACCAAGCAGTTGATGTGGGAGTTAAAGTGTTCAGCTGATTTAAGAAACTGTGGAGAAAACTCCTTGCTACAAATTTTAGCTACTATATACTCAATCAACACAGCTGAAATGGCTTGAAAGGATTCCAACTTCTCAAAAACATCCACACTGACTTGAGGTTAAATTGATTGCATTACAAAGGTCAAGAGTCAAGGACTGTTGACTGTACCATCATTTGTTGTTTATGAGTAGAGATATCGCAAACACTCTGAGGGCTCACAACAAAAAGATGAATACAACTTTCTAGCTTGAATGAAACAAGTTGGCATAGTAACAGCAAAGGTTGGTGTCTTCCTTTCTTGTATTTCCTTGAATTTCAGGGCCGCCATCATGAATATAAGCCCTTATAGTTAAAGAATGAACCAACGACGGGAGAACAGAGTGATCAACCCTGATGTAGACTGATAAAGAACAAGAGAACTTGATGAAGTGAATGAAGAGGAGGAAAGGGGCGCGGCGAGAGTGAGCGCTATCCGTCAGTGAAATAAACCCCTGCACCGCCGCGCCGCCGCCGCCACCAAAGGAAAACATCACTGTTCCGGGGTGTCAAGTCGAGATGGACGATGGGGGACACACTGCTCTGCGTGAGTTCCTCTAAAGTGTGTGTGGAGAGCGAGAGAATGAATTCCTGCTTGATACATCACAGGCACAAAAGTAATGGCTCACTGTGAAATCATTGCAAGCCGCCCACTGTGTGCACGGCGGCCCCATGTGCACATGCACATAAACACTCGCATGCGTGCGCACGCTGGGGCAATCAACTCTGTCACAATGGCGGAAGGTAAAAAAAGGAATCCATCACTCCAGGAGGCATGAGTCACACCTTAAAGTACATGCTGTTATTTCCTTGCATGGTATGGACCAAGTGGCTGTAAATAAAGCAGTGCATGATGGGTATTTCCAGTAGTGATCCTATGTGAGGGCTTTTTAGTTTTGTCAGCTGTCTCCTGTTGTGTTCTGGGAGTGACTGTTGCTCGCTATATGTCAGGCCGTCTCCGTGTACGTGGATATTATTTGGGGAACTTTGAGACAAATGTGCCTGGAAAGTTTGGAGATGTTGACAAGAGTAACATATTTGTTTTTGTGTGCAGAAGAGACCGCGTGGGTGTCAGTTCATGGAGAAAATGTATTTTGGGAGTAAGATTTAGTGAGGGTGAACATTTCAAGTACCCTGGATTCTAACAGTGCAATCATGGTGGCAGCATCTTGTCCATGGAGAGTTCCTGTTGCCTAGTTTCAGCAGAGTGTGACCTAAACAGCAGGTCATATCTCTCATAAGGAATATGAGTAGATTGTAAGGACGGGCTCTCGGGTCTACATGCTTCATTAAAGGAATAGTTTGAGTTTTAAGGTGTTGAGGAAGTGAGGTGTTTTTGTGGGTTGCTTGGCCTGCTAGCCTTCTAACATAGAAAATAAAACGATCAAAAGGAAATACATTTATATACTACATACTCTATATATGAGTGTGAATATATATCTATATATATATATATATATATATATATATATATATATTTTTTTTTTTTTTCAACTGAAATAGAAGAAATCAAGCAAGGTTATAACATAATTCTGTGTTATAAGTACTACCAGTAGACATGAAAACTGTTAAAAGTTAAACTTCAAAACTTAGTAGCAGCACTGTAAAAAAAATAATTGGTCCCGTCAGAATATGCTGAGTTGGGCACTCCTACATATCTCACCCCTGTGGGTCCACCCCCTACTATGAAGTCCCACATCTCTGGTGTCCCTGGTTTCTTGTAACCTTTACTTGTGGTATGGACTAAAATCAGCACAGCACTTGGACTGCTATCTCAAAATATTTACACTACCTGTTTGTCCTCCTCCCTGTTGTCTTGTCTTGTCCTGTCTGTCACTGTTTCCCCTTCTTTCACACTGTGGTGTGGCACGTCCCTTCCCTTCAGCTCACATCAGGGGTTAAATAAAGTTTGATTTGATGGAGTAGCATTCAGGAAGGGCTGGCAAAAAACAATAAAAACTAGAAAGCACTCGGAGAGCGCAGACCTCTGCCAACGCCTAGATCCTCAACCATATTGTCATTTTGACCATAAATATTACTCCTGCCTTTATTTCATGGCAATATTCAGATTCCTTGACAATGAAAACATACCATTAGCAACTGGATTCATAATGATATCTACTTTAGTTCAGTAGTTAGTCACAGAAATCACATTTTTTGCCATGGCGGCCAGACGCTGCTCCGGATCAACACCAAAATCGAATCAGTTCTTCCTTTTCCCATGCTGAACATTTCCTGAAAATTTCATCCAAATCCGTCCATGACTTTTTGAGTTATTTTGTTCACAGACGGACGGACGGATGGACGGACGGACGGACGGACGGACAAACTCTCCCAAAAACATAACCTCCTTGGCGGAGGTAAAAATCTGAGTAGCAGTAACACAAAATTATCTACTAGTAGATGATTTTACTTTACAGTACTCCTATGGTCTACTTTTGTTTACTAGTAACACTAGTAAACCTAAAATAACTCACTAGCAGTACTTGTACACTGTATTTAGTCTATAAGTGGTTTTAAGGAAGTAAACTGTGTCAATAGTCCAACTAATTCACAGTTTAGGGTCTTCTAGGACAACTTGTAGACTCCACAACGTTCGCCAGTGCTACTTTTAAAGCTTTGGGTTTTCCTTGGAATATTTTTAAGCATACTTGTACGACTAGTACTAGTTGTCTACTAGCAGACAGTTTTGCTTCACTTGTAAGGTCTACTAGTGTACTGGTGCATTAAAATTGTGTGATATCACATCAGTAGTTATTCCAGACTATTAAAGGTGTACTAGTAGTGCTAGTAAAGCCAAAAGAATCACTAGTAGTACTCGTGTGCCAAATGCAAATGGATGTAGAAGGGATTATAACCAAATCCAGCCCTCTGAATGACTGTATTTTTCTCCAAAGCCAATAGAAAGCCTGGTTTGGTTAGCCCTGCCCCCTTATTAGCATTAATAGTACTACTAGTACTACAACTTTTAAGTCTACTCACAGTGCTAGTGACATGTTTGGCTTCAGTCGTAAAGTCAACTCGTGTACCAGTTTACCAAATTTGAGTACAGGTACTTCAAATGTGAGTATGAGCTGAGCTATGGTTATCACAAATATCAAATTTATGCTCAAACGGCTAAATGCTAAAGGGACAGCCTCAGAACCAGTGGATTTAAAGTCCTATTAGCTTTTAACAACTTATGCCACCACAAAACAAAACTCATGACTTTACAAGATGAAGACTGGAACAATGTCAGCATAAAACACATTGGTAGGCTGTTTGGATATCTTTCTCTCATGAAAACGAACAAGATCAATTGGAGATCTTAACAGTTTTGCACTTTAGCTGGACTCCTACGTGCCTCTTGTCTTCCCTGTAAGATCATATTTCTCATAATTCAAATGAGTGCAGAGTATTGAAGTGCACAATCCACTGTACATAACTCTCTTCAAATAAATATTCAATATTTAAAATCGTATTTCCAAAACATTGCCTGGACTGGCCTAGAAATTCCAGGAGAAGTGGGCTTTTGATGAGCATTTTTTATGACATGGTGTGGTAGAGGGAAGGAGGGGGGTTTGTTCAAATGCCACAGAATGGCTGCTATGGCAACAAGGAAGGAGATGAAATTAAAATGAATGACAGACATGAGATCTTTCACAGACTGAAAGGATGTGTTTGAGATGTATCGATCTTGGTAGACTTGCTTTATCAACAACTCAAAATGAAGCATATATTTGCCAAGATTAGGTGAATGCCTGGAGATTAAAAATTAGATTGATGGAATAATGGAGGAAAATTGAGTAAAAGTTGGAAGATAATTACCACTGTTGACATTCTAAGATTATTCACATGTTCTAAATTTATTCCACTCATTCATACACATCTACTTAATCGCATTTATCGGCACACACTCCATTAAGCCTTGTCTTTCTGGTAATATTTCTGTCAAATGAGCCAATTAGCTCATAACACGGACACATTTTACATTAGAGTCACTTTAGTGTTTCTTTACTGTCTACTGAAGTTAAATCAGCAGCAAATATGACAGTTTTCCTTCAAATTCATTAATTACTGTCTGAAAAAGTTGGCAGGTCTCAGAACTAACTTTAAAAAATGACCCAGTGTAGACATATAGAGATTTAACTCAAAAAAAGAGTGCATAAATTTGAATATACAGTCTGGTAGAATCAGTAGTATTGGACTGTCATATTACATCTATATGCAGATGACACTGTAATCTACGTTGTTATTAAAAAGTATTTTTATCACAGTTAAATCTCAAAATTCTGCCAAGAATTGTCTCAGTTGCTTGAATATCACATCTCCTGTAGATCATGGGGTCTCAACCACCAGGCCTTGGACCAGCACTGGGCTGTAAGACCCTCTTACATGCAAAAAGAGAGACCCCCAAAACCCCCTAATGCTGAAAAATAGCACCTAAATTATCAAAGTAGTTAAAAAACTACAATCACATTGACCTAAACTGCCAAAGGCTAAAGCCAGGGCCAAGTCCCTTTAACCTGCTCGTCTGAAGATGACTCCAAATCATGAAAACCAGCCTACAGAGCGCCAGAACCACAGCAACCAATCAGGGTAGGCCTCCAAACTCGATAAAATTAAGTAATCAATCAATAAAAATACATTTATTTACGTTTCAGGAAGGTAACACCAAAACTGTGACTGAGAATGCAAAATGTTATGGACTCTATGGACTCAGTGACCACAAATTTAAGATGGTTTGTCACAAAAAGAACTCTTGACACCCAGCTAAGCTCCATTTCCTCACATCCTGCCCTAATCACACTTTACACACAGGCTCTCTGTCCCTGCCACTGCTGTGATGGCCTTAAAACGGAAGTCCTGAGATGAATTCAACTTTGTAGTGGAGGTTTTAGGTCTAAAGTTGATTTATTTTTTTCTTGTGACTGTCATAGTTCAAGAAGGTTTAAAGTCAACGATCAAATCCATGCCTAGTGTTTGTCTTTTGCTTGTGATTACCTTATCTTGTGCCTTTTATGGGATTTTTGTCCAAATTTATACAAATATAGGGTCAAATTCAAGGATGAACTCGCAATTTATTATTAGTTTTGCAATGTAGCAAGCTTTGCTCCCTCTAACTTTGTCGAAGTCAAGCCATGCTAACAGGAGATCCTCTGTGAAGCTCCCCCCTCCTTAGTTATTGTTGCTGGGTTAGACAAAATCTAGGCTGTTTCTCAATGTGTGTACATCAGTGTACTTCTGGACTTGCACAGCTGAATTTCTGTTTCGAGTTCAAACGCCACGTCAAAACAAGTTCTGTTCACATACCTGGATGTGGACTCACTCCACCCCTTTTACCAACTCTGTTACCAAATGTAACTTAAGCAGACGTTTCCCAGCTTCAATCCCACAATGCAATTTGCACCATTCAGGAGGAAACTCCAACATGATGGAGAAGTTGCACGATTATTAGCAACTGTTGTTGCTGCATAAAATTATAAATAAGATAGTAAGGTATTTGTGACAAAAAGTTGTGTTTGAAACCTGAACGTTGCTAAATTCTAAATGGACGATATGAGTGGTTACCAGCAGACAACCAGATGTGACGTGTAGGTATAAGAGTTAGCTAGCAAAGCTGTGGACGCTAACAAAGTATGTCGGTGTTGTGGCAAGATTATTCGACAGACTCCCATACCCCTGAAGTCCAAACTCGGAGAAGAATCAATCAGTCAATCAAACTTTATTTATGCAGCCCTCTTCCTACAAGATATGTAACTCAAAGTGCTTGCAGAAAAGAAAACGAGGAAAAGGAGAGGGGTAAAAAAACAATTCCAAACTAGGCACCTGTCAGGGGAGCACAATGTGGGATTGAAAAAAAAAAAAAAAACACCTCAACCCACGAGACAACAAACACAGAGATGAGCACATGGGGTCCAGGGCAGCCAACAGGGGCGTTGATTCGAAGGAAGACCAGTGACCTTGTCTTAGCTCAGATCTCACAAAGTCTCTATTATCCAATAAGAAGACTGTACGGCCTTGCCAAATCCGAACTTCTAGAGTCCACAAGTTCAAACTTATGAACTCTGAATTGAGAAACGCACCTGTTTTCTCTTACATCTGAATATTACTCACTTTTTTGATCCAAGTAGTGCCATATTTGAAATTACCCTGCAATTATGAACACTTGTTTTTGTTTTGAGTTGACTTGCTTGGCTTAAAAAAGACTGACCAAGTACTGCTCATGAACCAGCTGTGATGCTTGCAAGCTCCAGCAAAGGATTGAGGTGCGGGATGCGGAAACTGATCAATCGGAGAGACTGGGGCACAGTGCTTGGTGCATTCGTAAGATGTTAGATTCTTGATTTTGGTCGGGTAAGTCCATAACAAACTAATTTAATGGAATTTTTCAGGGAATACTGGCCATGCCACAATAAAGAACTCCTTTCGAGGATTCAAGGATTGGTTACAAGGATTCAAGAACTGTTTGAAAGACTTCTGTGGGAATCAAGGGAAAACAGAGGGGTGGGAACATCTTGAAAGGGTATAAAGGTGGTGGGCTAAGAGTTGGGGCGAGCGGGAGGAGGAAATGAGCAGGAGCAGCGTCGGAGTGCAAGGAAGGGCGAGCCAAGTAAGCACTTTCCTGTCCATTTTTCATCAGGCAGGGCTAAATTAGGCCAGGCTCGTCCCTCTCCCCTCCCTCTCTCTCCTCCTCTCTGTGAGAGCATCTGCTCCCACATTCCCCACACGTCCCTCCTCTCACGGTGCGGGGCAGCGTCGCTCTGAATACCCTTCTCAGCATCCTGCCTTCTCACCGCCTCTGATTTATTTGTCGGCGGGTGCCGTCCATCACAGCGTGACGCAGGGAGGCATCATGTTTTCTCCCCTCCCTTCGTTCCTCTCGTCCTCCTCCCACCCTCTTGTTATGATTGCCTTTTGTCATCTCGTTTGCTGTTTTATTTGGTGACCCACAGACTGGTGGGCGACCTTTACCCCGGCAGCTTGTCATTCGTGTCCCTACGGCGTCTGCCATTTGTACTTCCCTTCAAGTGAGTCTCTGCTGATCAAATCAAAGGCCGCACACGAGCTTTCAAGAAGAATACTCAGGGAACCTTCCACTCATGCCCTCCGAAAAATTCAGGGGAGCTTCAGCGCTCCGCAGAGTCTTTGAAAGTTCGACTTCTGAACAGGAAGTAGATTTCTCAACCACAGATCCATCAGTTCAAAGCTGGCTCCTCTTTTAACTGTTGGAGCAGATACGTCATCTTTGTCGACTCAGAATCCTGTTGAAGAAAGAATATGTCATCCAGTTCATACTACATATATATATATATATATATATATATATATATATATATATATATTATATATATATATATATATATATATGTATCGCTAGTCCATTACAAACAGACACCATTCTCTTGACTGTGTGTGTCAAAACAAGGAAGAGACAGGCAGAGCTTGCCCACCTGTAATTAGCTTGGCTCAAACACTGGTAGTCAATGTGTAGTGTTAGCATACCTCTGCCTACAGTCATCAGATAAACTCTTCAGCAATGCTAAACAGTCCTGTGTGCCAAAGCATCGTTTGATTTCATGTATCATCTTCTTCTACTCCATAAAAGAGGCTTTGTTTTATTGATCTTCTCCTGTGGTGGTTTGAGCTAGAGATGTGGCATTCATGAACGAGTTGAGTCTTTTGAACAGCTCTTAAGTAAACAATGAGAACCAATTCGCAATCATGAGTGATCTGTTTATTTATATCCTGTTCTCAAATTGGCAGGAAATTTGCACTTCTTATCCTTCTCTAAAAGAGCTGTTAAAAAAGCTTGACTCGTTCATGAACATCACATCTCCAGCGCAAACCACCACAGAAGATCATTAAAAAAGACTCTGTTTAGGAGTAGAAGACAATAATACATGAAATTAAACAATGCCTAAACACACAGGGCTGTTCAGCATTGCTGAAGAGTTTATCTCTTGACTGTAGGCAGAGGCAGGCTATCACTACCCATTGACTTAGTGTTTTACCTAAGCTCTTTGGGACAGCGATACCTGTCTTCCTTGTTACTGCACGCACAGTCTAAAGAATGGTGTCTACCTACTTGTCATGGACTTGGGAGTAAGGCAAGACACAAAAATTAAAGAAAAGACCTGATACAACTTGCTAGCTTTGTTATTTTTTTTAAATCAGAATGTAGACCATTTTTCTGTAAAGTTGGACTTTATGCTCTTTCTGCTTTTTTTTTTCTACAGCTCCTCTTTTACTCTAAACTTGTGTTAAATTAATTTTTCAAAAATGTTTAAAGCAGTTTTTTTGAAGTGGGGTTGATCAAGGCCTATGGTGCTAGTACAGTATAATTCCCAATAAAGCACCTGGCCGGCTACGCCCTCTTTAGGTAGATAGCCAAGCAAGGATGCAGCAAGTGGGGCCACTGTAAGCCTTGTAATCAGCCCAAAATTTCAGCCAATCACCAACCAGCTTCAAGCCATGGGGAGTCACCCTGACTTCTTGAGGACTTTACTGGAACTCGAAGGCATTCAGGTGGCAGGGAAGAGGACAATAGAAGTACCCAATGCAAATGTAAGTCTTATGAAAAGGTCAAAGGTTTGATTCTTACAGAGTTTTTTTAATGAATCAGAATCAGAGTGTTGTACAATTTGAAGAGTAAGTCTAAAACTGCCTTAGTTCTAGTTTTAAGGAGACATATCATGCTGATGCATGATTTAATACTTTCATATAATATGATAAATTTGAAAACAAGACCTTACATCCCCTTAATTTTCAAAAAATTAGATATTGTATTTTTTCTGATATCCTAGAACGAGATTTGATGCCTCTGAAAATAGGTCATTGTGAGATGTCCGCGAGATTTCAAACGTTGTGACGACACGAGGTACCTTTCTTTTTATTGGAGTAATCTGATAAAACACTTCCTCCTCTGTGATGTCCGTTAGCCACAAAACCGTCACCGAGGAACACATCCACCAGCAGGGGTATAAAGGTCCCTAGCTCACATTCACTCATTACCAGCTCTGGCCTGTAGGGGGACTCAATACACGGTCGCTGCTTTGAGCCTGCCGGAAAATACAGTAGAAGAAGAAGGACAGGCTGGCTCAGCCCCCGATAGAACTGACCAATCAGACCACAAAGGGCTGTGACGTTGCGAGGTAACTTTAGGTCATCCTCAGATCCGAGTGTTTCAACGAGGGCTTCATAATGGCCTAAAATGAGGATATTGAGAACGCTATTGTGGGGCAATGAAGGAACTAAATGACTTGTACTGAGGGCAGAAATGCTTTACAGGCATCCTAGTCTGGCATAGTGAAAAGGAGAAACAAGCATGATATGTCCTCTTTAAAGTAGTGTTGGGGATATCCATTGTATATCCTGGACTTGATTGGACACTCGCAGCCAAAGCTAAATATCAGCAAGGCTAGGTCTGCATTTATTTTACATTGTAAACAAAGTTCAGAATGTTTTCTTTCTTTGCGAAGAAGAAGATGAAGGTAATTCTTTCTTTTTCTTGACATGTGAGGATCAAGAAATAAAATGGAGGGAAGTCCCAGGATCTTTGTTTGTTCTAATTAATACCAACTTATCTTTTAGTATGACAGCTTGTCCCATTTGTAACAGTCGCACTCCTTTATCAGCGCCATGTTCTGATTACAATCCTGTCATGTCCTCCTCTTCATCGGAACTCCCCAGCCCCCCAACGAGAACAACGCAATTAGCTGAATGAATGAGAGCACCTCAACTGGCAGGTTAGTCCCCTCAATTACGGCTCGCTTTCCTGCTGACACCTGGGTAATAAGATAAGCAGATAAAATGTGCTTAGCCGGAGTGCTAACAACAACCAGGCTCTCTCGGTGATGACTGCACGCCGCCGCAGACTTCAGGAGAAGAGGGGGGTGATTGGCAGAGACCGGGGAGGTGTTCTGCCAATGTCGACTGCTCACATCCAGGATGAGTTCTTAGTTTGAAACGAATCCAGTTTAAGGATGAAAGTGTTGGAAATCACTGGAGGATGAGACAGAATTAAACTTTATGAGACAAGGGGAGACTTAAAAAAGGTATATCACATTTTTATTTATTTTTCAGTCAATCAAACTTTATTTGTAATGCACTTATCATACCAAAAACTACCACATAGTTTTTGCAAACGGAGGGTTATTTAGTGGAAAACCAAAATGTTGCTAGATAGGAAAAAACAAAAGCATCAGCAACAACATTAACCTGTTTAAAAAAGAAAGGCAAAACACAACAACAGGTTTACTAGTATAATAACTTAAGCCACAATAATAAAAAGCTTAAAAATAAATGCTAACATAAATGTAACAACACTGAGAGCTAAACAGAAACCAAAACTAAACAATACAATTTCTTAATTAAGTAAACAAACATTAACAATAGAATGATTACTTAAATTATGAAAGAAAAACAACAACCAAATGCAAGCAACAACAGAAAAACAACACATAATCCAACAATGACTCAAAGCAATAACCAAACTCTGGTAACAATAAAACTACAACAACAAATAAACCAACACTGACAACAATCAAGTTCCAGCTATAACAAAACTAAAATGAAACAACAATAACAAAAGTACAACAACAACAAAACCAAAAATGATGAACTACCAAAACAAACCAAACACCAGAAGTACAACAAATTCTACAACAATGACATAAAAACTAGTCTTACATCCATACTCTGGTAACAGCAAAACCATAACTACAAATGAAACAACATTGATAAAGGTGAAATACAATGACAATCAAGAATGACAATAGAACTACAACAACAATTAAGCTTGAGCTACAACAAAACTAAAATGAAACAACAGCAATAACAAAAGTGCAACAACAACAAAATCAAAAATGATGTCGAACTACCAAAACAACGAAACACCAAAAGTACAACGAATCCTCCTACAATGTCATCAAAACTAGTCCAACATCCATGACCTGGTAACAGTAAAGCTGCAACAACAAATAAGCCAGCATTGACAAAGGTGAAATACAATGACAATCAACAATGACAATAGAACTACAACAACAATTAAGCTTCAGCTACAACAAAATCAAAATGAAACAGCAACGACAACAAAACATCATTATCAACAACAAATCCAAAAAGGAAGTCAAACTTAAAGAAAAAAACATCAGCAATAGCAAATCCACAAGAATAGCCAAACACTAGCTACAACAAAACTACAACGTAAATACTTTTTCAATAACTTAACTACAACAGTGAATAAACTTAAAATGATGTCAAAGTTACGGCAGCAGCCAAACACCAGCAACTACAACAACAACAACAATCACAACAACCAAAAGGAGATACAACAGAAACTACTACAACATCAACAACCACACACCTACAACAACAAAGCTATTACAAAAAAAAACTACAATGACATCAATGCACACTTAAAACTACACTTCAGCAAAGTTATATCTCGATAACAGTTGAACCAACATCATGGACAAGAAAACTACATCAAAATAAAATGGCAACAACATAATCAAACTCCAGCTGCAGTAAAGCACATAAAACAACATCAACAAAACTACAACAACATATAGATCAACGGAGATGAGAAACATTGAAATAACCATGATGCTTTTTCAATAACTTAACTACAACAATGAATAAACTTTAAATTATGTCAAAATTACAGCCAAACACCAGCAACTACAACAACAATAACAACAACCAAAAGGAGATACAACAGAAACTACTACATCAACAACCACACACCTACAACAACAAAGCTATTACAAAAAAAATCACAATGACAAAAACATACGACAAAAACTACACTTCAGCAAAATTATATCTGAATAAGAATCGAACAAACATCATGGACAAGAATACTACATCAAAACAAAATAACAACAACATAATCAAACTCCAGCTGCAGAAAAACACAAAAAACTACATCAACAAAACTACAACAACATATAGATCAACATAGATGAGAAACATCGAAATAACCATAATGCTTTTTCAATAACTTAACTCCATCAATGAATAATCTTAAAATTATGTCAAAATTACGGTAGCAGCCAAACACCAGCAACTACTACAACAATAACAACAACCAAACACTGTGATAAAAACAGACACACCTACAACAACAAAACTACTACAAAAAACCCTACAAAGACATCAATACACAACAAAAACTACACTTCAGCAAAATTATATCTCGACAACAGTTGAACCAACATCACAGACAAGAAAACTACATCAAAACAAAATCACAACATAATCAAACTCCAGCTGCAGTAAAACACAAAAAAACTACATCAACAAAACTACAACAACATATAGATAAATGGAGATGAGAAGCATTGAAATAACCATGATGCTTTTTCAGTAACTTAACGACAACAATGAAAAACTTAAATGATGTCAGAATTATGGTAGCAGCCAAACACCAGCACCTACAACAATAATAACAACCAAAAGGAGATACAACAAAAACTACTACAACAACAACCACACACCTACAACACAAAAACAACTACATAAAACCCTACAATGACATAAATATACAACAAAAACTACACTTCAGCAAAATTATATCTCTATAGCAGTTGAACCAACACCATGCACAAGAAAACTACATCAAAACAAAATAACAACAACATAATCAAACTCCAGCTGCAGTAAAACAAAAAAAAACTACATCAATAAAACTACAACAACATATAGATCAACGGAGATGAGAAACATCGAAATAACCTTGTTCCTTTTTAATAACTTAACTACAACAATGAATAAACTTAAAACGTCAAAACTGATATAGCAACCAAACACCAGCAACTACAAGAACAACAATAGCAACAACCAAAAGGAGATACAACATAAACTACTATAACAACAACCACACAACTACAACAACAAAACAACTACAAAAAACCCTATAATGACATCAATATACAACAAAAACTACACTTCAGCAAAATTATATCTCTATAGCAGTTGAACCAACATCATTGACAAGAAAACTACATCAAAACAAAATCACAACATAATCAAACTCCAGCTGCAGTAAAACACAAAAAACTACATCAACAAATTACAACAACATATAGATCAACGAAGGTGAGAAACTTCGAAATAACCATGAATGACACAAATTTAAAACAAAAAACTGCAATTATTATCACCGAATTTGATTTAATTAAAAATACAACACATACTATAATGATAACAACAACAATAAGTTTAACAGTAATACATATCTGAGCAGCAATAATGTTAAAATTTGAATTTTAAATACATTGTTGCCCTTTATGGCCAAAAATTGCTGTTTTAATTTGAATTGAACTCTCTAGCTGTGGTCCTGCCAGGCGAAATAGTTTGTCCAAAAAATGTTTTCACAAACTTCTATTTGATTTATTTTTCAAGCTTCTTCCAAAACCACGCTGATGCTCCTGCTCTGGCTGCTGAGGGCTAACGCTGTTATTTGCTGAGCCTGAAATGGTCAAATCAAATCAAACGGCCAAATTAACGGCAGAAAAATATCTCACTTCAATTAGACTCCCGGCAATTAGCATGCCAATGATGTTAATTGCGAGAGGGACTGTGAGGAAAACAAGCAGAGAGCTGAGAGCGAGGCGGACGGGGAGGGAGGGGGGGAAACAGCTAAGAACAGCATGTGTTGTATCTCCCTGGTTGATCTGCGCAGAGAAGCCTCTGCTAAGCTCCCTGAGAATGCCTCCATCACCCACTGGGGATGCTGAGTAATTACAGAGAGCTTTTGTCCCTATTTGCCGACAGTAATAAGCTTGAAAGCCCGGCAGCTTAGGCGTTAGATAATGAAGATTCACTCTGCGTGGTTAGAGCTAGTTATCTTTTATCGTTTACACGGTGTGCCAGTGGCTTTTTTCAAGGCGCTTCCGCCACCTTTTGCTGACCTGGGGAGTCTTGTTTGTATTCAGGTAGCTTTGTCCTCCGGCGGCTAGGTCTCGGTACAGTGTGCACATCTGCCGGTGTCAGCAGTACACCTGGAAGTTATATAAAGTACTTAAAATAGAGAACATTTCCTGCTTTGTATGCAAACAATAACGTCACTATCTGTACATCCATTTTTCTTCTGCCGCCCTCGACCCGGAACATCGTGAGTTGTACGTTTAATGTTAATCATTAATTAGCAGGTATTAGAAGCCATCTGTATGACTCTTAAGGGTCTAAATATTAACTATGAGAATGCCTTGAGAGACTTTATTCAAGATTCAAAAGGTCAGATCATTTAGGCCTCGTGTTTATACGCTTGGTTTTAGGAGAACACATCTAGAATATGATTTTTTTCTAAGCTTTTTTGTTGGGTTTTACAGTTCTATACAACTGTATTAAACATTTACAAGTTAAGTATACATGTCTTCTTTGTAGAAAAAAAATAGAAAAAGACAGAAAAATAAAATGTGGTCTCTGATAATATTGATGCACACCAGCACAAAACTAAAAAAGCCACAAAAATATTTAAATTGAAAAATTTTAAAAGTAGACACTAGAAAAAAAAGGAAAAAATGTGTCAGTGCATTCCCTAACAATTTAGATAAAACTAGAACAGACCCAATAAAATAATAAAAAAGGGAAATTTTAAAATTTGGGATGAGGACGAAAAAAAAAAAAAGGTCCCTAAAGTATTGCTGTATAGCCAAACAACTAACATACAGCTAGAACGGTGAAAAAATAAATTAATAATAAAATTTAAAAAAAAATTAATAAACAAAAATAAACAGTACAAAAAAATCAATCAATCACTAAAATTAAATCAATAAAAGTGGTCACTGAAGTTTTGCTGTATACCTAGATAACTATAATAAAATTCGAACAGCAAAAAAAAAAAAAAAAAAAATTAACACAGTTAAATAAAATCACAAAACTAGGACATGGACAAAAATAGACAATTAAAATCAATCAATAAAATTAAATTTAAAAAAGTGGTCACTGAAGTATTGCTGCATACCCAGAAAACTAAAATAAAATTAAAGCAGTAAAAATAAAAAAAAAAATAAAACAGTAAAATAAAATTACAAAAGTAGGACTAGGACAAAAATAGAAAATTAAAAATTAATAAATAAAAATAAATAAATAAAAGTGTTCATTGATGTATTGTCTCATAACCATACAACTTATATAAAACTAGAACAGCAAAAATAAAAAAAATAAACAGTCAAATAAAATTACAAAAGTAGGACTAGGACAAAAATAGACAATTAAAAATCAATCAATAAAATTAAATAAATAAATGTGGTCACTAAAGTATTGCTGCATACCTGGATAACTAAAATAAAAATAGAGCAACTAAAACAAAAAAAAATCAAACAGTAAAATAAAATTACAACAGTAGGACTAGGACAAAAATACGCAATAAAAAATCAATAAATAAAATTACATAAAAAAGTGGTGACTGAAATATAGCTGCATACCTGTACAACTAAAATCAATGTAGAACAGCTAAAATAAAAAGAAAAACAGTAAAATAAAATTACAAAACTAGGACAAGGACAAAAATAGACAATTAAAATCAATCAATAAAATTAAATTAATAAAAGTGGTCACTAAAGTATTGCTGCATACGTGGACAATTAAAATAAAAGTAGAGCAGCTAAAATAAAAAAAAAAATAACACAGTAAAATAAAATTACAACAGTAGGACTAGGACAAAAATACACAATAAAAAATCAATAAATAAAAGTACATAAATAAAAGTGGTGACTGAAGTATAGCTGCATACCTGTACAACTAAAATAAATGTAGAACAGCTAAAATAAAAAATAAAACTAAAATTAAATTACAAAAGTAGGATATAGACAAAAAATAGACTTTTAAAAATCAATAAATAAAATTAAATCAATAAAAGTGGTCATTGACGTATTGTCACGTAACAGAACAACTTAATAAGACTAGAACAGCAAAAATTGTAAAAAATAAAACAGTAAAATAAAATTACAAAATTAGGACTAGGACAAAAATAGACAATTAAAAATCAATCAATAAAATTAAATAAATAAAAGTGGTCACTGAAGTAATGCTGCGTACCTGGATAACTAAAATAAAATTAGAACAGCAAAAATAAAACAGTAAAATAAAATTACAAAAGTAGGACTAGGACAAAAATAGACAATTAAAAATCAATCAATAAAATTAAATAAATAAAAGTGGTCATTGACGTTTTGTCACATAACGGAACAACTTAATAAGACTAGAACAGCAAAAATTGTAAAAAATAAAACAGTAAAATAAAATTACAAAATTAGGACTAGGACAAAAATAGACAATAAAAAATCAATCAATAAAATTAAATAAATAAAAGTGGTCACTGAAGTAATGCTGCATACCTGGATAACTGTATAAAATTAGAACAGCAAAAATAAAACAGTAAAATAAAATTACAAAAGTAGGACAAGGAGAAAATAGACAATTAAAAATCAATGAACAAATTAAATAAATAAATATAAGTGGTCAGTGAAGTATTGCTGCATACTCAGAAAACTAAAATAAAATTAGAACAGTAAAAATAAAAAATAAAACAGTTAAAGAAAAATTAGAAAAGTAGGACTTGGACAAAAATAGACAATCAAAAATAAATCAATAAAATTAAATAAATAAAAAAGTGGTCATTGAAGTATTGCTGGATACCTGGACAACTAAAATAAAATTAAAACACCAAAAAAATAAAAAAAATAAAACAGTAAAATAAAAATTACTTAAGTAGGACAAGGACAAAATAGACAATTAAAAATCAATAATTAAAATTGAATTAATGAAACTGGTCGCTGAAGTATTGCTGCATACCTGGACAACTAAATTAAGATTAGAATAGCAAAAATGAAAAAAAAGGTAAAATAAAGTCACAAAAGTAGGACTAGGACAAAAATAGACAATTAAAAATAAATCAAGAAAGTTAAATAAATAAAAGTGGTCATTGACGTATTGCTGCATACCTGGAAAACTAAAATAAAATTAGAACAGCAATAATAAAAAAAAAATAAAACAGTTGAAGAAAAACTACTGAAGTGGGACTAGGACAAAAATAGACAATCAAAAAAAGATCAGTACAATTAAATAAATAAAAGTGGTCATCGAAGTATTGCTGGATACCAGGACAACTAAAACAAAATTAGAGCAGCAAAAAAAAATAGAACAGTAAAATAAAAATGACTAAAGTAGGACAAAAATAGACAATTAAAAATCAATAAATACAAATAAATAAATGAAAGTGGTCACTGACGGACTGTCGCATAACTGAACAACTTATATAAAACTTGAACAGCAAAAATAGATATAATTTTCAAAAAAAACTAAATATCAGGATTTGTGGAAAAGCCACTTCAAACAGTTGCTTTCTTCTTCATTTTTTCCATTATTGCCAGACACTCAAACGTAATAGTTCCAAAGCCTTGGCCAAAACCATGTGGAAAATAAAAACAAGGAAATTTAAATGGCAGTAACACTAATTTATCTCGCCCTCAGGAAACACTTCCCATCACCAAGTTGAGACTCGGAAAATGGACAGAAATGAGCCTCAAATGTTGTCTAGAAACAATGTCTCTGAATCTTTTGCCGTCACTGCATGCGCTCTACACTGCTGATGAAGAACATCCGAAGCTGACCTTCTCCAGCGAGAGCACTGATCAAATGTTTTTGCGCTTGTTTACTGGAGGAGAAAAGAATCCTGCGGGGACAATCTGTGTTTTTTCACAGGTAAAAGCTTTGCTGTTTATTCAAGTCAGACAAAACCCAGTGGCGTTACAAAAGATCCTAACCTTTTAGAGAACAAAATGATCACTTAAGCTTGGAGAAGAATGCAATAGAAGGGTTTTTCATTGACAAGAGTGAATGGATTATGTGGTTTCTCCAGTTCCTGCAGAGAAAAGCTCCTTATATCAATACAAAGGTTGCATAAAAGCTGCTGTTTGACTGACACGGGTGATAAAAGGTTGCCAGGTCAGTAAGAAACTGTTAAAAATATGAAGTAATTGTTCTAAACCCCCCTCTTCTGTTTCTCCAGGCATGCTTTCAGCTTGAACCAAACACTCCTGGATAGACATATCCGGACATGATGGCATTTTTATGCTGCAAATGTATGACTAAGAGATGGTTTTGTCTTTTATTTAAAGATGCTATGAGAAGTTTCGAAGTAATTACGAAAAAGTCTCACTTTTAGATATATGCCTGATTGAAACACACACTTTAAGATTAGTTTTATAGCATCAAAATAGGTTATCTATAAATGCTATACCTTAGCTTCGCGATCCAGTCGGACAGGACTGGACTAGCCTGGATACTCAACTTCGGGAACAAGACAATTAAAACTAGAGCAAATTTATATTATTCGGACACGTCTTAGAGCACCGGGCTGCAAGTAGTAATATATAGCCGGCTACAAAACTACGATAATAAGTTTCCAAAAATTGCTTGTTGTCACACATCAAAATCTACCGCTACGTAACTAGAAAGAGATACATTACCTCGTCACTTTGCATTCTGTAAGTTGTTGAAAAAAGAAGTTGTAAAGCAATGCAGAGTTCTGTGGAAGGTCTGAGCTGCATTTATTAGCATCACAACAAACACACGCTTTGGCTTGGGTCACGTCTTTACAACAGTCGCCGAGCGTGCTCATGGGTAGTAGAGTCTTTATGTCGGCGGAAATAGATTCTCCTCATAGCACCTTTAAAATGATGAACCTCAGGGTTTACAAGTCAGTAGTTTTGCGTAGCATTTGTTCAACATGACTCATGAGGGTTTTGCAAAAACACTGGACTAAAGTGAAGCTAACAGGAGCTAAAGCAGCGTATGACCAGCCAATTGTGCCAACTTGGTTCTATAATATCATTTTAATATGTGAGTTGGAACGGCCAAACTCTGTGAGTTTCATATCACAGGTCATGCACCTAAAATAAGTTAAAAGGTTGTCATAATACATCAGCAAGGTCTCCTACTGCAAAGGATTTTCAAGCAAATGGGTTTTGAGTTGTAGAGTTTAAGAACTAATAAATAGGCTACACTGAGGACTTGGTAGTAGCAACATTGCTTCATTTTCACTTGGGTTGTTTGTGAAATATATCCACCCACTACTATTTAGTGCTGCAGACATAGTGTTTGTCCTGTCTGAATGTACCATATTATCCTTAAACTTGTAAATTTGTGTTAAAAGAACTGGAAGCTGGCACTAGCAATGCTAACTTTAGCCATTTTTTGCTTGATACTGCCATTGAATGATATATAAGCTTGCAAATTGTTGTTGTTTTGGGGTGAATTCAAGCCCAAGGCCTCAATTTTTGGTTTGTTTGCATCTTTCAACTTTAATAGGTTCAAATGGCAATCACAGCCACCACAAACAGGAGCTTTAACACCACCTGAATCAAAACCAAACCTAGCAAAGAAGCAAACCTGCGCAGATGTTAAGTTTAACTGTCAGCTCAGAACTGGCAGTCACCTTGGTAAGAGGTAGTCATACTACATCAGCAACGTCTCTCTATGGAAATGATTTACAAGAAGATAGGTTTGAAGTTGTAGTGTTCAATAACTAATTTATGGGCTTCACTGAGGACTCGGTAGTTGCAGCACTGCTTTATTGTTCACTTGGTTTGTTTGTGAAATACAGCCACCCACCACTAGCTGGCGCTGCTGACACAGTCTTTGTCCTTTTCCTCAGCTAATTTGAATACAGCTTTTTCGCTGGAGTAATGTGATGCCATACTGCACTTAAACTTTTAGCTTTCCTGTTAAAGAACTAGAGGCTGGCACTAACAATGCTAGCTTTAGCCATTCCTTGCTTATTATTGTTCATGAATGCTGTTTGCTTGCAATTTGCTGTTGTTTTGGGGTAATTAAAGCCACAAGGCTCTGATTTTTGTCTTGATTTGTTCCTTCATTGCTTCTGATGGCTTTTACAAACCTGTGTTCATTTGGTCCTCAAAACTAGCAGATGCCAAGCAGGATTGTTGGTTCAAAACTAGCAGGGTCACCTTTGTAGCAGGCTGTAGAAGACCAAAGGTAGTGATACAACATCAGCAAGGTCTCTCACTTGGAAGAATTTATGAGCAGATAGGATTTGAGTTGTACTTTTCAAGCACTAACTAATAGGAAACACCGAGGTCCTGGTAGTTGCAACATTGCCTCCTGCTGAAAGAACTAGGGGCTAGCACTAGCAATGCTAAATTTAGCCACTCCTTGCTTGATATTGTCAGTGGATGCTATGTTTGCTCACAAATTGTTGTGGTTTTTTGGGTAAAATCAAGCCACAAGGCCCTGACTTTTTAGCCTTGCAGAGCAGACAGACCTGCCTGATTCTGAAATCATGCATCTCCGTCTTGCCAGCCTCCATTGTCCAACAGTTTCACTACGCTAAATGCTTAACGGCCAAATCAGAGAAGAGAGGTGGGAGCAGCAGGAGCAGAGGTAGCTGCGGGTGTGACGACGACAGGAAGTGACTTAACAGGAAGTGAGGTCACTTCCTGTTGTACAAATAATGGAGACCAATGTCAGTTAGCCTCATGATTATTCAGTTATACTTGGCGAAATCTCCTCTCCTCATGAGTTTACTTAGTAGGGATTGTCTTTGACAAGGTTCATGTCCCATTTAAATGTTAAATGATACATCTGTGTGGTATAATTTAATGTGAAACAATAGTTACAAGGTAGTTAAGCTAGCGGCCATTAGCTGCTACGGCTAACAAGGGCAAACAACAGTTGGCCATTAGCTGTAGTAGCTAACAACAGTTAGCCGCTGCAGCTAATGGCCATTTACTGTTGTTTGCCCTCGTCAGCCATTAGCCGTAGCAGCTAATGGCTAACCATTAGCCACTAGTTTAGCTACTACATATGCTACGTCATAGCAGCGCTGCTTGATATGGATTGGTCCACTATGAGTGTTTTGAGCCAAACAATCATCCAATCACAAGCTGCTGTTGTATTTGAAGGTTCAGCCCCTGAAAACATTTTTGCAGGGCTCCTCCCCAGATGGATTAGTGAAATATTTTCAATATGGAACTGTCCATCTGGCATGTCAGGTTACTGACTTTTGGTTTGCTTGCCTCTTTTGTCCTCTGTTGGCCCTCTTCAAGGCAAACCAAGACCCAGATAGTCTGGTCTTTTGGTCCAAGCCAAGGTTCTTGGACCTTTTTTACTACTTGGAATAAAACCAATCTTCATACACTCATATAGGCTATGTCCTGAGGAATCTGGCCAGTTGGTGTATCTGGAAGAGATGTGCCTTAAAAGCTCTACCTCTAATGTGGAATTGAGTTGAGAAACTGAGCTATTCATGCAAATATCAGAACTGTGGCACCGAAAACATAACTCTGACAAACAGTGTTCTCATATGACCTTCCACAACCCATAAGGAAGTAAAAATGGCTTCTTTAGCAAAGTACAACACCCCAAGCAGTTTCATTAATCTCCAGGATAACTCTGAAATTGATAGGATTGACTGTTTTTCTTTCTCTCTCTCTGGACTGCAGCCTCAGACAGCTCAGATGTTTCCGTAATCCTTGTTGCTTTTCTTAGCAGACGACTTGAGCTCGTGTTCGGAGGGAAAATCTCTCTGTCTGTGCTGCATGAGTGTTTTATTACCTCAGCACTCACAGCTCGGTGTGACTTATCCAATCAGCACTTTGTGTTCCAACATGATCCCACACTCTCCTGCTGCTGTGGGTTTAGACACAACCGTGATGTCCTCGGCACGTCTGGCGACACGAGTGTCAAATATGTTTCTTTCTCCTGACTGGGGAAGTTTTGCTCCCTTTTCAGACACATATTGTCCTCAGGAAAAGCCGATTAAAAGCATGGAACGTTCCTTGTATTCAGTGATTACCCCTGCACCTGATAACTTTCTGCGTACGCCACCGATTGATACAACTAAACCTGGCTGACGAGGAAGTGTTGAACATACAGTACATGGGAGCAAAGCCACCGTGACGCCTCTCCAGTCTCAGGAACCTTCAGAACCTCTGCCGTGTGTCTGTTCTCTTCATGAGCTGCAGTTTCATCTGTGAAATGAGAATGCAAATCATTCTTTGCGAGTGTGTGAGTGCTAACCGGCAAGGCAGAACATTCAATTCAGTCTGATATCACCAACAAGGAAGAAAAGGGGCAGGAAAAGTAAAGCCCTCTGCTGCGCGCCTGTCACGAGTACAATAGTACAATGCTTGTAACACGGGATGTGAAAAAGAGGTTTGTTCTGCCGATTGCCACGCTCGTTTCATTTTCCGTGAAATTGTGTCGAATGGAACATGAACGCAAGAGTCAATCCAAGACTACTTTACATGGAAATACAGTAATAATGGTCTGAGGATGGGCCTACTTTTGACACATTTATTCTGGGTACATACCACGCTGTACTGACATACTGCTGAAGGAGTTTCTACATGTGCCCAGGATATTTGCAGTTCTGTCCTCTAGGTGCCAGGGTCCTTCTCAGTTCATTTAAAATCAATCAACTAATCAATAAAAAGTAAAGAAATATATGATAAAAAAGTAGAAATTAAACACAATACAAATGTAAGACCTTACCTACCCTCAATATCCAAGAGGAGATTCAAACAGAAAACAGAATTAAAGGACTAAGGAGACACTTTATTGTACTAATAATATTGTAATAATAATAAATAATAAATAATAAATAACAATAAAATAGCAATAAAAGTAACAATAAATCTAATAACCAAAAAGCCTGACTAAAAGGTAGGTCTTAACCTCGCGAAAAAAGAAAAAAAATGAAAAAAGCTACATTTGATTTTAATGCTTCCATATATTTTTTGAAGACATTGGTTTTTCAAATACCACTAATTCCAAATTTAGGGTGAAAAATCTGCTTTATATCTTTGGAATTTCGGTTGATTTGATGTGGTATCAAACCTCTGGCAAACTATGTTGCACACCAAAGAAACCAACTTCGGCTGGCCCGAAAACAGGGAACCATGGGTTTGTTTCTAACCCTGAATTTCCAAATAGTCAAGTGCTGTGGTATTGCTCCAACCAACGGCACATATCCTCGACCAATGGAGGCAATCCAGCAGAACATGGCCAAGGTTAGCTTAACAGCTAGTGCTTTCAAGGTAAATGTGAGATCGAGGTAAGGTAACATCTTAACATGTTATATTACCTGCATCTGTATTATTTCAGTTGTTTCTGCTGTATTTTAAAGTTCTGCTTGATGTTAATTGATGCAGAAATAAAATAGGCTCTTGCTGTATAAAAAGAGCGGTCACGTATTTCCAGTGAACCAGTGCGGAGATGTGAGTTCCTGACCCGTTTTGGAACCCAACTGTTTGACAAGACGAGGGCGTATTTGCTGCAAAATGCACGCTACACGGTTGAAGTATACGGAAATTAAGGTTTAGCAGATCAGAGTTTGGTTTGTCGTTGGTCTGAAAGTCATTCAAACCAAACAAGGACCAAGCAACCCAGTGCAACAACAGGTCAGATGGCAGGAGCGGAGACTGCAACGTTAGCTTTGACTTTGGTTTGCCTGGCAAAGCACCGTGAACACCTGAGACCTCTGGTTCAGCCCAACCAAATTTTAACATATTTTGCTTGGTGTAAAGGCACACGTGACGTCCTGCACACCACCAGAGAACAATATTCTGGTCCACCTGAAAACCTTGAGTCTTTGTTCACTTCTAGCTGGACACGTTTGGGTTGTGTGAAAGCCATTCCAAACAAATAAGACAAGCAAACTGAAAAGCAGTGGATTGATTCTTGAATTTGGCCTAATATAACTGCAGTAATCACGCTAACATGGTGTTTACTACAATCAGGCAGAGTACTGCTAATTGTGAGCAGTTTGAATATTTTGTTTTTGTAGCATATTAAATTGAATATAGGTGAAAATTATTTTCAAATCTTTGTCTTCTATAACTATTTGTGTTTCACAAGGTGTCCCAACTTCATAGGAATTGCTGCTTGCATTTCACTTTATTGGTACACAGTCACACGTTCCACTCCTATCAACCATCCTAACATTCGATCAAGGTAAAGAACTGATTTAAACATCCCATTGGTTCCTCCTAAATGGTCCAACAGTTTGAGAATCTTGATCATTAGAAAACATGAGTCTCCTCTAATCCTGCAGATAGAGTGTTTGATTTATTGACCAAATTTAATCCCAGGTTTTAACCAAACTGAGCAGTTTTCCAATTTGGAAGACACATACAGCAGCGTGGACATGTTTCCAGTTGGTAGCAATCTGCCACTTGGAATTGGTTTTAGATGGAGGACAAGGAAAGCCATTGGATTTTGAGTCCATTAAACCAACACGGTCTCCTCAGCTGTTAGCATTAACCGGTGATCCAAAGTGGATCACTTGAATCAGGTGCCAGTGCCCCCAGAAAGCTCTTACCATGTTTCAAGCCTGAACCCTCACATTCGTCTGAGCTTGGCAAAACCTGGATCCATCCTGAGTCGAGTCCTCTATGTGGGCTTTTCTCATGAATCAGAGCAAACACTCAAAATGATGTGACTTCCTGTCAGCCCTGGGAGCAAATCTTGTTTTGACTTTTGCCCATAGCCCTCCAAAGGTGTGAAGACTGCTCTCATTCATCCATGAGAATTGTGTTTGTTACTCATGGCTGGATTAACAAAGCAGAGTGTGAACTCTAAGAAGACATGACTTTTTACCCCCTTGCACTGATCTTTTTTTGGTCTAATCTGGATCAAATACTATTTTTCCAAATTTATATCCCTTCAAGTTTATTTTGCTTGTCTTCTCACGAAATACCACAAGACAAAAATGTCCTTCTCTCTCGTTGATGCCCCAGAAGAGGCTGTTCAACTCTAAGTAGATGTACCACTGTGATTTCACTTATTGAGTTTATCAGTTGTTGAAAAGAACTGGCTTTGGGAGGAAAGTCTGGTGCACAAGATAGACTCTAGAAGGAATGCAGAGCCATTGAAAACATGCTGCTACACAGCCATGAGCTGACCAATCACTGCAAAGATGGGTCAACTCTTATTTTATACCAGAGGCGGGCTACTTTTATTAGCAAGAGGGCCACACTGTATTAAATAAAACACTTCAAAAAACAGTTTGTACCAACATTAATGAATTTTATCTCAAAACAAAAAAAAAATAAAAAAATGTATACACGGAACACTAAGCTAAAGTCAATTTCAAGTCAAAATAATGAACGTTTACCAGTTTTAGGTCATAAATAACCTTTATCATTGTTTCCAAATGTAGCTTTCATTATATTGTACAATATATCTTAATACAGATATTTAGATACAATAATATATTTAAACTAGAAAAGCACTCGGAGAGCGCAGACCTCCGCCAGCGCCACAGTCCTCACTCATATTGTGATTTTCACCATAAATATTAGTCCTACCTTTATTTCATTGTAATATTTAGATTCCTTGACCATGAAAACATGCCATTAGCAGTTGGATTCATAATGATATCTATTTTAGTTCAGTAGTTATTCACAGAAATCTCATTTTTCGTCATGGCGGCCAGACGCTGATCCAGATCAACACCAAATTCGATTCAGTTCTTCCTTTTCCCATGCTGAACATTTCCTGAAAATTTCATAAAAATCCATCCATAACTTTTTGAGTTATTTTGTTCACAGACGGACAGACAGAAAGACAGACAAACAAACTCTCCCGAAAACATAACCTCCTTGGCGGAGGTAATAATGACTTTTAAAATCAAAGGATGTACCAGGTATTGATAGTAAATAGAGATATTTTACCACCTATCCTAATTTGTGAATTATGTTGCAACACTTCATCATGATGAATCATATTTAGCAGTTGTTATGTTTCTTTCATATTTCTTTTTTTTTCTGGAAATCATTGGTAGGCCACGTTGAGTGACGTGAAGGGTGACCAATTGCTCATTTATTGAAAAAAAAAAAAAAAAAAAAAATATTTTTGTTCAGTGACATGGCACATGATGTGCTGCCATATAGCACTATGTAAGCTTTGCAGTAAGACGTAGCTTTGTTCCGAAGAAGAGTAACTGCTTTACGGCGTGAGACTAACCATGACTTTCTACATTGCTCATCTGTGTATCACCCTCTCTGAGCTTCAGCTTTTCTCCAAATGACACCTAAAACTTTACAAGGTCACTCAGAGGTACACTGCTAATATATGCTAGAGATGGGTTGAAGTGCAGAATGTGGAAACCTGGCTGACACAAAGCATGATGTAGGCACAGTATGTGGAAAATGGGGATCTTGTGCCCGTCTCTGTACTGTGTTCCACTTGAGGCTAAGCAAGAAGCTGGACTAGCCCTTGTGTTCTGAATTAAAATGCATCCTTTGGTCCTGAAGTGGCTATTAAAAGCCACTAACTTTAGCAAATATATAAACATATCAGATAAAAATTTATTAATTTTTTTTGGCAGAGATTTCTTAATCAAGCTCAGTCCTGTTTAAAAATCTTGAAATATTACTCTGTGTTTTCACCCTTTACATGCCAATTTTGTGCATGATTATGCAGTGTCATGCAAAAAATGTGGTTACAATAGGAGTCAAGGGGGAGTAAAAATTGAAATATACTGATTTGTGAAAATAATATAATATATAAAATGAAAATAAATATATAAAATATAATATTAAATAAAATAATATAATAATGTTTTTACTAATCTTTGGCATGTCACAGAATGTAATAGCACGTACAGAGATATCCAACCTATTATATATTTTTTTCAAATATTGAAAAAAGGTCATTTTGTGTTTTTTTTTAAAGAAATCAGTGACATCACCTTTGAAATTGACATTTAAAAGGTTAAATTAATTGTTTATTCCCACAAAATTATCTAATTTTGGTCAGCTTGAGGGAGAGATTTCAGGGAAGAAATAAAGGAAAAAAAATATGTAATATTTTTGTACAGCAGCTAAATTTAGTGGCTGTTAACAACAAAAAAGGACCAAATTGAATAAATTCTGACACTGCAGAAAAATAATGATGCATCAAAGCCAATATATTTACTAATCTCTGATATATCCATATCCATATATTATGGATAAAACATTGGCCTCAGATTTTTGTTTTATGTTGAAAATCTATCATTTTGTGTGAGTTTTTTTTAACCAAATCAGTAACATCACTGATGGAATTGGCATGTAAAGGGTTAAAATCAATTATTGAAAAAAAAAAAAAAAAACATTTTTGTTCAGGACTGAGCCTGATTAGGAGATATGTACCAAAAAATAGAAGGATTTATTTTAACAAGGTTCAAAGTTAGTGTCTGTTAACAGTTACTTCAGTACCGAAAGATAGTGGATTTGTCCGCAGTGTATTTTTTAGCTTTTAAAATGTTTGAAATCACATTTTTCAAAATTTATGTTGAATTACATTTCCTTTGCAAAAATGAATCCACTCTCTCAAATAGAGTGAAAGTTGTGGTTAAAATGGTTAATTTTGCCCAAAGTGGCTGCAAACAGCCACATAAAAGGGCTAAGCGAGATATTGGGCGGCCATTTTGTTTTTGGATGGGTGTTAAATATGTTTCTACTTCGACCGAAATAAACAAGCATGTGCACTATCCACCGGGACCTTTTTTACCTCAGGCAATGTTGAAGACATCCAAACAACTTTAAGGCCTTCATAAGCCACAAGACATCTTCAGTAATTCAACATTTTAGGCCTGGACCACACGAATATGGATACATTCCTAAACGCACATTTTTCTGTCCAATTGGGCCTATCAACCGCACGAACCCACATTAAATGGAGATGTTTTAAAACGGATAAAAAAGTGAAGAAATACGGTGTAGCGGCATTAAACGGAGCTGGTGTTGACACGATGGTGTCAAGTGCCTAGCAACAAGTCACCATAGCAACAGTTGCCAACGGCAAGAACGATGGCCAACATTAACTGCACTATATGTGTTCTTTGCACTTTTTGCCCTCATTACAGCTCTACAAATGAATGTAATGTTGGTATTACCCTCTTCACCGTTGGACACATATACACTTCCAGAAACTTGTCAGGAATTTTTCCCTTTGAAGTCCTTCAATAGGTCAGTTGGTTCATACCATTACCTGACATTTATTCAAAATAAAAATGATGAAAAGCAGCTGGATGCAATCAAATGGAGCTTTAATTCCTTCTTCTTCTTCTCGGGACAAGAGAGTTACGACCAAAGAGTGCCAAAGCAGTCTAAGAGTTGCACTGAAAACTAGTACAGTGTCATCTCGTTTTATAGCATTGTATGTGGTCACGTGATTGTGTTTTTGGTGAGAAAGATGGCCTTGCAGGTGCAAGAGGTTCAGCGAGTTCATGGGAATCACTGAATTTGTGGGAAGATAAGGTAACGAGAGGGCTATGTACGGTCATGTAGTGTGTGGGAAAGCAGTCTCTAGCAAGGAGAGGGCTATGTAAGGTCGTGTACGGGTTATTGAAGGTCATGTCTCTAAGCAAATTTTACAGCATTTCAGGATAGTTCAAATCCATAAGAAAAAATTATGTACAAGAGTCAAATTGTTCCTCACAAAACTCATCCAGGATGTCAGGATATTTTGTGTAACAAGACTCCCAGTTGACATTTTCTTGGGCCTTTTTGTTTTTGTAATCCAATGTTTCCACATCATCATCCGTCCACACAAACAACTCAATTTTATTTGTTTTCTTCGCCACTCCGTTGACTGCTTCTTCTTCCTGTTTTTGACTGCGTATGCCCATAACATTCTTCTTCTATGGTTTTCACATTTTGTTAACCTTGCTAACCTGCCACTTATCGACTAGGCATGGCATTGCAGGCTTCAGAGGCGATCGTTTTTCACTTTCGCCTCTTCGTATTGACAGATATATTTCTGTGGTGTGGACAGAGATTTTTTTTTTTTTAAACGTGGATAAAGATATCCGGTCAAAAATATATCCATATACTTGTGGTCCAGGCTTTAAGCTCCATCTTTCATCTCTCTTCTTCTTTCTTGGGAACAAACCTCCCCAGATGAGAGCAGCAGTGACCTTCCATCATGCGCCAGTTTACCACCTCCCAGTATGCCAGCCCTCGTCCCGAAGACAATAAGATTTACGACTCTGACCTCCAGACACGCTGTATCCATCCATGTGTTTCCTTTTACTCGCATTGCATCTTCCTTTCGCGGGCAGCCGTTATCCATCAGCCTCTCGCGTCTTGACCTGCTGGCTTTAACCTTTCACTGAGACCTACTTAAACATCCTGACAGCCAAAATAAACCGCCGCCCTTGGCCCCTTGTAGCAGCTTTTCGCACGGACCTGTGGGGACTGACATGCATTTAGTAACCTTTTAAAAAGGCCACTCAAAGGCTGTAATACCCCTCTCAGCACCACAACAAGCTTTTCATGCATCTGTGAAAATGGAGGTTCACTCCGGGACACCGGGAGGCGGGAGCGAAGAGTTAAAGTCAATCACCTCTCAGGGCTGAATTGCTCATCTATATTCCCGCGGGGCTGGATGTTTTACTGAAAAGACTCTTGAAAGTGATTTTACGATTCAGGCACATACATTTATGAAATGGACTCGTCCCACTCCGCTTTATTAGCGCTGTTTTCTGCTGACTTTTCCCTTTCCTGCCTTTTAATGCTCCGTTTTGTTGTCGAAGATGGGAAGTCCCTTAAACCTGCTTTTGTAGAAGTAATTCAACAGGATTATAGATCTACTGGAAAGTCTCCCCGGCTGCAGGAAATCACAGTCACAGTTGGTTTAAAGAGTTTTACTATCAGCCGAAGGTATTTAATGTCGGAAAGCCGCACAGACTTCATTTTTAACCAGCGCATTTTCTAAATTTGGTAACACCGAGGAGGATTAGAGCTGCTTAAATTTTCAGAGAAGATAGGAAAAAGTGTGACTTGAAGTCAGGATTATGAGAAATATGTAAGAATTCTAAAATAAAGTCATATTTATTCTAATCTTCAAATACCTGCTTTTGGTATTAGAATCCTGACATCTTTGAAGATTCCAACTTTAAATGTCAAATTTTGACTTTAACCTCTCAGTCCTGTCTTTTCTGTGATCTTATAATCTGACTTTAATTCCATAATTACAATCTTAATCTCAGAATTCTTAGTTTAAAATGTAAAATTGACTACTTCTCTCCAAAAATGAACTGTAGTCTTAGCATTCTGGGTTAAATCTCTGAATTTTCACTTTTTTCTAAATTTGTAATATGAATGCAATCCGAAAATTTCGACTTCAATTCTTAAAATCTGACTTTAATCTTGGAATTCTGACATTGATTTAAAAAATCTGACCTTATTCTCAAAAGCCTGTCTGCAGTCTGATAAATCTGACTTAAATTTAATAATTACAACCTTCTTCTCAGAATTTTGACTTTTAAATGTAAAATTTAAGTTTTTCTCTCAGAATTTGAATTGTAATCCTAGCATTCTGATTTTAATATCAGAATTTTTACTTTTTTCTATCTTGGAAATATGAACTCCATTTCAGAATTCCAATTTCAATTCTGAAATTCAGACTTTATTCTTGGAATTCTTACATTTGGTTTAGAGTTCTAAATTTAATCTTAGAATCCTTTGTTATTTATTTTCTTAAAATCCAAACTTTAATTGAATAATTCTCAAATAAATCTCAGAAATCTGTTTTCATATCTTAAATCCTGACTTAAACGTCAGAGTCCTGTCTTCCCTGTGATCTCATAAATCTGATGTTGATTGAACTATTCTAACCTTAATCTCAGAATTCTGAATTTACATGTGAATTTCACTTTCTCTCCCAGATTCCTAACTGAAATCCAAAAATTTGTATTTCAGTCTGAGACTTTTTACTTTTTTTCTAGCTTGGTAATATGCATTCTATCTCAGAATTCCAAATTCAATACTTGATCCAGACTTTTTCCCTGGATTCTTGCATTTATTTTATTATTCTTACTACAAGCTAAAAGTCTCAACTAATCAAACAAATCTGACTTTAAAAGAATCCTGTCTGTTTTTTTGGAAATTCTTCCCAGAATTCGAATACTGTATAGAGTTCTGATTTTAATATTTAATCCCATATTTATCCCTAAAATTTCACTTTTACTAGCTTCAAAATATGATCTAAATTTTAAATTTTTAACTTTTAAAAATTCTAACTAATTCTCAGAATTCTTAAATTTGTTTTAGATGTTTTGGATTTAATCTCAGAATCTAGTTTTTTTTTAATCATGACGAAAATCGCATAAATCTGACTTTAATTAAACAATTCTAAAGTAAATTTCAAAATTCTGACTTCAAATCTAAAATTCTGACTCTAATCTCGGGAGAGATCTTACATTACTTTAATCATCAACCTCTAAGAATTCTAAGAATTTTTACTTTTTTCTTGCTTGGAGTAAAGGAACTCAATCTCAGAATTCCAACTTTAATTGTTAAACTCTGACTTTAATCACAACCTTATCTTTTCTCTCAGAAATTTATCTCAAAATTCTAAAGGCTCAAAAGAATTCAGACTTTACTCTAAAAATTTGGTATTTTAAATGTCGAGTCTGACCTTTTTTCTCTTAATTCCTGCCTTTTTTAGAATTTAGAATTTGTTCTCAGATTGCTGATTTGAACCTCAAAATTTTGATTCTATCCTGGAATACTGACTTTTAATCTCAAAATTCTGACTTTAGTTCACTGCAAATTCTGAATAAGAAAGAAATTAGGTCTCTTAAAAATGTAATTTCAGTTGTGCTAATCTTACTCTGTGTGTTGCTGCTCATGGGGCCAGATGGAAGGCTTTTGGGACCTGATGTGGGTCTTGGGCCTCCAGTTGGTGATCACTGCTCTAACAGAAGTGGGATTGTTTGGATGTGACATGTCGGTTTGGTTTACCAGAATCTACCATCCTGAGTTCAGCTTCAGTTCAGCACTAAGTCACTCAGAGTAGCATTAGCACTCCGCTGTTTGGATAAGCTTACCCAACATTTCATAACACTGACGCAATCCGTTTTTGGTCCCGGAGTAATTCCTCTTGTTCCCGTCACTTTCCCTGTCGTGTTAAATTCTGGAAACATGGAGACTATCTGATATTCTGGGTCAGGAGATGATTCATTTTGTTGTGCTTGACAAAATCTACATCTTCTGCAGTTCTTTCACGACTATGAGTTTAAGCTAATTTGTTGCGCCTAATTGTTCCAATCCCCCTCTGACAGTCCCCAGACGTGCAGAGAATCCGATCACATCCACAGACCAGAGAGGCCGATAAACCAAGGCATCGAGCTGATCTCTCCAAAGCCCATTTTGCCCAAATGTGAGCACACATCACAGACAATCCGAGCCGCAGCAGCATCAAATTAACCAAATGAACTTCGATTTAGCCCGAGCCATTGTGCCTCGGCGACAATAACTGCACCAGCTGCCTCGGTCATTCGACTCCCGCCTGGTTTTTCCCAACGAGCTCCGCCGAAGATCCCAGGGATGAGTAAGCACATCACTCAGAGTACAAAAGGCCCAGAGTGGAGGGGGGCGTACGCCACACTGAGAGCCCGTGGCGTACGATTGAAAGTGTGCCACCGGCGGAAAGCTTCCTCGCAGATTCAAGCTGACATATGGTTGTCGGAATCTGGGGTATCGCCTTATGTGGGGCTGGGAGTCCACGTGCTGGGGGGTGGGACTGGCGCTGGGAAGGACAGAGAAAAGATGTCTCAATGGATGTTCGATAGGATTCGTGTCGAGCAGAATGGGAGTATATTAGAAACCTCAATTCCAAAGAATTTGGGACATTTCTTAAAACATGAAAACAAATAGAAGAATGATTTACAGATCGTTCCATTCAATACGCTGTTCAAACTCGTACACTGCAATCTTTTTTTTTTAAAAAAACACTCACTTTGACTATCATGCTTGCATCACTTTAGATTTTTATTGTGTAATGAGACAATACAGTGGGACAGACAGACAAACAACATGTGAACATCAATATTAATGAGTGTTTGTGTTACCAAACAACACAATTGGTGGTTTTCACAGTTGCATTATTATCAATATAATCATGATATTGATGGTGTTTTGAACGTTAATGACAACAGTGAAAGGCCTGCATGGTAATAATAATAATAATGTTAATA
Source organism: Scarus forsteni (assembly GCA_036419115.1). Classification (NCBI taxonomy): domain Eukaryota; kingdom Metazoa; phylum Chordata; class Actinopteri; order Labriformes; family Labridae; genus Scarus; species Scarus forsteni. The sequence continues at coordinate 865,625 of JAZDUH010000523.1, forward strand.
ATAATAATAATATATGATATAATATATGATTAATATATGATATGATTACAATTCTTTGACGAATGCAATGAAAAACTCATAAAGTGTAAAACAGAGAGCACATTGCAGCATGTATTAATTACTGCTCAGCTAAATCTGCACTCCAATGACTTTTTCCCAACCCCATGTTTTACAACATTGCCTCCGCAGCCCTGCACCCTCTCCGTCAGCCTGTCCGGCCTCTCTGTATTAAACTGTAAAGGCACCACAGGGTGCTGACGGAGCTTAAACCTTTTAGCTGACTCAATGTTTCACAGTCAGACCCACTTTGCCAAACACCAGACAGATGTATCCTCTCCACTGCCCGCTTTCTTATCACCTGACCAAAGCAGAACTGCACACAGGCCCATAAAAAGCCAAGAAAGATAACAGCGAGGGCAACGACTGGAACTTATTTTACGACTGATGTTTCTACTGCGGGCCTGGTTGAACATCAGACGGGGAAAAGGGCAGTGCATACTAGGAAATTCTGAAGCTTTCCCCAGATTACTGATAGTTTGTAACTCTTATTTCATATTTTTAATCTGTATATAAAATGTTATCCTTTAGAAATCCTCATTTTGGATGAATCAAATTTAAGAAGCCTGATCATGAAGCCCAAGGACGTTTAACTTTGTACCTCTACCGTCTTACCAGTTTTTCTGACATCGAAGTAAAACATGTGCACTTCATTGATAAGCAGGTGCAGGCCTGCGAACCTTTGATATTTGGCTGTCAAAGTCAAATAACATGATCCTCAAGTGTTCGAGGAAAAGCACTCAAAGTTTGATACAAGTCCCAAAATGTGCTCATGAGATATTGCATTCACAAACAAAATATTGCCAGAAGGCTCTATGACCTTGACCAATGACCTTCAGAATCTCGCTTGTTCATACTGGTGTCATGTTGATTGTTGGTGCCAAGTTTGAAGGATGTACCATTAACCATTATTTTGATATTGGGTTGAACGAGTCTGCATTCACAATCAAAAGAAATAATGAAAGTGTACATGAAATATTGCATTCCATAAGAACAGTATGGCCACTGGGTGACCCCATGACCTTATCCCTATGACCTTTAAAACATTCATCATAATTAGGCCTGTCACGATAATCAGTAAATCAATTAACCACGTCCTCGGTAAGTTTGCCAGCCTTGATAAATTGACCCATTAACTCCTCTTTCTACCAAACAGGCTGGATGAGAAGATGGCTCACTCTATTCATCTTTCTTAACACCAGGGCGCATTGGTCCTTATAGTGGATTTCTATAGCAGAGGGATCCCTCCTGTCAATTTTTTACACTCTTTGTGGGGGGAGGCGTACACACACAGAGCTGCAAGTGAGCCTCGTGAGGAGGAACAAGGAACCAAACACTGATATGAATGAAAGCACAAAAGCAACGTTTCCTAAGCCGGCTGCCACATCTCCAGTGTGGGAATATTTCGGTTTTAAGCAGAATGAACAAGGTGTGAGCCCATGAACACCAATGAGTCAATATGTTGCATTTGTTTAAAAGTAGTGGCGATGAAGAAGGGCTTACTGAGGTGTTTGGTTGGCAAAGTAAATATAAATAAAACAGCGCAACGTGGTGCGCTCACAGTCGGTGTCATTCACGACATTGCAAAAGAAATGCAGCCCTTCATTACGGTTGAAAAGCTAGCATTACGGGAAATGTTACGAATGTTTGAAAGACGTTACGTTCAATTGACTGGCAGAACTTACATGCCACAAACAGTTCCTGAACTGTACAAACTCCATTTTATTTATTGTTTTAGTTGTTGTGTGTGTTTTTAGAGGAGCTTTGTTTTTTTTCTTTACAGAGACAGTGTCTATATTTAATTAATTTTTGATTAGTATAATTTTATTTACATGCAGTTTTACCCAAAATAGAGACCATTTTATTTTCATTGTTTTTTTCTCTTTTTTGTTTGTTTATTATATTGTTTGTTTATTTTATTTTTAAGCTCTTGACCTTCCAATCACAGTTAAATACTCTTGAGAAATTCAAGTTTATTGCTTTTGATACATTGTACTCACTTTATTTTGACATATGTTAGAATTACATTAATGAAAAAATTAGGTGTCAAAATAATATTAACTATAACATCATTTATCTGCAATCATTTTTTTGACAATTATCGTCCAGCAAAATGTGTTATCGTGGCAGGCCCAGGCATAATGAACCCAAAATGTCTTAATATAATCAAAGTTTAAAATGTGTGTGAATAATAGATTTAAATAAATCGGTCCTCTCATTTTCAACATGAACACCAATCAGTGCATGAAAAAATGCTTACTGAATGAAAGAAAGGCAAAAATTGTTAAGATCACAATCTACTAGTGTACAAATCAGACTACAAGTTTAGGCAGGTTTTGGTAAACTTTAGAAAGGATCAAACAGCAGTGGTAACTTATATGGTCTGTTAGCTTTGTTCGTCATTATTAGGTTGAATTCGGAAGCAGTCGGATAAAGCGCTGTTTACAAAAGCTGTTGCCACGGAGAATTGTCGGACAGAATATTCTCGTCTCCTTTCTTAAAGGATGGGCCAGTGTATCCTATGCTAAAGGAGCTAATAAAGGAAGCATTGAGCCACCTTTCCTATGCATTTAAACTATTCAAACAGCTCTAATCACGAACCACTTCCGGTTCATATCATTAGGAACCTTCCTAAGCAAAAAGGACTATTCGACCGTAGCTGCGCTCTAATGCTGCGTTCACACCACAAGCGACCCAACGACAAAAGTCGCGTCGCCCACTGACGCCCAAAGCGTCGCGCGTCCATAAATACCTCATTCTGGTCGTTGCCGTCTCGTCCACTCGAGTTTCACCGCGATCATATCATATTTCACATAATAGGATGTATAAGCGAACATTATTCCAGCTGTATCATTTTCACTCACTTATCAAACACAAAACACTGCAGCTGATGACCTGCAGCAGCATCATCTGTGAGTTTACCGTGGTCCGTCTAGGTGGAACTATTGTCCTCACTGAGACTAGTTCCGCCTAGACGCAACTCATCCGCCCTGTAGTCCGGATGAATAACTGTCTGTTCCTGCAATCACACACGTGACACACACCGCTGATTGCTGTTGCTGCACAGCCAATGCTTCCGCCTAGACGCATCAAGGACAAGAGGCATGCTTTGACATCGGGTCAAGTTATATGTGGTAGTTAGCCCCACCCCATCGCGGCTGTACATTGACTTTGCATGGAGAGTGATCGCCGAGGTAGTACAAGTAGCGTGCGGTGTGAATGCAGCATAACATTAGAGAAAATTCCTTCTTGAGAAAACGTGATCAGTTTACCCCAAATGTACCAACATTTCTTTTGATGTCCTATTTATGAGTGAGGGACTATGAGGCTCCATGACCTTAACGTTGGCCCTTTTGCCCTCAAACTTAAACTATTCCATCCTTGGATCAAGATTGACATGCATCCAAAATTATAGTATATCCCCCATAGACCTTCCAAGATATTGAGCTCAGCTTGTGCCAAATGTAGCCTTATTTCATGACAAAATGGTTAATATTCTGAAGCTGTAGTGCCCAATCGCTGATCTCATACATCTATTTATGGAAGATTATTACGTGGCCTTGCAGGGGAACCCCATAGAGGCAGACATATTATATGGAAATCTTGTGTTGAGTACATGTAATGCCTCCTGGAGTCATTCCAGTATGGTTATCAGTGCCTCCACATTATATGAGACAGGCGGGAAGCTACTGATTCCCCTTAATGGGACCGAGATTGGAGTGATTTCCTGGGTTTAGAGGTGGCGTACGCAACTACAGTCCAATACACTCTTTGTCAAATTCAGTAAATATCACCTCACAGTCCACTGGCTGTCGGTGTGTGCTCTGAACACAGATCTTGTGTATGTAAACACTTCTATCTGGACCACAAACAGAGTAGCTTGGAGCGAGCCCCACAGCCTCGTTTAAACTGGTGAATATGACATCAAACTGAAAATAAGATAATAATGTAATGCAGTGGCTAGGGATGGGCACTTCTATTTTTTTGTTTTGTTTTATAAGCTACCTGACTGAGATATTACAAAGACTGGGGCTCTTATGGGATTGCTAATTGTGTACCTAATTATAAGGCTTGTGCCTTTTACTTTGGAAAATATAATTTTTACCACTGCTACTTTTTAGCGATTCTGACTCTTTTCCATTTTGAAATATTCTGAAAATTATGTCCATAAGTTTATCTTGTTTTTGATGAGCTCTCATTGACCAAACCAGCTCGAACATATTGTAAAACCAGAATTATTGGGGGTTTTTTCTATTGTATTGTATTGTAATGTATTCTATTCTGTTCTATTTTATTTATTTATTTATTTAATTAACATCAATTTCTATCATTATTATTGGTTGCAGTGCTATCGCCCTTTTCCACTAGCCCTACTCTACTCTACTCAACTTCACCCGACTCTACCTGGCTCTACTCTACTCGCCTTGTGCTGCTTTTACATTAGCCCCAGTCGCCTGCCCAACGTAGTGTAAACAGAGAGTGGCTCTGCGGTGACGTCATTTTGAGCGTGACACAACAATCTGTGGCTTTTTGTCACAAACCGAGTAAAAAAGGAAAGCAGAAGAAGGCTGCAGGTGGTAAGAAGAAATACCCCTTGAGAAGCACAGGAGAGTTTTGGAAGCTATACAACAGAATGAAGCCGAGGACGAGAGCAATTGAGCTGCAAAAAAAAGACGTATGAGGTAAAGCTAACTGTAGCTACCGCTAGCATGCTAGGTCGTCGCGCTCATGACTCATCGATGACGACATTGTCTGACCAATCAGTAGCCGGCAGTCGGTGACATCATCTTTCAGTATCGACTCAGCTCGCTTGGAACCAGAGCGGAGTAGGTACTAAAACTAGCTTGTTTTAGGAGGTACCAGGCTAGTGGAAACACGGTGCAAATCGGGTAGGGCCAAGGCGTGCTAGTGGAAAAGGGCCACGAGAAGTTGTAGTCATAGTAGTAGTAGTTTTAAATATTTTTATCTTTCAGTCAAGGTCCCATGTTTTACTCCTTTGCAGCAATTTGCACTGACTCATAAATTGAATTGTGTTGCCTATTATCCATTCAATTTTGGCGAACCTATCAACCACTCTGTTTCAGGCCTGCTCAAAACATCCAGTTTTCATTTAAATTGTCAGAAGCTATGCCCCTCTCACGTCCCTCTATTGACTACTTAAGTAGCACTGATATAAAAATGTTAACAGCCCACTTAGATATCAATAACCACTTTGTTTTAACCCTGCTCAGAACATGCTGTTTTAGTTTAAATCCTTTTAAACTGCCCTTTAAGCAATCATTGTGGCCTCAGCTTCTAAGCTCAGATTGTCACTACAGTGACCATTCCATAGTCATATTGAACTAGTATTAACACAAAAGGAGTTATGGCATGCCCATTAACCCCTGCATTTCAGCCCTGGCCAGAATGACTCAGCAGAATGGGCCAGCTTAAAGAGGCAAATATTCACGAACCGACTAAGGTTTTAGATTTAGTAAATCAAAATCTTTTTCCAGAATGGAATTTCTATTTTGAAAATTCTCTTCTTTGGATGAATGCTTACTTTTATAAAAGAGATCAGTTTGCAGCGTTTGTTTGTTCTTGGTTCTCGGTTAAAATAGGGAGTCTACTAGGCTCCCCCTGTGGGACCACTTCTTGTTTTTTCCTTTTTTTCATTTTAATGGTGTTCTAACACAAATGTGTTCAACCATCATGCCCATCTCTTTATGGAACAGAAGTGTGGCATACTCATAATTACCTCAGTTTCAGCCCTGCATAGAACAGTAATTTTTAAACTATGCCCAAAGGTAGGTGGAGATTTTTGAAAATTGAGCTTTTTTGTGTCTTAGCTGACTGTCCACATTTTATTAGCATTTTGGGTCACTGAATACACAGATTTTGGAAAACTGGGTGTCTCTGGAAAGGAAAAAGGTGTTTTGTGCCATAGATGCCAAACTGTCTTCAGACTCATGTCACACGATACAATATTATCACTGTTGTTTACATTTGTTGTAGCAGGTCTTGTTAATATATTTTTATAAGTGTGAGTATTTGCACTTTAAAGGCAGTGTCACTGTTTCACAAGTGTTTGTTAACTGAGGACCAATGGCCACCTGAGTATGTTGCTGCCATAGTAACAATGCTCGTTGAGACCAAAATTAGTTGCTTTGAAAATTCTTAAAAACAGACATGCTGATGCCAGGTAACATGGCTAGAAATTGAACCATCATACAGTTAGATTAGATTAGATTAGACTAGACTAGACTAGATTAGACAGAACTTTATTTGTCCCTTAGGGTTCCAGTAACATTGTATTGTACAAAGAAAATAATAAAGCAAAAAAAACAACAATTAGCAAATAGAAAATCTATATAAATATAGAAATTATTAAATCAAAAACATCAATAAAAATACAAAGAAATTATGTAGAAAATAAAATAAAGTATAAAATATAATATGGCTACTACTACGACTACTACTGCTGCTCCTTCCCATCATCTGTCTTCCTGTTACTCCTCAAACCCCCTAGTGCAGGGGTGGGCAAGTGGCGGCCCTCCACATCTCTAAATGTGGCCCGCCATTCATTCCCAACCATCAGTTGTAAATATGAAGAAAACTCAGATATCCAATAGAAATAATTCTATATAATCTAGACTGACATTTTCATTGGCTTATGTAAGTTTGCTATATTAGTGTCTCTAAATCTTTTTTATGATGCCTTAGAACGTTATATCAAGTATTACTCAATACAATATCTAAAAAAATGGCAGCAGCAAAATATTTGAGCTTTAAATATTTTAATAACACATCATTTTATTGTTTTGAAAAAAAGCTTAATTGGCTTTAATTCCATGTATGTTAGCTAAATTTGCTTGAATTATACGTCAGGTTCTTTTGATTATGCATAATAACTTGTATTTATGTTGTAATATATGAATACTTGTATTGTAATTTTATGACAAATTTATATTCTCATATGTTGTTTATCCAACATTCTTTTTCCTCATCGAGAGTCTCTGAAAATTTGTAATAATGTGGCGCTCAGGCTGGGAAAAAGGGTTTTATGTGGCCCTATTGGTAATTAAAGTTGCCCACCCCTGCCCTAGTGAGTAGTCTGATGGTCCTGAACTTGGGAAGGAGCAGTCCTAGCAGCTGGACTTGTGCTTGGAAAATGTATGATATTATAAAAAAAGCTGTGCTTAAAAATTGCACCAAAAAATTCATGTTGTGGAAATCAGGATATTATTGTTGAAAATACCCACCTACGTACAGACATGGCGTTGTGCTCTAATGTTTACTTTGGGCGCACAAACTCAGCTTGACACAAGCCTTCCGTTTGAGCTGGTTGTGAGCAAAACAACCACTTGGTGCTTGGATGCTGTGAGGTTTTATGCAAGATATAGGGACATTTTTTTTTATATGAATGCCATTTAAGAGTGTATTTGGTTTATTTACAGCCTTATTTCATTTTTATTTGGGCTGCAGCTGATCTCAAACTCCGGAAAAACTGATCCTTTCTCTTGTTTCCCAGCGTCTTCTGCTTTTTATAACGTGGATAAATGCTTTTATTTGTAAGCTATAAAGCCAAGACCAAAATGTGCCACATGGGATCCTTGTAAATACAATTCTCGAGCAAAACATCCATGCGCGGCACCACAACATCCCCCTTGTGCATTCCAGTTTAAAAGACTCTGAAACACTTGGTGAGCTTAGTTTAGGAGCAGTTTTGGGGAGAGGAAAAGTCCCTTTTTTTCTGTGTTAAGTTTCCAGGCATGTTGCAAAAGCTTTACAAACTCTTTTCAGTGGCTGTCTAAGTGATGCATTACAAGCAAAGGAAGTAAAACTTATAAAATATGCATGGATATCTGCACACTTGGGATATGAAAAAAATGAGTCTTGATGGCTGCTTTCACTCAGCAGCTTACTCTGATAAAGAGAGAAGGAATGAAAAAGTGGGCTTGTTCTTCTGACAGATCTGATTTCCCCGTCTTCATCCTCACGTAACAGGTCATAAAATGATTCACCAGCCATTTTCTCTCCATAAAACAGGATCACAAAGCAGAGGGATGATGCTACACTTAAATGGCTTTCCTATAAAAGCACACATTAGCGGTTAAATAGAAGCCCCAAATTGCCAACAACTTATCTCTGAAGATCCACATGTGGGTAAATATAACAATAATAATTAAATTAACTCTTCTTCCAGCTGCCTATTGGGCTGAGCTCGATCCACGTTTTTTCTACCTCACCACACGCGCTCATCTTGCTCCGTTTTCCCTCAGCGGTGGCCTATTTCTGAGCTTGATGAGAATCATTTCTGCTGTCTGATTGATGACATTGAGGAAAGGGCGTATTAAGGCTGGAGGCCGCCAGCCGCAAGGATTCAAGGCAAGTGTGGCGTCCTTATCCTTCAGTGACTCTTCCGTTAAGTGTCCTGTACTGAGAGGGAAGGACAACGAGATTTTCTGTTGGAAAAAAAGGGGTGATATTTAGAAGTAGTTGACCATATCTATCAAAAATACTTTGGTGGAGAAACTTAAATCTACATAAATGTTGAAAATTAGATTTTAAAATTTTTCTAAAGCCAAAAATACACGGTGGGCAAATTTACTACCCTTTTGTCCTATTATGGCTGTTAAAAGCCACAAACTTTAGCTGCTGTAAAAACATAGATAATCATCTTTTCAAACTTTTTTTTTCCACAAGTCTCTTCATCAAGCTCACTGCTGATCAAAATTATTTGTTTTTGTTTTTTAATTGTGAATTTCAACCCGTTAAATGCCAATTTTATAGGTGATTTCATTGCAGTGTCATGGCTGCATTTAAAAAATGTGGCTACAATGGAAGTCAATTGGGACTGAAACTTAAAGTCTGATGCTGTGCAGCAAATAATAAAGTCAGTGTTTGTTACTAAAACTGACAAATCCAAGAGTGTAATAACATATAAAAAATCAGTCATTTTGTATGTTTTTTTCACCAAATCAGTGGTATCTCCTATGAAATTGGAATTTAAAGGGTTAAAATCCATTTAAAAAATAGTAATTATAGTACTAGTTTTGATTGGGGCTTAGATTGAAGAAAAGATCAGAGTAAAAAAAATCTGTTGTGTTTATAAAGCAGCTAAAGTTGTGGTTTTAAAAAGCCAACAGAGGACTAAAAGATGTGTTTTAATACATTACCCAAGGGTTTTCTAGCAAAATTACACCAACCTTATCAGCCAAGATCACATTTGGCATTGTCTTGCTGAAATTAAAAAGTGCCTATTGCTTTAAAACAAGTACATTTCATTATGAACGGTGCCTTGACATATGTGCAAGTTACCCATGCCATGGGCACCAATGTGAACAAGATAGAAAGGTCTGAAGCCAAAATACTTTTCCTTCACTGGCTTTGAATGGGAACAGCAGCTGCCTAAAACAGCTCATTCGCCTTACCCCTCTGGATGTACCTACCAGTGTGACCTCATACCTTGGTCTCATCATTAGTTTAAGCCCAATGGTAAGCAGTATCAAGACCACTGCAGAGCACAAACCAGAAGACTAAAGGGTTTTTTTAAGCATCAGTGATTGTGAACATTCTCATCAAAATTAATTAAAGTAGCATAAATCAAGGTGAAGTACGATCTCTTTAGTGCAGTGCCATCAGAATGGTCATAGGTCATGGGCATTCAGTGTTGTTTTTTCAGACTTGCTGTTTAAGCCTTGCTGCTTTAATGTAGAGTTTTCTCTGGATTTTGAGTACTTTTGATGATATTTTGATGATATATAAATGTCAGGTTACACAGTCCAACGCTTTCTGTGTTGGCAGTGTCTATTTTAATGCACAAGTATACAGTTCGACAGTCATTTGTTATGAACTACCAATTTTTCTTGTTTCTTTTCGTTTTTTTTCTGGCTGTCTCACCACATCGATAACACAGGAATTATGCGCTTGCAACCCACGATGCATTGTGCGATGACGCCCTATAGGTTGAAAGGGTTTGCAAATTATTGTCATGTTTTTTCTAACATCCTAACTTCATTGGAATTGAGCTTTTTACTGTAAATAAGGCACCTAGAAAAGACATTCATGCTGCAACTGAGCATTCAACGTTGTCTTCTTGGAGGCCACATTTTCAGTGTGGAAAAACTCTCATTTATTCCACCTGAATTCCCATGATGCCTTTCAGGTGTGTGAGCAATTACCTCTCTGCGTCTGTGCTTCCAATGGTCGTTGTCTCTTCAGATAAATGCGGCGAGGCCTTCTGTTTATTGAACTGAAATTCACACTGTAGCCTCTGGCGTTTTGCTCTGGAGCTAATAGAACTGTTCCTGGTGAAACAAATTGTCAAACTGCTTTTATTTCCATTTTTGGAAGTGATAAAGAGATAAATGTAAAGGGTATTTCCGACCACTTTATCATCAGCTCTGCATTAAAGTGACTATTCCTTCATTTTCCTCCAGTTCAACAGTATGTTTTCACCAAATAAATCACTTAAACTGCTTCTTTCAGTTCAAATACATCACACTTCATTACTTTTCGACACTTAGTTTCCAAGTTCACTGCACACTGTTTAGTCAATTTGTCTCCTGCTGTAATATTCCATGAATCCTTTTTTAATTTTCAATACATTTAATTTTCTCCCACTGGTTTATTTGTTCTCCTGGCTCGGCTCCAGAGTATCAAATATCTTTGTTAGCAGGGTTTTGCTTGAGGGAGTGTGAGTTCAAGACAGAAGGAGGCGTTTGTTGGCACAACTTCGGCATGGGAAGGCTGGATGCCTTCTTCACTAAGATGGTTTTGAAGAGGAAGGTTGTGACATATTATCATGTGGAATGTTCCAGCCTGCTGTTGAATTGTCATAAAGAATGAGGCATTGGCAGTTTTCTCTGAATGTTAACCCATCCGCTGATGTTTTATCAGCCTTTGTTGAATAGACATTTTTCTGAGTTCCCTTGAATGCATCACAGTGAAAGATGTTGCCCTTTTGATTAGCTTTAGCTTTAACTTTTTAAGTTGATGGGAGCATATGCCAGTTCTACCTCTCCAGCTTCCTGATAGCCTTCGTCCAGGCCTGTGTCAGAGCCATGGTCCAACTCTAAGTCTAAACTTCCGCAATTAAAAGCCAGAATCCAAAAATTGAACTAAAAATGCAAAAGAAGAGACTATCTCTAAATCTCATTTTTTTCTGAAAAGGTCAGAAATGTAAGATTAAGGACAGAATTCAAGCATTAAAGTGAAAGAAAATGAGATAAAAAATGTCATATTTGTACATCAAATCAGAATTCCTTTTTTATTGTTGTTGTCCGAATTTGTAAAAAAAAAAAAATAAAAATGAATTCTAAGGGTTAAAGTCAGTATTTATGAAATATTGTGAAAGACAACAAGAAACAGAATTCTAAAATAAAGTCAAAACTATGAGGAAAAAGAGGAATCAAAGAAATTGAAATTTAAAATTCAAAAATTGAATTCAAAATCCTTGAAAAATGTTAGTAATCTTAACTCAAAGGCACATTTCTGATTGAAAAAGTCAGACAATCATGAATAGTAACTTTTTCCGAGTTCCCTAGAATGCATCACAATGAAAGATGTTGCCCTTTTGATTAGCTTTAGCTTTAGCTTTTTAAGTTGATGGGAGCATATGCCAGTTCTACCTCTCCAGCTTCCTGACAGCCTTCGTCCAGGCCTGTGTCAGAGCCATGGTCCAACTGTAAGTCTAACTTTCTAAAATTAAAAGCCAGCGTCCAAAAATTGAACTAAAAATGCAAAGAAATTCCTTTCAAAATTCCTTTTTTGTTATTGTTGTTGTCCGAATTTGAAAAAAAAATCTGAATTCTAAGAGTTAAAGTCAGCATTTATAAAATATTGTGAAAGACAACAAGACACAGATTTTTAAATAATGTCAAAACTATGAGGGAAAAAAAAGGAATCAAAGAAATTCAAATGTAAAATTTAAAAAATCAAAATTAAAATCCTTGAAAAAAAGTCTGTAATCAAAACTAAAAGGCACTTTTCTGATTGAAAAAGTCAGAAAATCATGAATAGTAACTTTTCAGAGTTAATTCGGATGTTGCCCTTTTGATTGGCTTTAGCTTTAGTTTTTTGAGTTGATGGGAGCATATGCCAGTTCTGCCTCTCCAGCCTCCTGACAGCTTCCGTCCAGGCCTGTGCCAGACACATTGTCCAACTCTAAGTCTAACTTTCTAAAATTAAAAGCCAGAATCCAAATATTGAACTAGAAATGCTAAAGAAGAGACTATGAAATCTCAAATTTAATGCAATTTTTTTCTGAAAAGGTCAGAAATTTAAGATTAAGAAATGAATTCAGGCATTAAATTGAAATAAATTGAGATAAAAATGTCACATTTGTACATCAAATTAAAATTCCTTTTTTTTGTTGTCCGAATTTGTAAAAAAAAAAAAAAAAAGAAAAACTGAATTCTAAGGGTTAAAGTCAGAGTTCATAGAATATTGTGAAAGACAAGAAATAGAACTCTAAACTAAAGTCAAAACTAAGAGGAGAAATAATAATCAAAGACATTCAAATTTAAAATTCAAAAAGTAAAATTAAAATCCTTGAAAAAGTCTGTAATCTTAACTAAAAGGCTCATTTCTGATTGAAAAAGTCAGACAATCATGAATAGTAACTTTTACCGAGTTCACTCGATTGCATCACAATGAAAGATGTTGCCCTTTTGATTAGCTTTAGCTTTTTTAGGTGATGGGAGCATATGCCAGTTCTGCCTCTCCAGCCTGTTGAGAGCCTTCGTCCAGGCCTGTGCCAGACACATGGTCCAACTCTCAGTCTAACCTTCTAAAATTAAAAGCCAAAATCCAAAAATTGAACTAAAAATGCTTAAGAAGAGACTATGATACCTCAAATTTTTCTGAAAAGTTCAGAAATTTAAGATTAAGGACCGAATTCAGGCATTAAAGTGAAAGAAAAGAGATAAAAATGTCATATTTGTACATCAAATCAAAATTCCTTTTTTATTGTTGTTGTCCGAATTTGAAAAAAAAAAAATCTGAATTCTAAGAGTCAAAGTCATCATTTATAAAATATTGTGAAAGACAAAAAGAAACAGAATTCTAAAATAACATCAAAACTACAAGGAAAAAAGGGAATCATAAATTTAAATTTAAAATTCAAAAATTAAATTCAAAATCCTTGAAAAAGCCTGTAATCTTAACTAAAAGGCACATTTCTGATTGAAAAAGTCAGACAATCATGAATAGTAACTTTTTCCGAGTTCCCTCAAATGCATCACAATGTAAGATGTTGCCCTTTTGATTAGCTTTAGCTTTTTTAGTTGATGGGAGCATATGCCAGTTCTGCCTCTCCAACCTCCTGACAGCCTCCGTCCAGGCCTGTGCCAGACCCATGGTCCAACTCTCAGTCTAACTTTCTAAAATTAAAAGCCAGAATCCAAAAGTTGAACAAAAAATGCTATAGAAGGGACTATGATAACTCAAATTAAATGCAAAATCTTTCTGATAAGTTAAGAAATTTAAGGTTAAGGACAGAATTCAGGCATTAAAGTGAAAGATAATGAGATAAAAATGACACATTTGTACATCAATTCAGAATTCCTTTTTTGTGACTAAACTTCTTATTATTTTTCAGTATCAAACAACAACACCAAAACAAATGGTAAATAACCAGGGTTAAAGGGCATGATATACCTAAAGTTGTAAATATTGGGCTCGTAGTCAAAGAAACAAAATAGGAAGAGAGAAAGACAAAAACAAAGTACAGAATAAGAGATTAAAAAAAAGAAAAATAAATGAAAAAATCATCTAAATTAAACATAGCTAAAATCTGTACTGAGAGGCTGAGTTGTCTTTTACATACAAGCTTTAAATCCACCAGAAAATTAACAGAAATCTTTTTTTTTTTGTCGTCCGAATTTGAAAAAAAACAAACTGAATTCTAAGGTTTAAAGTAAACATTTGTAAAATATTGTGAAAGACAACGAGAAACAAATTCTGAAATAAAATCAAAACTATGTGGAAAAAAAGAGATCAAAGAAATTGAAATCTAAAATTAAAAAATTTAAATCCTTGACAAAAGTCTGTAATCTTCACTAAAAGGTACATTTCTGATTGAAAAGGCAGAAATCCACGAATAAAATTGAAATTCAAACAGTAAAGTGAACTGTTTTTAACATGCATTAATTAATGCAATAAATTTTAGATTAAAGTCAGGAGTCAGAGTTTTTAGACTTATTTCTCAGATTGTCAAAACTGTAGAGTAAAAAATAATTCTGTGATTCAAGTAAAAAATCTGAGAAAATGAATATAATCGGAGATTAAATCAAAATCTGAATTCATACGATTTTTTTCTGAATTCTGAGCCAGAATTTTTAGATTAAAGTCAGGAGTCAGAGATTTGAGTCAGGATTCTTGGATTAATTTCAAAGGACTGATATTATAGTGCTGATGTTTGTTTATAATGGAAATCAGGGACTCCCAATGGCTGGAATTTGGCTGGTAATCGGCTGGGAGGGGAAATTCCAGCATTTGCATCTGTCAAACAAGCAATTTAATGACAGAAAAGATGAAAACATAGTCAAATGATGCCCTAACTAGCAACAGCACACGCCTTCAGACTTTTCTAGTGAACACATAAAGGTCTCAATAAAATCAAACTTATGCAATCCAGTTTGATGATAGGAGTCGGGCTCTCCCTTTTGTTTAAGCACTCTGCTGGAGAATCTCACGTATTACTTGAACACCTGCCGCCTTCAGAAATAGAACATATGTTTGATATTAACAAAACAAACATGTTTTCTTGGTTGTATAACAGGAAGCTTAAAGAGCTCATTAACCCAGAATCAGAGTGCTAGGAACTTTGATGTATACAGCTGCTGCCAACAATACGAACATATGTAATCCTGGAAATGTGCTTATGGTTTGTTCTGTTGTGTTAAGCTCAATGCTCTGAAGTGTGGACTTCTACCTTAAAATGTTGCCCCAAAGATGCCAAAGTCAGGTCAGGCCACGATCAAGCACAGCCAGAGAATCTAAGAAAAAGGCCCAAAATGCATTTTTTTCCATCCTTGTGGCTCCGACACATCATCATTCGGGATTAAAATGGAAATCATTTCACCCAGAATGTGCCATTACCTCGTTCGACATCTGCTGTCGGCTATTAGAGAGGTGTAGCACTGGCTGAACTTTGCTATTAGAGAGGAGGAGAGAATTACTCATAGTGAGCCAGAGGGTAAAATTATTATGCTAACTAAAGTGAAAGTGTTGCTTTTCAGGTAAAGGAGGGAAAGAGGAAAGGTCAGGACTTGAAATGTTAATGAAGCATTAAATAAGGTACAGTTTGATGATAGCATTTGCTTTACTTTGCTTTTTGAGAAATAGCAAAGAAAACAACATGCTGCCTAAATAGACTGTAGATTTAATATTTGTTTTACCGCTCAAAATTATTGCAGAGCTGCTTCAAGCTGAATGTTAAAAAGGCCGAAATGAAGAATGAGCCCCCCAGTGGTGCAAAAAGCCCAAATCATGAGTTTTAAGTCCAAATTCTTAGATTTAAGTGTTTGTCAAGCTCCACCCTTTCCAGGAAGTGATCCTGAAGCCCCGCATTCCTTAGATTTAAAAAAAATAATATCTAAAAAAAAAAAAAAAAAAAAAAAAAAAAAAAAAAAAAAAAAAAAAAAAAATAAAAAAAAAAAAAAGAATGAACATATTAAATTTAAAAGTTTTGAGTAAAAATGTCTGAAATTTAAGGTTAACGTTAGAAAAATTAAAATCGAAAATTAAAATCGATGCTCTGAAAACAAAGATAAAATAAAAAAATTCAAATGTCAGAATTGATGAGTGGTATTTAAAACAGAGGAAAAAAACACCACAGTTATTGAGTTGATATCAGACTTAAAAAAATAAATGAAATAATTAAGAAAAAAGAGTCGGAAATCTCAACTCAAAAGCACAAATGGAATTGAAGCACATTTGAATTCTAAGATTAGACGTCTGATTTCAAAAATGAAAGTTATAAGTCTAAAAAGGAATGTCACAATTGAACACAAAATCTAAAACTGAAGTCACAGGTTCAGGAAAGAATCAGACTACTGGTTAAAAAATCTAAAATAAATCTAACACAATTGAATCAAAATTTGAAGATGAATTGTTTGAATTTAAAGGTTAATGAAAAAAAATTAATTAAAAAATTTAAATAAAAAAATAAAATTGTGAAATCTTTTCAGAATCCACGAGGGGAAACAAAAATGTTCAATTTTTTGATTAATCACAGAATTATTACTGTTTTTTTCCTGATTTTGTTTTTCACATTTAAAAACAGAAAATCTAGTATTTAGAGCAAATTTATTGCATAAAATTTTGACCTATGACATTTAAAGTCGGAATGAAAATGTTAAACTTTAAAGTTTCGAGAAAATAGTCCGAAATCTAAGGTTAAAGTTAGAATTTGAAAATTAAAATCAATATTCTGAAAATAAAGATAAAATACAAATTCAAATGTCAGAATTAATGAATGGTATTTAAAACTGAGGAAAAAGCACCACAGATCTGGAGTTGATGTCAGAATTCAAAAATAAATTTAAAAATTTGAGGAACAAAAACAGTCGGAAATCTCAACTCAAAAGCATAACTGGAATTGAAGCACATTTGAATTCTTGGATTAGAAGTCAGAATTCAAAAATGAAAGTAATAAGTCTAAAAAAAGAATGACAAAATTCTGAGTTGAACACTGAATCTAAAACTGAAGTCACAGTTTCAGGAAAGAATCAGACTACTGGTTAAAAAATCTAAAATAAATCTAACACAATTGAATCAAAATTTGAAGATGAATTGTTTGAATTTAAAAGTTATTGTAAAGAAAAAATTAATATTTAAATCAAAAAAATAAACTTGTGAAATCTTTTCAGAATCCACGAGGGAAAACAAAAATGTTAGATTTTTTGATTAATCACAGAATTATTACTGTTTTTTCCTGATTTTGTTTGTCACCTTTTTAAAAAAAAATCTAGTGTTTAGACAAAATGTATTGTATAAAATTCTGACTTATGACATTTTAAGTTGGAATGAAAATGTTAAACTTAAAAGTTTTGAGAAAAAAGTCAGAAATCTAAGGTTGAAGTTAGAATTTGAAAATTAAAATCAGTATTCTGAAAATAAAGATAAAATATAAATTCAAATGTCAGAATTGATGAATGGTATTGAAAACTGAGGAAAAAACACTACAGATCTGGAATTGATGTCAAAATTCAAAAATAAATTAAAAAACTTGAGGAACAAATACAGTCGGAAATCTCAACTCAAAAGCATAGCTGGAATTGAAGCACATTTGAATTAGAAGTCAGAATTCAAAAATGAAAGAGATAAGTTGAAAAAAGAATGTCAAAATTCTGAGTTGAACACAAAATCTTAAACTGAAGTCACAGTTTCAGGAAAGAATCAGACTACTGGTTAAAAAATCTAAAATAAATCTAACACAATTGAATCAAATTTGAAGATGACTTGTTTGAATTTAAAAGTTAGTGTAAAAAATTAAATTGAAAAAATTTAAATGGAAAAATAAAATTCTGAAATCTTTTCAGAATTTACAAGTGAAAAGAAAAATGTCAGATTTTTTTTAATTATCACAGAATTATTACTGTTTTTTCCTGATTTTGTTTTTCGCATTTTTGAAAAAAGCTGACTTAAATCTCAGAATTATGAATTTTTTAATTCAAAATTTCAACCATTTTTTCCTACTAGATTTTATTTTTTATTATTTTATCTTACCAAATGTAGGTAATATGCAGGTTTAAACTTTGTTTTGTTATTTTTTTTGTCATTGAAAACCAACAGCTACTTTTGGCTGGATGTTAGGGACTGATCGGACTTTTTTATTAAATAAAATTCAGAATGTCAACGTTACTTTTTTTCAAAGCAAATATTTATTCTTATTATTTTTATTTATTTTTTCACTTGTCCCCTAAAGCAAAAGCCAAGAACAAAACAAATGGCCCTTCTTTAGATTTAGCTGATCATCTCTTTTATTGAGAGTTTAGCTGTTTTGATGCAGACTGGACTGGACTAGAGCCTGTAATAGATACTTTTCACAACTTTGGGAGGTTTATGAACATTATCATTGCTTTTTCAATGCTCGTCCACTCTGTTCTTGGCCTGCCTTTGCTTCTCTTTCCTGTTTGATGTGAATTTTCCACTCCCAAGTCAAATGTTTTGTCCAAGCATAAAATCGCTAAAGCAGCAGACAAATTGAAAATACATCTCTCTGCTTTTTGAGCACGTTTCATCCCCCCTTTTCTTCGTTTCTTTACATATAGATCATCCAAAATAATAAGGATCAGAGGGGTGTGAACGTGGGTGCACGCGAGGCCAAATTTGGAATTAATTTGCTGCCACATTAACCGTCGACTCACACACACACGCTCGCGCTCGCTGTCGACACATATCAGTAATTACAGAATATATTAGAAAGATCAGAAGGCTCTCCGTGATCCGCGGTGAGACGGGGCCAGCTGTTTGCGCTCCGAGCGTTCTTTGGTCTCTGCATAATCATCACAGCGCTTTTGCATAGGCGGCTGCTGAGGCTGCACTTCCTGTGAGGAGAGGGCGGAAGGTTTTTTTTTTTCCCCTCCCCTTTTCCCGTCCTTTATGATTGTTTTTTTTTTCTCTGCTTTAAGCTCGCCTGCCCCCCCCGGCACCCTGAGGTGAAGTGGTTATTAGTTGGGATGTGCCAGGAGTTAAAACCTGCTGCCAGCTAAAGTCTTCAGAATAAGAGCTCGGGAGTTCATTTTTTTCCCCCCACCACAGCTCAACAAAAGAATCATCTGACACTTCATCTGGAAGGAGATAAGGCCGGGGTTTGGCTGTTGGGGATGGATTGCATCCCCGGCAGGGATGAGATTTAAGATAGGAATGGAATCGCAATGTAATGACCCTTAACTTAAAGACCTCCAGATCTTCAGCTTTGGTTTTGGACAAGAAGAGTGATGTAGGGAGATAATACTACTGAAAAACACCAGAGCAATTTGTTAAGAAGAGTCCCATTTGTGATTGGGCAAGTAGACGCAATGCTACAAAAAGTTTATTAATCAAAATATTTGAGATGGGTTTATTACTTGCTGCTTTATCAAGAGAAACTGATGTGGAAAGCTCTACCATCTTTAGAATGTAAAAATGTGTCATAGTATTTTGCCTTTTTCTCATAAATGTATTACAACAGAAGAATTTATCTGACTTCCATAGTTGAATAAATATTTAAAACCTCTCCATTATTATTGTGAGACAATCAAATGTTATTTTCTTGTTTTTTCTTGTTTAACTCCCTTCCTATGCAAATAAGCCTCATTGCAAATACCACCTTACCCACAAAGACCAATGCTAATTGCCACAGGCAGTAAAGCGGTGCAATTTAACGCCAGTGAGACCCATGTATTCAATCCACGCAATTTCTCTTTCTCCCTCTTTCACTCTCTCTTTCGCTCAAAATGATGGCAGATTGCACCAAGTTGGTGGTAACTGTGGAGTAGAGCCTATATATGGGCCGTCCTGCCAGGACTCTGTAGCCAGGCAATGTGGCAGGTGAGATGGCAGGCACGCACAAGAAAGGATTTATCGGTATCGAAGGAGAGTATCACTTTTTGATTTAAGTGACAATGAAATCATTTGCTGATAGCGGTTGCCAGGCCGCATGATCCTTGCACTAATAGATGACATCAAGGATGACAGTAATATAGCCTGCTGTGTTCGTCTATGTGACTATTCCACCTTTTTTAAGTAAACATGAATAATTTGTCGAAATACAATCTGTTAAAAAAACCCTATGACCCCCTTGACCACTTTTTGCTCATTTGAGTTGTATTTTCGGCATTTATTTTGCCGCTACCAATTGGACAAGAGGCCAAATTGTGTGGGTGTGTTAGCATATGATCAGAGCAAATTCTTTTTGAGGATAAAGCGCCTAAAAAGGGACGATTACGTTCGCTAATAATGGCGCCATCAGCAGGAGCAGTCCATTCTTTGTGGATCTGGCCCCTTGTGTTGTATTTGTTTGTGTTTCTTTTTTTTAACAAATTTAAATATTGAACTGTCCAAAGAAATGTTTGGACATATTAGCATTTTGGATGTTAGCAAGAACCCAACATCATGGATGCCACAGAAAAGGTACACTGTTTAAGAATACAGTTAAAAGCAGCATAAAATGTTGACAGTATGGTGATAATGTTTGAGAAGTTACAGAAATTTTGAAACAGGCTTAGAATTCTAAGAAAAAGCCCAAATGTTGATTAACTAAAAACAAACAAACAAAACAAAAAACAAAGACCAGAACCTGGTTGATTTTTGTGGTGTCCAATTGATAGTATAGCCACGCTACTCAATGCTGTGGATGCATGTTTTGAAAAAAGAGAAGCTTGTCCAAGTTTGGTCCCAAATTTGAGGAACATTTCTTAAAGATTAAACTAGATATTGTTTTCGGAAAAAAAGTGATAACCATATCATTTGACTATGACCCTTGAGCTATGACATTTCAAAACAGGTTTGATTTATAAGCATGTGATGACCAAGAGTGTTGATTACCTTTAACCTTTAAAATGTCAAAAGAACATTTTAAATTAATGTGGATACTTTGATTTACAAGCAAGTGATACATTTGAGATCATTTCACCTTTAGCCTTGACCTAAGATATACAAAATCTGCTAAAATCATCCTGCCATCAGATTGGACATTAATAAGCTAAAGGAAATTCTTCTGAGCTCCATTTGGATATCGTGTCTACAATCCATCTGGCTTCAATGGATTTTTTTCAACACTTGGTAAATACTCTTTAATTTAAGAGTCATTGGTCAAAGTATAGGTCATAATGACCCATGATCATCATGCAAGTTTTTCCACAACACATAAAGTTGTATTCAAACTTCCCATGAATGTCCGCCTTAATTGAATGAAGAAGTAATCCAATTTGGAAAGAAAGGGTTAAAGGTCATTGTCTTTATGTCATATTTTTCACTGTAACTCATCTTTTTTAATTTGACATTTTACATTTCAACCTTTTTGTAAACTTTGTGCCAATGTCCATTTTGGCATCAATATTAACTCTTCCTTTTTGAAATATAAAAAATCCCAAAAGGGAACAAGATGGTTCTAAATGATACTGACCTTTAACCCTTTAAGACCCAAGACCATAGATTATAGCCAGAAAATTCTAATTTTTTGGAGCAGAAATGTTTGTTTAACTTTCTGCTAAAATCCATAAAAATCAAAACGTCCATAAAATTCAACATATAGATTTTCCGTATCTTATTTGATACATTAGGTGTTTTTGGCAACTGATAATCCATTTGAGGATATTTTTATTATTTATCTGATTGTATTTATATATATATTTTTTGTAATTGGTTGATCATATTGAGTAGAAAGAGGTATTATAAAAGTATGTATCAAATATGATACAATTGGCTCTATAGGGTTAACTATGACCCAATCTATTTATAATGCAATGTAATTTAAAACACCATATAATAATACGCTCTCTATTGTATTCACAAATAAGTATGAGACACAATGACCTTAACCTTTTACCTATAACGACCAAAATCCAAGAGTACACCCTCGCAATCACCAAGTGATGATCATGAGTCTTATCAACTGTAGTATCACAAAATCAGAGTGGACATTAGTGCAAATTAAAACAATTTAACCTTGTGTCAGCGTAGACTTTTGTGCAAAGCTTGAAGAACGTTTATTTAAATATTCTTTACGTATCAGATTTTTATGGACAAACTGTCCTCATAGAAACATTGCAGCTCTGTTCCAGGCTGCAGCTGCCAAAAACACAATTCAAAAGGCCATTTTTGACTTTGACCAAAAACCTCCCCAGGTCAAATCATCTCCTTTGTCAACTAAATACAAATTATCTAATAGAATTGTCTTTTTTCAGGGAGAGAATAATTGAGTGATCACGCTGTTTA
Source organism: Scarus forsteni (assembly GCA_036419115.1). NCBI lineage: Eukaryota > Metazoa > Chordata > Actinopteri > Labriformes > Labridae > Scarus > Scarus forsteni. The sequence goes on from JAZDUH010000523.1 coordinate 887,591, forward strand.
GCCCTCTATTGAAATAGTGTGGTCTGAACAGCTTGGGCGGCAGAATTATCGGCGCTATTATGGAGCTCATGGTCAGTAATGGCTGCTCTTACTGTTATGGTTCAGATGGTTGATCGACTGGAAGAGGAAATGGACGCCATTTGATATCGACCATCACAGGCTGTCGTCATCACTGGGTTCACATAGCAACAACAAATTCAACCTCCTCTTTCATATGTGCCTTTTATTCCTCTGCCTTTAATTCCCATGGCAAATGAATCCACATTGATTAGGGCTGCATGTTTTTGTAGAAATGGTGATCAATACCGATATAACGTTTGATTACATTCAGGAAATTGATAGGCAAAATGGAAGCTAAAAAGGATCAAGTAAGACTTAAGGTACCAGGCAACAAGGAGGAAGATTGCAAAGTACTGTGCAAAACGGTTTTAATTTCGGACTGTTTTTTTTTTCCTGATATCTGATACCCTACCAAAAGTCGCCTTTTTTTAGCTCCTTTTTTCTGACATCATGCCTTCCTTTTTCACATCTTATGTGTTTGGACTCCTTCCTTTCTGACCATTATGTTCCTTGTTCTCTACATTGATGCCTGTCCTTTTTGATTAGTTATTTACCGACGACTTCAGTCTTTTTTGCCATCCTTTTTTCAGAGTCTTTTTTGTCTTCAAAATTAGCTAAACACAATGAAGCATGATAAAAAAAAAGGTACCAGGCAAAAAGGAGGCAGATAACATGGTACGAGACAAAAAGGTTTATTGGACAATAGAGACTTTGTCAGGTCTGAGCTAAGACAAGGTCACTGTCTCCCTTCGAATCAACGCCCCCACTGGCTGCCCCCTCGACCCCATGTGCTCATCTCTGTGTTTGTTGTCTCTTGTGTTGAGGTGTTTTTTTTTAATCCCACACTGTGCTCCCCTGACAGGTGCCTAGTTTGGAATTTATTTTTTTTACCCCTCTCCTTCCTCTTGTTTTCCTTGCTGCAACCACTTTGAGTTACATATATTGTAGGAAAAGTGCTTACATTTGCTTACACTTACGGAGTCTTTTTTGTAAGGGGCCTTCAATTTATAACCTGACATGCCAGATGGACGGTTTCATATTGGAAATATTTCACTAATCCATCTAGGAAGGAGCCCTGCAACAATGTTTTCAAGGAGGAACCTTCAAAACAGCAGCTTGTGATTGGACGATCACTTAGCTCATCACACTCATCACAGACCAATCCATATCAAGCAGTGCTGCTATGACATAGCATATGTAATGGCTAAACATAGCGGCTATCGGCTTACAAGGGCAAACAAAAGTTAATGGCTGTTAGCCGCTATGGCTAACGGCTGTTAACTGTTGTCTGCCCTTATTAACCGTTAGCTGTAGTGGCTACCGGCTGTTAGCCGATAGCTTAACTACCTTAAGACTATCATTTCACACTAAATTATACCACACAGATGTATCATTTAAAGGTGTAGTCAGCGATGTGGGAGAAAACGAGTGGAGAGGTTGTTGATAAACAAATTTAGACCCACCTCTACCTTCATACCTCACCCCTGGCTCCACCCCCCAAAGCTGATGGACGTGCATTGTCATGGAAACGGCCATAGAAACTGTGTAGCTGACCAATGTAGCTAAGGTAACCCCAACTCGTCAGACAAGTCGACTGCCATTATTGATAACGTCACAACAACAGTCCATTTTTGGCAGATTAGACAATGAGATGAATGCCTGACGGCTGTTACTGTTATGTGAAGCACCACAAAGCTAATGTTGCTTACCTAGAAAGACGGCAACATACGTCTGTTTTCAGGTCTTTCAATTTGCGGAGTTCCCTCTACTGTCAAAAAAGCAACACCAATGTTGACCCGGGTCTTCGCTCTTTCATGGTCATAGCCCTTCTTTTTCACTTTTCACTCCTCACTACTTTCCTCACTACTTTCACTACTCCCCCTCCCCCCTCTGTCTGATCTGCGCCTGAGGCCTGAGTATGATCGCCTCCTGGATGTGTGTGTGTGTGTGTGTGTGTGTGTGTGTGTGTGTGTGTGTGTGTGTGCATGCTGTCAGTGGTGACATCTTGTGGATGGAGAGGAGAAATACAGTGATTTTGACAAATAGTGCATTACATTAGAAGATTAGAAGATCGTTGACTACACCTTTAACACTTATATGTGACACGAACCTCGTCAAAGACAACCCCTATGAAGTAAACTTATGAGAAGAGCATATTTCACCAAGTATAACTGGGTAACCATGATGACCACAGGCTAACCAACATTAGCCTCCATTATTGACTGATTCTGACTTTATATTGGGTGGTTTTTTTTTTAAAACAATCCACAACGACGGCTTGATACAATCATGTTAATGCAATATATGTTTAGATATGTCAAGAAAGCTTGATTATTCATGTAATCTGCAACACTAACAAGTCTTACAAAGTTTTAAACATTAATATATTTCCTCACAGTTTGACTCTAAATGCCTTTCACTTCATTGCTAAAGATATGCACTAATTCAGTTAACCATCTGCTGCATCTAACTACATCTCCGAGTTTGTTTATGCACATATTGCACACAGTGAATGAATGAACAGGATTTTTCCAGCTTGGTACACATTGTACGGCTAACTATGCTGTGCATCCATAAAGCAAAAATAGCATTCCCTACAAGCCACCACGCATGCATAAACACATATGAGCTTTCTGGAAATATCCAAGGAAATGTGCCATGTTAGTGTTCCCACCATTGTCATGCTACAGGCTTCTAAGAAAGTCGAACGCTTTCCCTCCTTTCCTTCGCCAGTCTGCAACTCCACAGGCACTGTTCCCCACAATAGCTTGACAGTACCAGCAGGCTGAAGAGCTTGATGACTATGTGACATATTAGAGAGCCTTCCCTTGGATCATCAGGCTCAACTCCCTGTGGCAAACCTGTCAGTGGGTTTCGTATATCCACAACATGTTCATTTCGCCACCTACGTACGCCATTCCTCTGTGGTTGAATGGTTTGCCTCCCCCACAGCCTTTGTACAAAGCCCTGGCATCTTCAGACAGCTACCACATGTGGGAGATCCTTCTACTTGCCAAGCCAAAAAAAACTATTTTTCAGGCTTGCTTCTTGTATCCCCTTGTGAATTCTACTGTATCCACCACTAAGGATGCCAGTGACCCTTTGACCACAATTTCTGGCAGCCGAAGCCACGGTAGAGACCGAAAATGGACCACTTTGACTCCACGTCCCCTGAGATTCAAAAGGAATTGCTGAAAGGTGAGAGCTGAAGACCTCACAGAAAGGAACTTGTGGGAGATATCTACAGTTCACTCTATATATTAGGGTTAGGCCCTTGTATGGGTATAAACTGGCACAGTGGATTATCAGTTTCTAATCAGACAGCTCTGCCTGTCCACCACGGACCAGGAAATGGACTACAAGCCACAAGACTCCCTGTCATTGTTGATAATCATCTCCACGGCGATCTTCCTGGTCAGTCTGGTCGCCATGTCCAACACTTTGCTTCGACTTTTGCTCTTGTTCTCTCATGGGAGCGATGAACAGTCACCTTGGTTAGATCATGGATTGGAAGCTGAAGAACTGCAATGACGGAGAGGAGAATGAGCCAAGCAGCCATGTGATTGGCTAGCCTATTGCTTTTGATGAGCAGTTGAATAATCTTTATGCAGTGAAGATCCAAGCAAAACTGCCACTGCCACTCAATGGTCCAAATTAGTCAACATATCCAGTTAGTAAAAATGGGTGCACCATATACGTTCCTGTGGAAAAGAAATATAATCAAAAGTATTTCATAAAATAACAAATTAAATGTAAAGATGTATATTCAGAGTAAAGAATGAAAATTTAAAAAAATGTGATTACAAAGCTTAATCAAAAGTATATTTAAGGTAAAAAAAAAACCTTAGTTATTCTAATTCAATGTATTTAATTAAAAAAATAAAAAACACATTGAAATATTAGTTTCAAATTTATTTTTTCAAGCTTTATTCCCTAATTACAATTACTTTACTGGAAGAGATAAAGCATCCAAAATATTGCAAAAAACGACATCACGCTCAAATATGTTTTAGATTTATAAATGAAAATAAACATAATATTGGAATAACAACAAATATAAATCAAAAGTACATTTAAACTAAAAATGTGCTGCAATTATATTTTAATTTCAGTTTGAATTAAAAAGACAAAAAAATCTTCGAAATTTTAGTTTTAAATTTATTTATTTAGACTTTTTTTATTTCAAATTACACCACTTTTGGCCTTGGTTTAGTTCCATTCAAGTCTAAATGCAGTCCCTTCTATGTGATTGGCTGATAGGATGTTGTTTTTTTATGACTAGTTTAATGGGTGTACCATCTTCATTCCTGTAGAAGAAAGAAGAATCCAAATCTTTTTCAAAAACAACACAGCAGGTCGAAATGTATTTCAGAGACAAACAAATAAAAGAAATATTTAAATAATTACAAAGATGGATCAAAGGTATGTATAAGCAAAAAATAAATTCTCACATTTTTTTAAAAATTCAATTTAGTGTTTTTTAAGTCAGTAAGAAACAGATAAATCTTAGATTAAACTGTTATCTTTTCAATATTTATTTTTAAATTACAACACTTTTGATAGGCTGTTGTTTTTAATGACTAGTTTACTGCAGGTATAATCTAATTTTTGTTGAAAAGATAAAGAATAAAAACGATTGAAAATAATGGCACATCACATGCTGAAATATGTTTTAAAAAAAAAAAAGAAATACACAAAATATTAAAATAATAAATTTGAATCAATTGAGTATTTAAGCTGAAAACGTTCTTACAAATATTTTTTGATTCAAAATGTTTTTGTTAAAAATATAAATCAAGACTGAACATTGAAATTTCAGTTTCAAATGTAATTTTTTTCCTGTTTTGATTTTCAAATTGCAACACGTTTGGCCTGCATACATGCCTAAATGCACTTATTCCCTTCCTTGTAATTGGCTATTAGGCTTTTAATGGCTAGTTAAATGGGTGTACCATCTTCATTCTTGTAGAAAAGAAAAGGAATCCAAAAATATTCCAAGTGTTCTGAAACATTTTTTACTCTTCAGGTCCCCAAGCAACAGTAAAACAGCACCATGGCATCCAGTGACCTTCAACCAAATGATGCAGAAGGTGACGGCAGCTCCTCGAAGTCGGTAAGAGCGTCGTTCCTGCCCCTGCCTCTTTGACTAAGCCCCATTAAGCACTCTTAACACCTTCACGCACACATAAACACTCCCATCACTTCACACCTCTTTTCGAACACTACCTTCCGCTCTCTCTTTTTTCCCACCTTTCCCTCAACACCCATCCCCCCGCCGCCCTTCCCCGGCTCCAGTCCAGCTCATTCCCGTCCCCAGTGATGAATGTGTCACGGCGGCAACACTTGAGCCGCATTTACACACACATAAACACTACCGAGCGGCGCACACTCCATCGCCGGTGTCCGCCAGCCACAGTGCGATCTGATAAATGGTTTTTGGTGCAGGTGCTTTTTTCATTAATACAGCCGCGCGGCGCCCTACAGCTATCCGCCATATTACAAATAAAATAGACACAAGTGGAGAAAGAAGTCGTATCCATCCGAGGAGACTGGGTGACGTTACTTTGGATAAATTCGTCCTTTTACTTCTAAGTTAACACTTTTATTTTTTCCATTTGGGGTATTGATTCCCCAATAGGGAGAATCTGTATCGAGCAGCGTGTCACTTAAAATGATGCATGGAAGGATCATGGCTCCCTGGTTCCCCATAGCCGCTCACTATCCATTCGTGTTGTTCCGCTTTCTAATATGAGTATTGGCATTTAGAATGAAACAGATTCAGCGATTCGTCAGCTGTTCCTTTGGGTTCATGACATTGCTGTTCATCAAAACGATACACTTATTATGTGCTGTATTTACGTTGTATGGAAGGGCAATGTGCATGGAGCAAGTCTTAAGGTTTCAGCTCTTTAACCCTTTGGCTGGCGTTGTGACCATGTGGTTGACTTTTTGCTGCCTTATTTAAAACTCTGAAATCCCATCTTTGTCTATTTTTCCTTATTCACCTCTCTTAGAAGCCTTTGTGACAACAATATCCACTGAGTGGTGCTGCTGTACGTTAATTTAAATGTTCGAAAAGTAGAAATTGAATTGACATATTCATGTCGAGCAGGTTCAATGATTGTTTTCGGTTCTGGTATTGTAACTGAGATGCACTACTAAGTAGCCTAAACAAAGTTTGTTATATTCACTTTGGTTCTGTTAATTAATGGTGAGGCTGTGCTAGTAGTTGGTGAAGCTGTGCTAGTTGTGGGTGAGGCACAACTAGTAGTTTGTGAAGTGAGCTGTGGTGGTAGTTTGTGAAGCTGTGCTAGTAGTTGGTGAGGCTGTGAATATGGTTGTTGAGGCTATGCTGATAGTTGGTGAAGCTGTAGATGATGTTGGTGACGCTGTGCTAGAAGTTGGTAAGGCTGTGGATGTGGTTGGCGAGGCTGTGCTAGTAGTCCGTGAGGCTGTAGATGTTGTTGGCAAGGCTGCGCAAGTAGTTTGAGAAGCTGTGCTAGTAGTTGGTGAAGCTGTCAATGTTGTCGGCGAGGCTGTGCTAGTAGTTGGTGAAGCTGTGCTAGTAGGGGGTGAGGCTGTGGATGTTGTTGGTGAGACTGTGCTTGTAGTTGATGAGGCTGTAGATGTTGGCGAGGCTGTGCTAGTAGTTGGTGAAGCTGTGAATGTTGTTGGTGAGGCTGTGCTAGTAGTTGGTGAAGCCGTGGATGTTGTTGGTGAGGCTGTGCTAGTAGTTGTAGAAGCTGTGGTGAGGCATTGGATGTTGTTGGTGAGGCTGTACTAGTAGTTGTAGAAGCTGTGCTAGTAGTTGGTGAAGCCGTGGATGTGGTTGGTTAGGCTGTGCTAGTAGTTGGTGAGGCAGTAGATGTTGGTGGTGAGGCTGTGCTAGTAGTTGGTGAAGCCGTGGATGTAGCTGGTGAGGCTGTGGATGTAGCTGGTGAGGCTGTGCTAGTAGTTGTAGAAGCTGTGGATGTTGCAGCTAACCCATGGGCACAGGAGGAGGTGTGACCAGCAGCAATGCCTGGCAGAAGATTCCACCTTCCTGTACAACCAGCTGGTTGACTTGCATATTTGCTTCTTGATGGCGTAATCTGAATATTAATACCTGAAATCTTGCTAAATGAAGAGGAATTAACACAATTTTACCGACAAATAATTGTTGCAAATGTATCTCTTAGTTTGGAAGTCAATGGGTTTTCTTTTTCGGAACTATTTTTTTCAAATGAAAAAGGTGTTAAAAAGTTAATTTTCAAACTTTTTAAAGAGATTTAAGTGTTATTTGGATCTCAAGGGGAATTAAAGTGCTCATGTATAAAGCAGCCAATATCCCAACTTCATTGGAACAGGGGTTTGTATCATTTGTGTCGTCATGGTGTCTGTTCTATGCATCTGTTAGCACTCTCTTTGTTAGCTTGAGCTTGCATTTACACCCTTAATTCAAGGTCAGTGATCTTAACGTATGCGGAGAAACATGAAGCCAAGTGTAAAATAATACTAAACAGTGAGGATTGTTTTATTCCAGGGAATTGGAATAAAAATAAAAAGCACTCCATCCTGCTATATGAGGCACTCAGGAGTACTCGGCTGTTCTCTGATGGCAGTCAGATCACGGCCGGGGGCAGCTGATGTGCCTTTTGCCCCAGAGGGAGTTGCAGCAAGTGGTTGACACATCCCACCGGGCGCCCAACCTGGGGGCCAACCTTGGACTTTTCACGGATTACGATGTCTCTCGGCTGGCTCGAGGACAGGCAAGAAAGTCTCCAGGGAGGGAGGAGAGGAGAGGAGAGAAGGGGAGGTGCTGCCTGCTCGATAGACCTGCTGCCCTTCCCAAAGGAAAGTGGCGAATAAGACAGATGTTCGCATACTTGTGAAAAGGAAAATTAAAGTGGATTCTTGGATAAAAACCGACTTTAGGACCTTCTGGACTTGTCGTAATTTAATTCCTGTCATTTTTCTTTTGCATATCAAGCTTCCGCCTTATCTTAACTGTACAAAGCCTTCCATCTGAGGCCCCAGCCTTCTGTTTCAGCTGTTTCTCTGAGGCTCTCGCTTCAAAGGAGATGTACTTTAAAGAAAGACCTTTTCAAATGCTTTTAAGCTGTCTCGCATCCATCTAAGGCTTTTTGATACCGGGTATCTGGCGTCCATCTTTAATCTACAATTATACAACGTTGGGAAAGATGACTGTGATTACAAATGTCATTCCCTTTAAAAAGCTTTCTCCTCGCTTCAGATGATTGTCTAGTTAGATTTTCAGTAGAGAGCCGGACTTATCTTGGCTAAGAGGGTAACCTATTCAGTAGTTAGTTGTTGAGAGAAAGGGTGTAATCAGACAAAAATGAAGAAGACAGTTGGCTTAAACAGTGAAGAGTTGATATTAAGATTGTTTGACATGATGGAAAGTGAGAAACTACTCTTCAAACATGAGAAATAATCGGTTACCAAGTACCAGCAAATCATTGTACAGTACTGTTTTTAGGAGCACGATGTCCTAACTTCATTTGAACTGGAATTTACAACAGCCCAATTCAACACAAATACTAAAATGTACCTTAAAAAAACAGTTCTGATTCCATAGAGCATCACAAATTCATACAGTGTGTTACTATGACATACAAATCCCAATTCCAATGAAGTTGGGATGCCATCAAACATAAATAAAGATAGTAGAGCTGGGCAAAAAATCGATTAAATCGATTAATTCGAATTATTTTCTGCAGAATATTTATAAAATTAAAAATCGAGATTTTTTTTCTTGCCTTAGACCAATTGTAAGTAGTTGCAATTTTTGAAAAAATACAATTTTCATGATGGTTGGCCTTGTAGGGTTTGCACAAGCACTTTTATAGGCTTATATTTGTTATTTAAGTAGGTTAAAAATGTATCAAAGACTTTCATGCTAATGCTGTAAAAATACCTCAGCCTTTTAGTGTTTATGTAGACCAGGGGTGGGCAAGTGGCGGCCTGGATGCCAAATGTGGCCCGCCATTCGTTCCCAAAAACCAGCAGCTGTAAATATGAAGAAAACTCAGATATCCAATAGAAATAATTCTATATAATCTCATGTAAGTTATTTGCAACTATTTACTTTGCTCTTATAGTGTCTAAATCTCTTCCATGAAGCCTTTAACATATCAAATATTATTATTATATTTAAAAAATGACAGCAGCAAAACATTTGAGCTTTAAAATTTGTAAACCACATCTTTTTATTGATTTGAAAAAAAGCTTCATTTGCTTTAATTCCATGTATGTTAGCTAAATTAGCTTGAATTCTGTATCAAGTTCATTTGATTATGCATAATAACTTGTATTTATGTTGTAATATATGAATATTGGTATGCTAATTTTATGACAAATTTATATTCTCATTTGTTGTTTATCCAACATTCTTTTTCATTATTGAGAGTTTCTGAAAATTGTAACAATGTGGCCCTCAGGCTGGGAAAAATGGTTTTATGTGGCCCTCTTGGTAATTAAAGTTGCACACCCCTGATGTAGACAAACCTGCCTACGCTTATACTACATAATCTACCTTTTATGACCCAGACTTTGACTTTAAGAGGGAAACATTTAGACAACATAAAGGCAAAACTTGATTTGTTTCATTTTTATTTCACTTAGAGTTTTGCTTCTTTTAGGGAGGGAAAAATTGATTAAAGTCGTAAATCGAGTGTTGTGAAAAAAAAAATCGGGGATTTTATTTCTAGGCCATATCACCCAGGCCTAAAAGACAGTATACGATGATTTTTTTGACCTGTATTCAATTGAAACAACACAAAGATGATTAATTTCAGCTTTTTAGAAGATAATTACAATACATCTGCCTTTGCCCCTTTTGTTTGCTCCTGTACTCGTCTCTGGCTCTTGTCTTGTAGATGGCCTGGGATCCTTGGTGGAGACTTCCTGCTGCTGTGGAGTCACGAAGCCTCAAAAACTACAATTACAAACATGACACATATTTGGCCATTTCATTAGGAACATTTCAGTCCCATTATCATATCAAGGTTTTTTCTTGCCGCCATGATGGAGGGATTCATGATTGGCTATATGGATTCATGTTGGGTGCACGATGTATATATTCGTATACATGTACATGTGTATTTTATATGTATATATGTATCTATGCATATATGTGTATCCATAAAACGTTCTTTAAATTCTGAGAATTTATTGTATTAAAAAAAGCACCATACAAGTAAAGTTTGATTGATTGCTTGGAGTGGAGGATGGGGTGAGGTTCATCACTTTGTGAACAATGAAGTAAATAGTCCAACAGTTTAAGAGTTTTTCTCAAGAAACAACTGCAGGATTTAAAGAATTTATCATCTACAGTCCATAGTATCACCAAATTATTCATAAAATCTAAGGAAGTACCTGCATCTATGCAAGAACACTGAATTGAACATTGTATGCCCGTGACCTTTGATTTCATAGGGCACACTCCATTAATATCCAGCATCTTTCAGTAACTGACATCACCAGAAAAACATTGTTAGTTAACACAGTTCATCTTTACATCAGCAAGTTCAAGTTAAACTCTGCGATGCAAAGCCAAAGCAAAATATCAACAGCACTTAGAAATGTTGCCCGCCTCTGGCCCTGAGTTCATCTGATGGAACAAAAGCCCCTGCCCCAGCTTTTTTGGAAAGTGTTGCAGGCATCGGTGTGAACATTGAGTATCTTGTCTTCTCGTCTAGTCTAATCAACTGTTTCATTATTTTCAGTTTAATCACAACAATGAGGGATGTTTGCCTGGTTGCCATGGGTAACACCTGTACACTGTAACCACTGACTCACCCTTGTGTCTTTTAAGCCGCTCTGCTTTGGCAACAGGCACGCGTTGTGGCTCAAGGACATCCGTCTTGTTCTAGGACAGAGTGATTTATATTAATTTATTTCTTCAATACAGATTCGCCCAAACTGACATGTGCATTCAACGGCGCTACCCCTCCTCGCGCGACAAGCTCCCTTATCAGCCCGGCAGAGAATGGAGGCATTGTGCACGAACCATGACAAATGAAGTGCGCACAAAAACATTATCGGCACCCTGTCATAAGAGTGAACGACTGCGGTCTATCAGCGCGCTCTCTGAAGCACCGGGGAATATGTTCATCATGAGGAATTTGAATTTAAAAAAAAAAAATAACCAAGGGTGCTGATGAAAGTTTCATCATAATGGCCTCTAGGTATATTACGCCTCTTCCTTGGCGGAGAAATATGGAAATCACAGCGGCTGGTTTTGACGCAGAATCGGACTCACAATGCAGCCGCCACATTTTCTTCATTCGCAGAAGTCCTCCGAGACTGCCACAGCAAAGGTCATGTGACACAGAGAGCCGCCTTTGTCTTCTTTCAGATTTTAATTTGTGCTTATCAGCGAGTTTGAATACCAGTTTGACACACAGCCTTGAGAATAAGTGTGAGCCTCGACAGCAAGTGCGAGGCTCTTCTGTGTCATCATTTAATTAAATTTTATTTTATTGACAGTGACTTTATAACTCTTTAAGTGCATACCAAGCTTAAAGGAACTTGAATAAATTCAGTCTTGCTGAAAATGTACAAAGCATATGTAGAATTCCAGGTTAAAACAAGCCCAGTGGACCAAATGTAGCTTTATTTGATGTTTTTTTTTACAAAATGGCTGAGCATAGAGCTGATCCAGAGAGCCCCTATGCTCTCATGAAATATATGTAGAGTTCTTTTCCAAAATGCTATAAAAGCCAAAATTAAAATATATTTTATATATATATTACTCAGTGCTATTCTTTTGTATATCAATTGTACTACCTTCCCTATCAGTATCTAATGCCAGGAAGCTGTACAGTATATCTCTGTTTTTCAAAGTTCAGTTCCCCAGCCAACCCAATGGTGGGTCTGGGTAAATAATGTCATTTTTTGAAATTAATATGGATTTACAGCCTTTTGGATATTATATTATTTTTAGGGCTGTCACTTTAGTGCATTAATTAGATTAATTTATTACACCGCAAATGAATGTGTTATAAAAATTTTTCACAAGATTAATCAGAGCACATACACATTTTGATATTGGCCAGCTAGAGGACCCGTACATGGCAGTGGCACGTCACTTCACACATGCGTCTCTAGTCAAACCAAACAAATATGCCATTCCTGTTGTCACCTGGGCTTTAAGACTTAGTCTTATTTTATTTTTGAATTTCTTTATCTATATTTGTACTACATTCTTTAATAATGCATCAGGCTTAATTGGTTTGCTGGATGTCCTCGACCTTTTTCCTTTTTTTGAATTTGATTTATGAAACACACTTAAAGTGTAATTTGAGTTGCCTGATTGAGCTTAGAATTTTCTGGACAAGTTGCCCTGACTTTGGTTTTATTTAGTCACCAATAAAAATGTGGATTTACAAATCTTCACTTCTTAGTGTATTCATTTGATGAGTCATGCACTACAAATTTATAATATCCTAGAATTCAAATTCTTTATTTGGATACTTTAAGCAGCTATGAGATTAAAATGTGATTAATTATTTATAAATCCGGTAATTAGATTAATTTTTTAAATCGTCTGACAGCACTAATTATTTTCATTATGTACTTTCCATCAGTAACATTTGTTAACCCGGAAGAACACTAGACTATAAAAACACAATAGCACATGGACAAATAGTTAACTGTCATGTTCGTCAACATATCCAAGCGAGATGAAAATGTTCCACAGAGACTAAATCCAATCAGACCTAATTTACTCATGCAGAGAGTAAAGACAAGGTGGAAAGACTGGATGCGAAGAGGGACATCCAATCGCTGCTTCCTTAACTTCAAGGTGGCGGGATCCAAGTGAAAAACATGGCTTTAGAAATTTAAGGAAACATAAAAATGCCTTTCGCTTTACATTTCATATTTTAGTCGACCAAATTTACAATAGATTTCCAGGACTAGAGTTTGGGACATTTCATCAACTAAGATTAGACTTAAATTAAAACAGTTCAAATTATGACTAAAACTAAAAGATATTTATGGTAAAATACCAAAACTGAATTAAAAAGTGCTGCCAAATCAACACTGCAGGCAAAGCCAGATAATTAGCATATATAGCTGTGTTTTATAAAGTAGGGCTATTCACTTAATGCTGTTTTCTCAGTCCAATAACATAAGGCTTCTTCCCCAGCACTGACATGTAGTAAAACCACTTTAAAGACTGACTTTAAAGCTCTATAAATAGCACTTGAAACTCAAAACACAACATCATCAGCATATTAATGTATCCAAAATATCTGCAGCTGTGCTTTACATTTACACTGTTTGATGCATCGACATGATATGAAGCTCATGCAGAGTTGTGTGTAAAAGTAGGGCAACAATACTGTTGTTTCTATATTCAGAGGATAAGTGTTCTGTTGGGAATAAAATGACAGCATCTTATTTACATCTGATGCCGCTTTTCCCCTCATACACATGAATACACAAGTGTATATAATGGATAAGCACCATGCTAATGATGCGTTCGCTCGCCTACTGTGTTACTAGCCCTTAAAAGTAAAACCCAGCCCTGTTTTATGGGATGTTAATGTGACAAAATTGCCTCTGAAACTACCTTTGTTCCCCATTTTCAACTAAATGAATGTTGCAGATTCTCCCACGAAACAACCCGAGGGAGGAATGAACCAGCAGGAGGCCTGCTTAAGCTTTTCTTTCTGTTTTTTTTTTTAAAGAACAGCAGATACAGGAAGAAGTCGTGTGATGTGATTGTGCTGCATGATTGGTGGAAGCTGGTATTAACTGCTCTATAAAACATTCCTGGGATTCCTTATAGAAGCCTAAATATGGCCTCCACCACAGGCGGGCGACAGGGGATTAAGACCCACAAATGTAATCCACCTCAGAAATAAGCGTTTAAAATATTTCCATGTATTAGACCCCACTGCAAGAAGAGAGTGTTTCCTGTGAGTCCTTTGGTACATACAATCTGTGATTTAATGTTGTTTAGTACAAACACCCAACATAAAAACATGCAAATTCAAAGACTTACGGTAAATTGTATTAAGGGGTCAAATAAAGTTGAGCAGTTTGGAGGAAAAACATTTTTCTACATTACTCATCCAAAACAATTACAAATAATGATAGGGGAGTATTTTTTTTAACAAAACAGTAGGTCAAAGTGATATAGACCTTTGACCATCCAAAATAAATTTAATACATTTTTAAGGTAACATTAAAATTCTTGAAAAGCCGAACAAAACCATTCAAAACATTTAAGAAATCTTGAGGATTTCCTTTAAAAGCAGGGGACTAAATAAGTCACCATGACCTTGACCTATGCCCTATGGACTCTAATTTATAAGGACTTTTAGCGTGAGTCAGATTAGACATTTGGACTAAGTTTGATCACCATGCTTGAAGGCATTTTTGAGATATTGCATTCATAAAGGATGAGTCTTTGATCCAAGAAGTACCATGGATTTTCAGGGTCAAAAAAAGTACAGGCATGTTGAAATAAGGACATTTTAAAATGTTATTATTCAAGAACTAATCATAATCATTGATTGTGGTGTATATATTTGACAAATTGTAGGTTAGAGAGATCTTGAGCTTTAACCCTTCAAATTAAAGGCCTCTCTGAAAAGTCTAAAAATCCCTTCATAAATGTGACAAACTCTCGAGACAGTGCATTTAAAAGCAAGGGATTCAGGCCCCATCCACACGAAGACAAAACGCTTAACAGTTTCACAAACGATCGTCATGAAGACGAAGGCATCTCAGAAAATGTGTGCGTGTCCGTGAGTGCTCTCGATACGCATGAAGACGCTGTAAAACACATGCCAGACCTCTAGGGGCGCTGTGATGATATGACGGAAAAAGACGAAAAAACAGTGGGCATGCGCACTTGCTGCAAAAGTTGTAAACAGAGATTGTGATAAAGTGATCATAAAGTGCCGTAATGTGTCCTCGATAATTGTTTGTTCAACTCAGTGGTGATTGAGAAGGATATTTTGCTGCAACAGGGATAGTAGGGTCACTAGCTTCATCAGCACATATGCTACACAGTACGCCGCCATTATTGTTGTCGGTGTTGCCGCGTGTGGCGCATGCCTGTCAATGAAGATATGAAAACTATGACGTAAGCGTATCTGAAAAGTTACAGAGAGCCAGTAATCATGGAGCTGTGTATACGCCATTTCAAAATCTTTCCACTCTGGAACCTGGTTTCAGAAATGATCGTTTACAGACCCCCAAAACGCCGTCTTCGTATGGATGATACGCAGATTCTGCAAAAAATGTATGCGTTTAGACCTCGGTTTGTCTTTGTGTGGATGGGGCCTAACTACAACCTATGACCTTAAATATACAAGGATTTTTGGCTCAAGTTAGAGTTGACATTAGGGCTAAATTTGATAGCCACCTTTTGAAGTGTTTTTGAGATATTGCCTTTAAAAGCAAGGAATTTTATAAGTGACCATGCCATTTGATTTGCTTGCGTTGTTTAGTCTTGGTTCAGTTCTAGTGACTCTCACACATGCTGGAACTAAACTATTATTCTAGTGGAAGCAAATCGAGACCCCTTGTTTTTATATGGACTAGAGCTATGTTCGAGGGTCCACATCAGAGTTCTTTGCACTTTGCACCAGCCCAGCTAAACCAAAATCTTGAATTGGGTTGGTCCGGACCAAAACTGTTAAGACACATTCACACTGGATGCGATGCTCATGGAATATTTTGTTCAAAATAGACCTAAAGACCCTCTCTTGGATCTATGACCTGCATAATCTAATCAAAAAATTCTTGCATCAAATCTGACATGAAAGGCCAATTTTCAAATAAAAGCACAAAATAACAATAAAATACAAAATAATGCTTCCAAGCTGGATATAAACTGAATCATCATACAGTTCAGTCCAGACTTAGACCATATCTATAGGTTAGTCATGTTAGATCCGAACCATGGTCTGGGGGTTCACACTGGCCATTTTGGTCTGAATCTTGTATTGTGACTGACCTACAAACTGACATTTTACATTAGGATGAGGGACAATTAATTAAATTAAATTAAAGAAATGATAATAATTTAATTAATAAATTATTACATTTAGAGAATAATGTAATTGGAAATACAAAAAATTATACTTAAATTTATAAAGTAAAACAAAAACAATTTATATATACATATATATATATATATATATATATATATATATATATATATACATATATATATAAAGACAAATATATTTTTAAAGTAATGGAAGGATTACTGCATCCATTGTGCCTCTTAATGTGATTTCCTCCATACAAAAGCTGTAAAGGTGTCATATTATGCAAAACACAAGATTAATCAGCCACACCATGTATGTTTTTTTTTCATATTTGCATGTTCAGTGTAAGTATGAACACAGCAAAGCGTATCCAAAGGCCAGGGATTAGTGTGATCACTGTGTACTTATCCGTACCGCCTGGTTGGTGAAGGATTGCCTGCAGCTGGGTTTTACGAGGGAGCCGAGAACCAGGCAGCAGTAGGAGCTTAGAATTGCTGAAAGGGATGTGGTTGAGCATCAGGCTGATTTCTTTTGTTTGTTGGTGTTGCACTTGTTTTAATCCGAGCCAGCTGTCACACATGATAAAATAAGAGTTACAATGTGAAAAAAGTAGGTATGAAACAGTTTGGATGATTTGTCCAAAATCACTCACGACAAACATATATAACAACATCATCTTCATAGAGGGTTACTTACTTATAGTCATTATAATATGTACTGACATGCCAGGGATTGTTGATGAGAAAGGAAATTTAAAACCTCTTCAAATGTCAGCTTTTATGATACAATTTACTTTTAAGAAACAGGAGGATGTCAAATTTGGCCATAAAACTCCATTTATCAACTATTGTTCAGAAATGAGCTTGTACAGCACTTGCAATAGGATCATTTTATGCGCCATAAGACACATGAGTTCATCAAGTATCACCAAGGTTGGGAGGGCCTGTCTGGGTAAGAGCATGGCAAAATTAACCAACCCAGTAACCTGTAGAGAGCTGTAAATCAGTTGTATGTGATTAAATACATTTAAAGGCACATCTGAGCTTGCATCCAGACAAACCAGTGTGCCCCGCAGCACCATTTGAGAACCATTGGTCAAAACATACCTGGTAAAGACTTGATAATGGTTAAGTTCATACCTTTATATAGGCATAATTCTTTTTTTAACAGAAAGATTTAGCATCAGCCAAAATGATAGCTTAAACTTGTATCTTATTCCTCTTTCTATCCATCCACAGCTGCTTTCATACCAAGCTTTGTCAGTTTGGGCCAAACTCCCTTTTTGGGAACGCTGGAACATTTTGGCTGATGTGACAGCTCACCAGAGTCCTTAGATATGCACAAGAATTTCTGTGAGCTTTCACACCAGCCAAAATCCACCCAGCTTTCCGAAGAACTGAGCAATCACTGAAGGAAGCAAGCAATCCAGAAAGCAGTGCATTGTGGCTTGAATTTGGCCGAATGCAACAGTTAGCCAGCTTGTGTAGCATTCACTGGCTCTTGTTCTCTGAAGAGATTAAAGTTTGCAAGTCCAAATCTGTCCATTAAGTTTGCCGTTGTCATCCGCACAGCCTTGGGACAATGTAATTAGTTGGAGTCGGACGTCTAATGTGCAACAATTGGGTTGATAATAGGATGGTAGGAGCAATGACCATAGATAGAGGTGGTTGGCTATTTTACATATCATTTCATATCCTCAACAGCACACTGTCCTTCCTTACAACAAAAACATTACCTGGTCTGCTTACTTCGACCTCCGCAACATCAACCGTCTCCAGCCCTCCCTCACTCCTCACAGTGCCTCCATTCTAGTTCACAGCCTTGTCACCTGTCACATCTCCCCCAAAAGTCCCTTCAGAAACTCCAACTCCAACCAAAACTCAACTAAGCTAGGGGCAGGGCCTTCAGTCGCTCTGCCCCCTAGCTTTGGAACTCTCTCCCTCCAGATCTCCTCAACCTGAACTCCATGTCTCTTTTCAAATCTAGACTTAAAACTCACCTGTTTAGGACTGCATTCCCTACTTGGCAATAACATTCTTTATCTTGCCCAGACCTGTCATTGTCTGTTGTGCTTTGCCATTGTTGATTTTATTGTTATTGTTGATTTTATTGTTGTTGTTCTAATCTTCTACATCATTCCCAGTTCCCCAGAAAGTCAACTGGTTCGTCCCAAGCGACCTAACCAACTTCCAAACAACTATGGTGCTTTCAATGTCACTAAAACCACCTTTATTCTCCTTTCAGCTGTGTTGCCGACTCGTAATCAATGGAAGTGTCCCATGAAGTCAGGTTTATCTCCCTAGCTACAAAGCCAACTTCCAAGAACGGATCTATAACGACTTGAACCAGCCGACCTGTAGTCCGTATTGACTGAGCTACACTGCAGCCAATGTCAAGGTAATATGCCATTCTTTATTGTCTTTTTGTGGGCCATATAGAATCAAATCTTCCTTTATTATTCTTTTTTGCCCTTCTGTATATCTTGTGTAATTATTTATTTTTGTTATAATGACTTGGTCTGGTCTAGCCAGGGGGATTTCCAAAGTCCTAAGCCTCTCTTGGCTGGGTTCGGGAATTTGGTTGTAGACTTTGCTTTCCTTTGGCTCCAGTCTTGGGTTTTTTTTGTTGAGATGGAAGGAAAGGGGCTCACTTGTACTCCAGAAGACATCAAAATTTGTTTCCCTATAGTCAGCATATTTGGCCTTGTAGAGGTTAAATAATAGGAAGATGCCACGAAAAGTTGTCAACAATAGCTCTTTCAGGTACGTGGCAGCAGAAAGTTCTTCTTAAAGCCCTGAACTTTCGAAGACCTCAGGGATTTGGCAGGGAAGACCACGGTTATTGCCCTGATCTGCATAAAATTCCAAGTACTGGAAGCCTCTGTGGCACAAACAACAATTTGCCCCAAGAAATGTGAAGTTTCTTGAAGAGAAAGTTCTGGTACTAGAAGTCCTTGGAGCCCTAAAGAGCCTGATGATTTGGCAATAATAAAATGCCAGATTCGTGACACATTGAATCTGACTTAAGGCTGCTCAGACAGGTTGAGACTCTTATCTCCCTTCCTGGTACACCCCTCAGGCCTGAATCTGACGATTACATAATAACTAATTTAGGTTTCTCCTCTGGAGCCTGATGATCGTACTCGTAATTTTTCAGATCAAAACATGACAAACAACATTCACTCCACTCCACCCCAACGCCTCCTCGAGCTTCCAAACAGTTTCCTTCAGATCTCATACGTCAGCTTGATCAGCGAATTTGCCTTTAATTAAATTCAAACCCCCCTCAAACAAACGTCACCGTCTGACGGTTGACTTGAACAACTTCATTACGAGGATCATCAATCAAAAATCAGGTTGAAATATCACGTGGCGACAGCGCAGTTTAACTCGGTGATTACATCCCGCTAATGAGAAAATAAATGTTGGCCTGCGTCTGGATGGAAAAATCAAGGCCCGAGTGTGGCCAGGCGGCTGGGACGACGCTCCACTTCTCCGAGCTGACATTTATAATCAAAGGCTGACATCTGTCACCACTCCCCGAGGGGCCTTGTCTGTTGTGATTACAGTTCAGATGACGCCTATTTGCATAATAAGTTGACTGCATGGCTTTTCTGGACATTTTCTCTTTATGTTCTTATTGACAATCAATGCTTTATTATGCACCTTGAAACGCACCAGCTGAATCAGGTGTCTCATCTCCTGATTATTGATGACGTGTCTGATTATAGCCATTTTGACGAGGCCGCCATGTGGAGATGGGCTGAATGGTATGCCTGGAAAATGAGGGAAAATTATAGAGGGAACGGCGACAGCCTTGTCCTCTGGTATTTTCTAAATACCAAGAGGTCAGCGTAATTTCGTGCAGACCACATTGGCAAATGAGGTGTGAGTGAGGAATGTGGGTGTGCATTCCACAACAAAGGGATGAAAATGGATCAACAACTGGCGGTCAATGCAGTAAGTGATCCAATATGTCTACACTCACCGCCCAGTGTCGGAAAATGCTTTGAAGGATGAGTGATACACTAGTCTCAGTTATTGAAGAAACCTCCTTTGACATGTTGTTTTCCAGTGTTGCTTGTTCTCCTTCATACTTAAGCACCTTCTTACTGTCATAGTCCTACTGCAGAGTAATAGCTGGTACACTCTGATCGTCCTGCATGATGGATCTGGCATCTTCTTGGTGCTCTCAACCCTGACCAAATCTGTGACTCCACCTGTTAAGATAGAGCCCTAAAGTCACAATAAACCTCCAGCATGCCTTATTGTTCCATAGTGTAAATCAACATGTTTTATAATGTCTTCTAATATATTACATTTGTCTCAGAATTCTGATTTTATTTTCCTCCCAAAATGTTCAATTTAAATCTAAGGATGTTTTCACACCAACCCTATTTAGTGCGTACCAAAGAAGTTTTGGGCCAGGGTTTGGTACATTAGTCGGTCCGAGACCTCCATGAAGGGGAGGTCTCGATCCGCTCCATCTCCCTACATTTGGTGCGGTTTCACTGGTGTGAAACAAAGTGGTCCGAACGATCTACTTTTGATGCATTATGGGTATTGGAAGCACTGAATTATGGGTAAAATCCTTCATTATTTACTTCCTGTTAATCCCGCGGTTGAATCTTTTGCTTACTCAATTTGTTGATTTGTTTATTCTGGTTGAGGATTACGATGATTTACGAGGGTCCAGAAGGTCGCTGATGCCGTCTCAAAAACGATAAAAAAACACATTTGAAGGAAAATGTAGAAGAGAGCGAAACATAAACATTGCTTGTTTGGTGTAGGAAACGGTTACCATGGTAGCCTCTTCTTTGTTCTCCTCCGTAGCAGGTTTGATAACTAGTTATGTGCATATCACCCCCTGCTGTTTCAAACTGAGTAAATACACAAGTGGTCCCACGGATGGTTCGATGTTGCAAGCGTGAATGCAAGCCAGCGGGAGAGGGGGAGGGGGGTGAACCGCGCCGCAGTACGGTTCGAAGCAAGTGGGCCAAATGTGAAAGTGCCCCTGAAATATAAAATTGAATCTCCACATTTTGATTGTTTTACCCTTCAGAATACTTAAAATTTAACCTCAGAGTTTCTATTTTTGCATCCCCAATAAAATATGCAACCTCAGAATATTCCAGATGGATAAGTGTCCGGTAATATCATGATGACATTAATCCTGACCAATCCTTGACTTTGCTTGTAACAATGGAGCCCTAAATTTGCAGTGAACCTCCAACTTGCCTAATTGTTGCCTCTTATTATTGGTCAATTTTCAAACATATCTGGTTAAGCCTGAGGTTTGAAAGCCATCAACATTCAAATTAGAAATATACAGTTCTGCAGCACATTGTTGGCCTAGAACAGTGAACCACCTGTTTCGACAGAGGGTACTCAAGCACAGCCCGACACACTCTGTGCTTGCCTAACCCTAATCCCAACCTCAACCCTAATCGTAACCCTGACCTCAGTAGACAACCCAAGGAAATGAAGGCGCTTTGTCAGAAAGGTGCAAAGCAGCTGGCTTACTCCTCATCCACAACACATCTGCAGGCCCATTTGTTGGCCTTCCACTTTGGTGTGATTCTTGGTTAATTGAGTTCGATTCCATTAATAGCTGAGCCACTAGGATTCGTTTACATGTCGGAGGTGTGGCTTTTTGGAAACAGCTCCCCATGAAACTTTAATTTTCCCCTTCCTGCTGAGCACCTACAAATTTCCAGCCAATTACCAGCCACTTGAATTCCCCGCACCTTTCTTGGAGGTGCCTAAATTCTGCCATTAACATGCTGGTTCATGTAATTACAGGGTGTCCCACTGAGATGGCACTTTCCTCTAGTGGGCTCCAACTTTCTCTCTTAATAGAAAAGTCTTCAGTCAAAATGGTGGTCAGGTCCCAAGTCGTTCCAGTCACAAAGTTTTAGTCGCAACTATGGTCTTTAATGTTGCCTGTTTCTTTGTGCTTCTGCCAAGAGCTTAAACAACACATCCTGAAACCCCTTCCTGCTTTGAAACCTTTCTTTTGGGACCTTGCTGATGTAGTATGGCAACCTTGTGTATGCCATGGAGTATGGCCTGTTGCTGTGAAGCCATCTTCCAGAACTTTTGGATTGGTAGCAGAGTTTGGGTGATCCTCAGCCAAATGTAAGTCTTCAACAAAGCTTTTTCTGTTACAGTTGCAGCTGTGTATTCACCTTTATATGAAAATGATTAGCATTAGCACCTAAAGTCAACTCTCTAAAATCCCTGACTTTGATGCTAGCTTAAAAACAAATGGCAACCACTCCAAATAATGATTGGATTTAGCCTTCTCTGCTTTTGCTCATTTAATATTGAGCAGATTTGATTGATAAAAGAGCATTTGTATTCCAAAAGCATCCTTTAGCCACTACCAAAGCTGAACTGAGTATACGTAGAAAGAATCCTCAGTCCAAGGGTTCTGCTCGCGTCAGCATCTTCTAACCTTGTCTTAAATGAGCGTGTTAGCATGCCGATGTAAGCATTTAGCTCAAGGCACCACTCTTATTTCAAATAAAGCCTTCTAAAGCAGGGTGCACACCACGCATTGGCTACAAGGGCAACCTGTTTGATATTCCAGCATCCAAACCGTCATTTGTCTCATTGTTATTCATTGTGTTTGAGATTTCAAGGATGTTTTTTTTTTTACCTGTATATACAGCCAAACAATCTCCTCCAAAAATATCATCCTCATACCTCTATGCTATAAATGACATCCTTTCTTACGCCTCACAGTGTAGCTATATTTCAAATGCATTGGAAAGCCTTGGCTGAGGTAGTGAATAGCAGTAATACCGCCGTCGCTGGATCAGCTCTTTGTGAATGCACAGCAACATTTCCATGCTGAACACCGCTGGGTTCCCCCCTCATCAAATATATTACCCCTGCATCCCTCCTCCTTAGCACCACACTGCGCTATTGGCTATTTATAGCACAAACATATTGATCACTCTCTGCACCACCCTCTATCACTCTGTCCAGAGTGAGAGCACGGAGGAGGGCCGGAGCACTTTATGGCCCTCCATGTGAGAGGGTGTGTGCGTGCGTTTATGGGCCGGGAGGCTGGGGGGATTGTCAGCGTTTGTGTGTATGTACAGTATGTGTGTGCTGCCGGGATGCTCGGGGAGAAGGACTGCCCTGTAATTCAGTTCCAGACAGAGTTAACTCTGATTAAACAGCCTCATGGGGCTATAAAATCCCTGGATATAAAAATAGGAAAAGCTCACCACCACTGCTGTGATATGGAAATAAGCCTCGGCAGCAATGGCGCCACTTGGTTGCTTTACAGACATGGCAAAAAAACACAAAAACAGGCCTTAATTATTCATCAAACAGGCCTCATTTCCTCTCATTAATAAGCAAAAATATATGAAAATGTATACATGGCTTGAGGGAAAGTATGTCACACCCCGCTACAGTGTGAAAAAACATTCTGGTTCAAATATACACAGATTTCTGTACCATTTAATCATAAAAAGTCAAATGCATTTTATACTTAAACATTGAATTATAAAGGATTTGCAGTCGGAGTTTAGGAAAGCCATCTTGTGTTGATTTGTTAACCCCAGCAACTCTGTTTGCTATACATATATCTAACGTCTTGATTTGTATATTAAATAATAAGATGTGGTTGGAAAGATAGCTAATAACCCTTTGACTTTTGCAGCAAATTATTTGTTGTGGCTTCATTTAGCAACATTACAGATTTTTTTTTTTTCAGATTACCTAATCAGAAAGCAGATGTGCAGGTCAACCAGCCGGTTGACTTGCCTGTTCAGAATTATCTTGGACATGAATGGATTTATTTTATTTCTGGAACACATTTTTTTAATGTAGATAGTTAGCCCATGACTCCATTATCTGAGGAAACATAGTTATTTTTTATGGTACCTTCAACTAAATTATGATAGTTCGAGCATCTGTAAATATGTGAAGCAATGCAGCAACGATTCATTGTCGATTTTCTTTTTTAGTTCTCAAACACTTACATTCATGTAAGCAGCGCCACCCGGTGGATACATATTGGTGTTACAAAGTCTATTGAGAGAGGTGAGTAAGGAAAAACAGATAAAGATTGGCTTTCAGAGTATGGTGGCAAAAAGTCAACCGCACGGTTACAATGCCAGTCAAAGGGTTAAGGGTATAATAACAACCATAACATAATTAGTAACAGCTATAATGATTATAAAGTGGAGTTGACTGATGTTGGTAGTCATGGTTACAGTTACATTTTGTACTGTCTGGCACAAACCTCCTATCTCCAAAAAAAGCTTAACTGCTCAATAAAAAAAATATATGATTGTCCCTGGTTTTACATTATTTTGAAATTTGATTTGTTCAAATGTTTTCAAAACCTTATCTTCAACATGGAAGGTGACCATTGGCACTGTTTTGTAAGAAAAAAATAAAAATGAATTGGAGATAAGAGGTTTCTATCTGTAAGCGATAACATATTTAATATTTGCATGAACTACCATGTGCCACACGCAACTTTAATTATAATGGAATATGGCTAAAAAAGGTTAGATATTGACAACTGTAGTTGTTAGGGCTATGCAGGTACATGCCAACAATCCAGAGCAAGCTACAAGACAAAAACATGATTGAGTTGAAGGGAAACAAAGGACAAAGGCAGGAATGGGAAACAGTGTTGGAGAAATAGAGCCAATTCTAAATGGTTCGCAGTCTGAGTTCAGGAAAGTAGGATGGCCATCTTGCCTTGGTTTGACAACCCTAGCATATCAATTAGCTACAGTGGAGGAAATAAGTATTTGACCCCCCGCTGATTTTGAAAGTTTTCATACTAAGAAATAAATGAAGAGTCTCTGATTTTTATGGCAGCTTTATTTCAACAGTGTTAGAAAGGATATCAAGAAAAAAATTGAGAAAATTACATGAAATGAAAAATAAAAATTAATTTGCATTTCATTGAGGGAAATAAGTATTCGACCCCCTAGCAAAACATGACTCAATACTTGGTGGCAAAACCCTTGTTGGCAAGCACAGCAGTCAGACGTTTCTTGTAGTTGCTTACTAGGTTGGCACACACATCTGGAGTAATTTTAGCCCACTCCTCTCTGCAGATCATCTCCAAATCCTGGAGGTTTTGAGGCCGGCGTTTGGAAACTCGAAGCTTCAGGTCTCTCCATAGATTTTCTATGGGATTAAGGTCAGGAGACTGGCTAGGCCATTCCATGACCTTGATGTGCTTCTTATGGAGCCACTCCTTTGTTTCCTTGGCTGTATGTTTTGGGTCGTTGTCGTGCTGGAAGACCCATCCACGACCCATTTTCAGTGTCCTGGCAGAGGCAAGGAGGTTGTCACTCAAGATTTTGCGATACATGGCCCCGTTCATCTTCCCGTCGATGCGGTGAAGTCGACCCGTCCCCTTAGAAGAGAAACACCCCCAAAACATAATGCTTCCTCCGCCATGCTTGACAGTGGGGATGGTGTTCTTGGGGTCATATTCAGCATTTCTTCCTCCAAACTCGAGTTGAGTTGAGGCCAAAGAGCTCGATTTCGGTCTCATCTGACCACAGCACCTTCTCCCAGTCTCTCTCGGAGTCATTAATATGTTCATTGGCAAACTTGAGGCGGGCCTGGATGTGAGCCTTCTTGAGCAGAGGGACCTTGCGCGCACTGCAGGATTTTAAACCATTGCGTCTCAGTGTATTACCAATGGTTTTCTTGGTGACTGTGGTCCCAGCTGCCTTGAGATCATTAACCAGCTCCTCCCGTGTAGTTCTAGGCTGATCTCTAACCTTTCTCATGATCAGTGAGACCCCACGGTGATATCTTGCATGGAGCCGGGCCTAGGTCGATTGACAGTCATGTTGTACTTCTTCCACTTCCGAATAATAGCACCAACAGTTGTCACCTTCTCATTCAGCTTCTTACTGATGGTTTTGTAGCCCATGCCAGCCTTGTGTAGGTCAACAATTTTGTCCCTGATATCTTTAGACAGCTCTTTGGTCTTGCCCATGGTGGAGATGTTGGAGTGTCTCTGAGTCTGTGGGCAGGTGGCTTTTTATACAGGTGACAATTTGGGACAGGTGTCTCTCATGAAGGTAATGACTTCACTGAGGTTAGGAGTGAGTCAATGGTCTGTGGGAGCCAACATTGCTCATGGTTGGTAGGGGATCAAATACTTATTTCCCTCAATGAAATGCAAATTAATTTTTATTTTTCATTTCATGTAATTTTCTCGATTTTTTCCTTGATATTCTTTCTAACACTGTTAAAATAAAGCTGCCATAAAAATCAGACACTCTTCATTTATTTCTTAGTATGAAAACTTTCAAAATCAGCGGGGGGTCAAATACTTATTTCCTCCACTGTATATACACTTCTATCGTCTTTATTGTATATTAAATCCTAATACATGGCTGTGAAGTTGGGCATTATGGCTAAACAACTACCATTACATTATGATAAACAGCTATCATAATTATAAGGTGGAAACGACTGTTGAATGGTGTCGTTAATATTGTTGCATTTTCCATATGCAACACTATTTTTTATCAGAATCATCTGACACCCTTATCATACTAATTTGTGTCTTGTTTTACATTAAAAATGACATTTAAAAAAACACTCTTGACAGTATTGTAGACAGTAGATGGTAAATCCTTGAACTCCTTCAACTATTGTACTGTTTGCTCGCAGAGTCGAAAGTGGCGAAGCTCACCCAATCCTTGCTTGAGCCTGTCCCATCAGCTGTTTGTAATTAACTTGTTCATTTTTGGAAAGCTCCAAACAGGCGTTTTTCGAGCATTACTCAATGTTCATACGTTTTTGTTGTCCCTGTCCCTGTCCCAGCTTTTTTGGACATGTTGCAGGCATGATATTCAAAACGAATGTCCAAGCTTCATCCTGATTCTCTGTTGAAATCACAGTCCTTTCTTTATTCCATAAATAAAGCTGAGGATTCTAGACTTGACTTTACTTGTCTGTCTGATTAGCAAAACAATGGCTTGTCCCAAATCCCCGACTGATCGGATCCTGGTTTGTTCTGGTCCTTTTTCCTGCTGCCTTGACTCCCCCATAAAAGACGCCATGCATTTTTATAGAAACACCTCGGGTGAAGTTTAGGTAAAAATAAAAATCATCTTTATCCCAGATTCAACCCAAAAATCTGCTCCAACCTCGCACTCACTGCTTCCTCAGAATGTTCCCAACCAAGCTTGCATTATTTTTAGCATTAGCATCACAAGACGACATGATCATGATTGACACATCACCCTTAAGCAACCGTGTAAGTCCTTTGGTTTTTGCCAGGTTTGCAGCGTTTGATTTTCACACATTCTCCTGCCTCCTCTCTCAGGTTTGCTCGGCATGAGTCAGAGAAGCTGTCACTACCTGCCAATCAGAGAGGGAATTTATAGCTGCCCAGTATGTTGTGATGTAAGGGTCAGTTAAGTTAAAATGACCATTAACCTCCTCTACATGTCAGCGGCTTGGCGGATATGAGTTGATAATCCAGGAAAGGAAAATGAATTGTTGATGGAAGTGAAAGACAGATATAGAGTGGATGCCAGCGTCATTGCTATTTTCACCCCGATGTGGTTGCTTTTTTTCATGCAGCCTGCCCACGTCATCCAACTGTCAAACGGCTGTGTGCCCAGGTTAGCACCCAGGGCCATGCTAGTCATGTATTTGTACTATTGCACTGCTGTCGTCGTGTTGCAGTAAAAATAAAAACAAAAAAGTAGGTCAGCACGACGTTTATTCAAAAAAAGAAAAAAATTGCAGTTCCCCAAGTGTCCACTTGAGGCTAATGCCCAAAGTTCCTCAGTTTTCTTTGAAAACCATATGAAAATGCAAGAGTTGAATCTCTGATCATATTAAAGCCTTTATTTGTTTATGTTTTGGCTAACAGCTCTGCATAATTACAGGCATTGCAGTTGTGATGGACAGAGAAGTAATTGTTGCAAATAATTTTAAAAATATATATTTTTTAACTATTTTTATTAGGGAAAGAGAACAAAGCAAACAACAAACACATCACATGACAGTGCTAGATCACACGCTAGTAAGGAGCTAGAAATCAAAAGGAGAAATAGAAATAAGATAGTTCAGCATTAAAACTAGACCGGAAAATAAAAGAATATATAAAAACAGTGAAAAGAAAAAAAAAGTAACTATTAATTATGAACCTATGGGAAAATAGGTAACTGATTAATTATTGATGTAATTTATTGGTTGATTTATGATGCAATATCTGAATATGTTAAAAACAAAGAAAAATGTGTGAAGTTATGTTGTAGAGATTTCTAAAAGGTAATTTAAGAGTTCCAATTTCTATAGAATTTGTCAGAACAGCCCTTGCAAACCAAATTATGAAGGCAGCTAGTTTAAAGTGACGTCGATGGGGTATGGCTTGAACAAAAATAAACCAGCAAAATGATCAAATTGTTTGTATTTAAACATTTGCAGTTAAAAGTATGAGTATATTTTCTCCCAAGGATCCAATAAAATATGATAAGAAATGAACCCAAATTCCAATAACGCTTGGGCATTGTTAAAGTGACATTTTTAGCCTTATGTAGGCAGGACATTTACGAAACTAACTTTTGCATTATTATTTATTTATTTATTTTGCAAATATCCATTAACAGTCCTTGAAGATGATAGACTGGCAGCACAAGTTGCTCCAAAACCTGTACGTAACATTCAGTGTAAATGGTGCCTTCACACATGTGCAAGTTACCCATGCCATGGGCAATAACACTTTGCCAAACCATCACAGATACTAGCTTTCGACTTTTAGTCTGAATAGTCCTTTTTCTCTTTGCCCCAGAAGACACTACATCCATGATGTCCAAAAACAGTCCGAAATGTGGACTCAGACCACAGCAGACTTTTTCCGCTTTGCCTCGTAGATGAGCTGAGGTCCAAAGAAACAGGACCTATTTCTGGGTGTGGTTGATATTTGGCTTTGGCTTGTATGGTAGAGTTGAACTTGATTTTGTAGACGTAAAGGTAGACTGTGTCAATGTGTTCCTGAATAGTTCCTGAGCCCACATGGTGAAATCCTGTACAGAATGATGAAGCTTTGGGATCAAAGGTCACAGGCATACAATGTTAATTTGACCTTGTTGCTTTTGTACAGGGGTTTCTTTAGGTTCTCTGAATCTTTTGATGGTATTATGGACTTTAGATGACGCAACCCTTCATTTGTTTGCAATTGTCTGTTGAGAAACATGTTTTTTTTTTATGTTGTTGGTTCAGTTGTTTCTTGCTTGTAAATGACACCCAATCACAGATGTTCCCAATTAACCTGTTCACCTGAGGATTGCCCCAAATAGGCATTTCTTAATATTTAATATTCCTTTCCAGTAATTTGCTCCTGTCCCAGCTTTTTTGGAACACATTTCATGCATAAATTTAAACTTAGTGAATATTTGAAAGACTTTTTCTGCCACAAAGAGAGGAAATTTAGAACTTATTGACCATAACTTTCTATTTCGTCTACATGAATGTCGAAAATGTGATATCAAAAATGTTCAAAGATGGAAAATACATTGTGGACAGATTTGCTACCCTTTTGTGCTCTTTTGGCTAATAAAAGCCACAAACTTTAACCACAGTAAAAACATATAGGATCATTATTTTTTCCGACTTTTTACCCCCAAGTCTCTTCATCAAGCTCAGTTCTGATCAAAACTATTTTTTTGTTATTTTAAATTATGGATTTTGACCATTTAAATGCCAGTTTCTTTGGTGATTTTGCTACATCGTCATAGCTGCTTTCAAAAAACGTGGTAATATTGAGAATCAATTGACGGTAAAACTTAACCCTTTCATGCACAAATTATTAAATCACAAAGGAATAGTATTTTTAGCGTATGTTTTTACTTCAAACAAGTTAAAAATAATGTTCTTTTTTTCAGTTATATTTTCAGGGAGTAATGCATCTGTCCACTTCACCATGCATCATTGGTATAAATAGTAAGTTAGTGGAACTAAATACAGATCCACAAACACATCTTTGGCAAACTTTAAAGAGTAATACAAGTAAAAGAAAATTCTGAAGTATGTGTGTATTACTGCTGCTTAATTAAACTATCACTTGTTAATAGCACCAAAATTTAAACTAAAAAATACACAATTATGTAAAATCTAAGTACAGATGTAATGCCAAATCTGTCCTTTGTTGGTTGTTTTTGATTTATGATGCAATATCTGAATATGTTAAAAACAAAGAAAAATGTGTGAAGTTATGTTTTTATAAAATTTGAAACAAGTGTTCGGGAGTTCCCAACCTGAAATTTGTGCATTGTACTGCAACCTAAAAAGTATAAAATTTATTTCAAATATCCGTCTACTGTAGTGGACATCATGCATGAAAGGGTTCAAATGTGATGCTGTGCCAAATAATAAATGCACAAAAGCCGAATGTTTTTTACTAATCTCTTTACATATCCAAGAGTGTGACAGCACGTAAAAAAAATCCAGCCTCTGATCATTTTTGCATCGTAAATCGGTCATTTTTTGTGGGGTTTTTTCACCAAATCAGTGGTATCACCGATGAAATTTAAAGGTTTAAATCCATAAATCGAAATGATAAAAATTAAATAGATTTTATTTGGGGCTGAGATTGATGAAGCGATCTGAGTAAAAAATAAAAAAATAAAATCTGTTTAAAAAGCCTATTTAGGTGTAAAGGATGTGTTTTAACACAGTACCCAAAGGTTAAATCTTTACATCCTCACCAAAAAAATCTGTAATTTTTGCTGTTAAACTCACAAACATCAGACATGAATATGTTCTTTCTTGCTTTTCCACAAATGGATGGATACATTTCCATATTTTCTACAAAAAAGTAGAAATCTATTGCACACATGCTTCTTCATTTCTCTAAATGACCAAGAATATGTTACAGAAAATGCCCCGGATCGAGCGTTCAGCAGAACATTGTAATCCCCCTGTTTGCCGTCACATCTGGAGCTGTGTCATCAGGTTCGATAATCAGAAAATGACAGCGGCGCTCACACTCCTATCTTTTCTGTAAATATGTTTCTCCGAGCATGTGGAGATTGTGATTGCAGAAAAGCTGGAAAATCCGCTCGGAGGGTTTTCAGGGGGGCTATGACAAAAGGGCTTGTGGGTGTTTATCGAGCTGTCCAAAAACCACAGTGTGGACCAAAAGCCAGGCTTGGTCTTTGTGTTTGCCTTGAGTGGATCCAACATGGCAGCTGTCTGGCTGCGGGGATTTCCATTATGGCGTACCCGCCCCGGCAATGGTCTGTTCACCCTGCTGCTGCTGGCAAACGATGCAACAGTATTCAGTGCTGTACTAACACACTGCAGAGTGGCCTTTATCCTCCGGCTTTGAGACTTCTACATTCAGCCTCTGCCCTTTATGCAACCCTTAATTCCAAAAGAGTTGGGACGTTAAATGGCATGAGAGTGACAACAGAATACAACGATTTGTACAATGGTTTCAGTTTACGTTTAAGGTACATATAAAAAGAATTTTGTTCCTTGAAAACTGTCAACCTAAGTTGGAACAGGAGTAGGGCTGAACGATTTGAGAAAATAATCTAGTTGCGATTTTTTTCCCCAATATTGCGATTTACTCTGCAATTGTTTTAATGTTCCTCATCTTATGTATTCTTAAACAAACATAAGCAGTAGATCTTTCTATAGTAAAACCAATATGACATTAAATCAATCTAAGGATAAAAGATTTGAGAAAAAGTGGAGAAGTGAAGAACAGAAGCAAAATAGGTATGAAATTGTAAAAACTGGGTAAAAATGGCATGAAAGCGGAAAAAGGTTAATAAATAGGTGCAAAATAGGTATGAAATTTCCAAAAAATTGGCAAAAAAAATCCAAAAGTGGCTAAGAAAAATTGATTATGGCAGCATAATTGGGAATTAAATTTGAAATCAAATTTCAAAAGCCATGTAAAAATTCCAAATATGGTTCTGACAGTGGCCAAAAAAAAAGACGAGTGGGGGCAAAATAGGCATAAAGTTGTAAAACCTGGGTTAAAAAAGGTAAAAATGGTCCCAACGTGGGAAAAAAGTGTATGAATAAAGGTAAAAAAATAGGCATGAAATTGCAAAAAACTACATCACAATGCCAAAATGTTCAACACATTCTGGGCTAAAAATATTGAACCTTCTGTGATTGCGATTTAATCTAATTTGCAATTAATTGTTCAGCCCTAAAGAGGAGCATGTAACCCTGAGTTTCCACTCTCCTAACTGCTTAAGAATTGAAAGTGAAGGTGCTTTCCATTTTTTCTTGACATACATTTCAAATTTCCCAACATAGCTGTGGTTCTTATATCATATTTTCCCCTGTTTTCTCCATTATGTGATGGAAAACCAACCAAAACAAATTATTTGTTGGTAAAACAATTTGTGCAATGTGTGCAAATTGTGTTCCTTCCTGTTCATTTATCATCATTTCAGGTTTTATTTCAATTACGCAGTTGGAAGCAGATTAAATTGATAATTTTGACATTTTGTTAACCTGAAAAATGCAAATTTTATATTTCAGAATCGATAATCTCGAAGCACCACCTCTCTTTGAGACCACATTTGCTGTTGTGCCATCAGCATTGTGAGGAAAATTACCATTCAGGTACCTTGAATGTCCATTTTATAGCCTATTTTGATGGGTAGAACTTCCTGTGAACATACTACTGCAGTGCGGTAGTCTTCTACTTCTACTGAAGATAAGAAACTATCGTCCCACCTTCTCACCTTCTCAGAGCATCATTCCCATTCTGCAGATCCAGTGGAGGCCAGTGTCCATGAGCTAAATTGGCTATTTGCTTCTAAAGGCCATTCACTAAAAGTTATGATAAACCTAACCTAAATTAGAGTGCTCTCCCGTCCTTATATTTTCTTTCTAACTTTTAACAGTTTGGGCGGCACTGCCATATAGGTGCAAGTTACCCATGCCAAGGGCACTAATACACCCCCAGGCAATCATAGATGCTCCTATTTTTGTTTTTCTAGAAATATAAAATGTGTGCTCCTATTAAATAAATAGATTTCATTGTTCTTAATATTCATTTAGGGCTTTGTTTTTAATGTTTGGTGTTGACTTTACTTTGAAAGGTCATATGTTTTTTTTTTACGCCTCTTGTGTGTTTTAAATGCGTAGAGTACTCCTTTGCACAAAGTTAAAGTCAGTGGTATCGGAACTTCTCCCTTTTCCCCTCTTTTCGGTGTCAGTACCTGCTGAAAACAGCTTGATCAGCCACCTCCCTAGAATGGACCCTCCAGTGTGATGTCATACCATTGTTTCATCAGCAGTACAGGCCTATGAGATCAACAGGCTCAAGCTAGGAAGCCCAGGAAGTTGTTTACATAATCCTTAAGTGTCAATGTTAATAGGTCAATACCATGCTTCGTAATCAAGTTTGGGCTTTTTCTGATCTCCATTCAAAAAGATTTACACATCTTGCAAAGTAAGGCTGCCTACAGCGTCATACTCTGAAAATCAGATGAGCTCTGAAATAGTGTCCCACCATTTTTTGGCCCTGGAATAAAATTAAAAATGTCATTTTATCTTTGAATTCAGTTTGAAAACTTAACATACTCTGAATGTGCTGCACTTAGTTAAGTTCAGGTGATTGAAAGAAACACAAATTACTGTGCTCTGTTCTGATTTTCATTTAATTTACCAACTCTTATGAAGGGCGCCTATCAATGATGTCTCCTTTTTTAGTGTACACCATCAAGAACCAAGCACTCCTGATTCCCTGAAAGCTCCACGTGTAAAGAAAGATAAATAAACCAACCTTGAGCCTTTCACTGCACCACACAGGAAAGCTGTTAAACCCAGCAAACAAGATATTTCTGCATACTGACGCATATTTGTTATCCTCACTTGGCTGCGTTGCATAATATTTGCATTTTTTAAAGGTCTTATAGCTTGATTTACATCCGTGCATCCTCTTCTATCACAGCTGTTTGTCCTTTCATATCCTGTTTGACAAATAAAACTGTTTATTGAAGAGAATATCAATCAGTGAGGACTGTTTCTCTTTCTATTTGATTTGTAAAATTAATGAATAAGATAATTCAGTTTTAATAAGTTTCAACAGGGGAATCCAGTCAATTACTTTCCAGGAAGAGTCTTTTACAAACTGTGAATTTATTATGTGAAAATAAATTAATAGAAAGGCTTTGGCTTAACAAATGATGCTAGTTTCATGTCTCCAATGAATTGTGATCAGGGTAATTGATTTTCATTGTGAGCATTTATTGCATTTGTGATATTATTGAAAGAAATGTTTGAATCTGTACAGACTAAGGATGCACTGAATATTCGAATATATTCGGCCGAATAATGCAAAAAAAGCCATATTCCGCCTTCGGTGGAGTGAGGTAATAGCAAGACCGAACAGTACCAAGTGACGCAATGGCAAAATCGACGACGTCATTGCGTGTGACCGTGGCTCAGCAGACTAATGCTGCGTTCACACTGCACTCTACTTGTACTACCTCGGCGATCACTCTCCATGCAAAGTCAATGTACAACCGCGATGGGGCGGGGCTAACCCTCCCACGATGCGACAGCCGCGTACAAGACGATCACTTCACTCGTCGCGCGATGTCAAAGTTAAAAAAAAGTTGATCTATTCAGGCGATGTCGTGTGTGGTTGTGCAGCATCAGCCAATCAGCGGTGTGTGTATGTGTGACGGTACCCGAGACAGACAGTTATTCATCTGGACTACAGGGCAGATGAGTTCCGTCTAGGCGGAACTAATCTCAGTGAGGACATTAGTTCCGCCTAGACGGACCGCGGTAAACTCACAGATAATGCTGCTGCAGGGCATCAGCCGCAGTGTTTTGTGTTTGATAAGTGAGTGAAAAGGATACAGCTTGAATAATGTCCGCTTATACATCCTATTATATGATATATGAAATGATCGCGGTGAAAGTCGAGTGGACGTGACGTCACCGAGCGACGGCCGGTGACCAAAATGAGGTATTCATGGACGCGCGACGCTATGTCACTGGGCGACGCGATTTTTGTCGCTGGGTCACTTGCGGTGTGAAGGCAGCATAAGGCTGTCAGTTTTCCTAAAAATCAAACTCGAACGGTTTTCAAACATGCACCCAAATAATCTAAGATATTCGATTACCCCCCACCACCACTACCACCCCACCCCAGTAAAGGACAGAGACTCTATTATCTGCACTTTCGGTAAACACCCTGCCGAAACAAACACATTCACATGGGGTTAAATTCTTGATGAAGCGACGCTGCACTCGGCCGTATAACTTGGATGAAAAGCCAACGGCTGACCCGCATATAAGTGGAGGACGAGTGACTTAACTGTATTTCACAGAACGCACAGCCTGGTCTTTTCTTAAGTTTGCCAACAACGGTGTAGAACCAAAACTACTTCCACACAGCTCTCTTCGGAACATTCAGAGGTGTTAATGTCTGCTCGGAGTGGAAACTCTTTGTTTACTGAGGTCAAGAGAGCAGCGCCCTCTGTTGGATGGAACGGTCCACTGCTCCAGTCGCCCTGATGTGCCGCCACACTCAATATTTTACATTCAAATATTTATTTTACAAGTCAGCTACGGATATTTATTCCCATATGAGATCGGTTATTTGAATATCGAATATAAAGTGACAGTCCTAAAGCAGACTTGTGTCAAAAGGACAATTATTTATTTGTTGGTATTATTGGTTTATTGGTTTATCCACTTAAATGCACATTAGTGTTTTTCTAATGCATGTTTTGTTTTGTTTGAAGACTTAATATGAATGAAAAACTTTGTTGTGCTTTCTTCGAGAAGCAAAGGCTACTGGAATATTACAAAATGTCAGAATATTCACTAAACAATTACTTTCTTTTAAAAAACATGTGTAAAAATGTGTTCTAACCTTTTTATGCACTATAAAAAAAATATAGTGGAACTACTTTGCCTCCGCATTGGATATTCGCCAAGCGTTTATATTTTATATGGCTTCGGTCACAAATTTTCATTTTAGTGCATCCCTAGTAGAAACAATGAAGACAAATGATTAATTTATATAAAATTTGAAACTAGAAAGATCATATTGGAAGTATGAAGTGTGAAAGTAACAAAAAGGAAATTATTAAAATGCATTTCTGATGAAAAATGCTAAAAAATGTTATGGGATTTGACCAGTTTGATGGTAAAGATAGAAGCTAATTAATCATTTAACTTTTCCAGAATTTATTATTTATCATTTGTTTTCATTATTATTATTATTATTATTATTATTATTATTATTATTATTATAACTGTTTAATTTAACTAACAGAACCATTGTCCAATGTGATGTTTCATACATATATACATATATGTGTATATATATATATATATATATATATATATATATATATATATATATATATATATATATATATATATATATACATAGATATATATATACCATACCTTAGCCTTACTTAATAGACCTACAACTGTAATGGTATATCATTTTTCTGTCAGCAGTTCAAGCCTGTTTTGCAGAGCCCAGCCTCCTTCAAAGCTTTTTAGAAGCCCTAAATTTGTTGGCGTGACCCCCTAAAATGATAGTTTAATTGCTTGATTGATTTATTAGCACTCAGGCTATTTTAAATTGGGAGGCCTGCGAGCAAAAGCTTCCAAATCCTGTATTTTCATGCCTCATATGAGGCTTCATCTGCTGCAAAATGCCACAAAAATGTAAATGATCCATAAATAGTGCATTCTTTGGATTGCATTGGATTGCGAGTGAGCCCATCCAGCGTCGAGGCCGGTGTTGCACATCACACGCTTCTCTTCCATCCAGCATAGGAGCTGTTGTTGGCTGGAGAGAGGTATTCTGTACAGCAGCTGCAATACAGCCAAAGGGGTTGCCTTTAGTGCTTTAGCTTTAATCCCACAGGAGCAACTTGTTGCCAGGAAAGATTTTAAAGGATTTCTGGCCATGTGACCACTCTCTCTGCCCGTCGTTTGGGAGCTTTGCCAATCAACATTAACCAGAAATCGGAGGAGTGAGTCAGCACCCTTGGTTTGCCCCTGTGTGCATGCAGGCGGAGGACTGGCCGGGAGCCAGCGTCTCGGGCCAAGTGCGTAGGTTAGGAAGCTATTCCGCTAAAATGTAGGTACAGCTATAGCTGGGGAAAATAAGGGAGAGATTAAAGTGTATGAGATCACATCCAGATTGTTTCACCTGCTTTGCTATCATTTGTTGCTCCATTATCTCTTTCCGGCCTTATCTTCTGTTTGTGTTTCCAGCCTTCCTCTGCCCCTTTTGTCATGTCTGTCTGGGTCTTTATGTTAATCCCCGACTACAGTCAATATGGAGTGTTTGTTCATCATGCAGTTCCCCGGGTTTACCCCTGGAAGCATTCGAGCTCCTGCATGACTGGATTCCGATAAGCAGCTTCACATACGGGGGACATGTTTCTCCTCTGATTCTTGAGATGAAAAATATGTTTTCTTATCCTGACCCCTGGTCCTGCTCCATTTACACGAACTGTGATTATGCATGGATGCAGATAAGGTATCACCCCAAGCTAAACCAGTGGAGATTGGATATTATGTTTGCAATATAGAAGGATATTCAACAGAATTTAACTGAAAAAATAATAATTCTTAAAAAATTTTTGTTTATCATAATTGAAAAAAAAGAATTGAATGGTGAGTTTAAAAACAATACTAAGATAACTTTTATTAAAATAGTTATTTGGATGAAATTAAAAGAAAAGCAAAGATGAATTTGAATGGAAAAGTCATATTAACTTTAATGAAAAAAATTGGTGTGATAAATTTGAATTAAATAGTACGAAAGATGAATTTTAATGACATACTTTGAGGAATATGAATAAAACAATGACATGGATTCCAATTAAGTTATAAAATGCATTTAAACCAGTGAGCATGATGAATTTGATAAAATAGTAAGGATAAATTTTAGTAAAATAGGAGGAATTTGAAACAATAGGAAAATGAATTTGACTAAAATAGATGAATTTCCTTTAATTAATGGAAGAGTATGATTAATTTTTTTGAAATATTAAAATGAATTTAATGAAAAATTAAAATGAATTCTAAAAAAAAATGTATGATCATTTTTAAGAAAATAGGCAGTAGGATGAATGCGAATAAAATAGTAAGATACATTTTATTAGAACGGTAAGTATAATTAATTTTAATAAAATAGTTTGATGAACTTTAATAATATGGATGGATGAGTTTAGATGTGGTGATGAAACAATAGCAGGTAGAATTTTTGGACGTTTGTATGATTCATTTTAATAGATTGGAAAGTAAGATAATTGTTTTATAAAACTGAATAATGAATTTTAATGAAATAGTAAGAATCATTTTTAAGAAACAGACAGTAAGATGAACTTTAAATCTGTTTTCGCCCCTTGTCTTGAGCCCAAAAGAAACCTTAAAACCTCAGGACTGGGTATCAGTTTGATCAGGATCAAACTGTGGTAGGGGAGAAAGCCATCCAAACCAAACAATGACCAAATGACCCAAACTTACCAAGGCAAGGCTAATGTTAACATTACAAGGAATGCTCGCTGTTAGATGTCATGCATGTGTTTCGCCTAAAGATTGGAATTGAACGGCAATTTCAGTTAAGAATTGAGAACAAGCAGCGAAAGGTATCTGCATCATTAGTGTAGATTCCCTTATCATTTCTTTCTGCTAGGTGCCTAGCATTGGTAGTAGGGATGTAAGACAGAAAAAGACGATCTATCATGACAAAATATGGCGAACATGGCAAATAAACGGCGAAGAACGGCAGGAACTCACTCCAGATAGATACTACTGCTGTTATTTACAACCTTTATACATTATTAACACAGAAAATCCTGATAAACTGCCAATAATTCACTCAGGCTCACTGAATTCTTTCTCTCTCCCTCTCTGCTTGTTTAAGGTGCGTTCACACCGGACGCTACTTGTACTACCTCGGCGATCACTCTCCATTCAAAGTCAATGTACGGCTGCGATGGGGCGGGGCTAACCCACCCGCCATGCGACGTCCGCATACAAGACGATCACTTCACTCGTCGCACAATGTCAAAGTTGAAAAAAGTTGATCTATTCAGGCGATGTCGTGTGTGACTGTGCAGCATCAGCCAATCAGCGGAGTGTGTATGTGTGACGGTACCTGAGACAAACAGTTATTCATCCGGACTACAGGGCGGATGAGTTCCGTATAGGCGGAACTAATGTCAGTGAGGACATTGGTTCCGCCTAGACGGACCGCGGTAAACTCACAGATAATGCTGCTGCAGGACAGTTTTGTGTTTGATAAGTGAATGACAAGGATACACCTGGATTAATGTGCGCTTATACATCCTATTATATGATATATGATATGATCGCGGTGAAACTCGAACGAACGTGACGTCACCGAGCGACGAGCGATGACCAAAATGAGGTATTTGTGGCTATGTCAGTGGGCAACGCAATTTTGGTAGCTGGGTCGCTTGCGGTGTGAACGCACCTTTACTCGAGGAGTTACAGCAGTTTTAATCATGCGCATATTTGTCTTATACCGTAACTTCGTGTTTTAGACGGGGCGACTGTCGTCAGTCAGTTTCCCCTCGACGTCCTTGTAAAATCCAAACTTCGACCAAACTTTAGACTTCAGCCGTTTCGAGTGGCAAATCCTGTGAGAGTCTGAGCGAGGCTGGAGCTGCTGAGGCCAAACATCGCAAGCTGCGCATGCGCATCTCTGTTAGCGACACAAGGCTGCTTCATCGAGGGGCAGAGGTACATAGTTGACACCTTTCCAGGTAAAGAGCAGCATCACTGTGAGTTATTGACACAGTGTGATGATCAAACATGGTATAACAGTAATTTTAATAGGACACAGTAATGATTACCATGGAAAATTTTACAGCGGTTTACCATTTTACCGGTAACCGTTATATCCCTAATTGGAGGCAGTCAGTACAAATGACAACAAACATGTTAAGGATGTGATCAAGCAGACAGGAGACAGAAGCATTCAAAAGAGAAGCTTAACATTACAGAAAAAGCATAGATTTTCTTTGTATAGATTGTAATTAACAGCAAAGGGCACCTTTAGAAGTCACCAGCGTCTCACATTATGATTTATTTCCTGTGTTACAATCCTGTGCTATAAGAACTGACTGCCTGCTTTTTAATGGCACATCTATTTCTCCACCTTTCCAGGCGTCTGAGCCTTTGTTTCCCCCCCTCAGGCTGCAAGGCTCTTCAATCCATTCCCAGCACTCCAACATAAATAATAGTTTTTGTTTTGTTGGCAGCATGAAAGGCTTACAGTTCTTGTTTGGCTTTTTACAAGGCTATGTAGAGGGAGTGATAAGTGAGTGGAGTAATTTTCAAGAAGCAATTTAAATTTGAATAAACCAGGTGGATAGACGTACACAAGGTTGTTGCACTCACCTCATGTTGCAAAAATGTGATGTTTTTACAGAGGTAGAAAAGATACAGAGCATTTGATCTGTTTATATTTTTATCATGCATTAAGAAAGATGTTTATAGTCAGACCGTTCAGCTGAATTACTTTGTGGTGTGCCTTTGTTTTTGAGGTTTTTGATGGCGTGAAATGCAAAATCAAAAGCTAGACGTGCAACGTGATGTGGGATCTGTTTGTTTTCATACTCTTAAGGTATTAAACCAATCAGTTCCAGCTCCTTTTAAGGATGAGAGGCTCCTTTAGCTTAGCTTGAAAATTACGAAACCATGGACATGAAGGGGATAGAGCTGCCTACCCCTTTGTGGTTTTCTGACACAGTTGGGAGATCAATTTTGTTCCAGAGATAGTTGAGAGCAGCATACAATATGCTATTTAAGTAGCTCATATTCTTGTTATGGGCAAGAGGCTTCTTTCGCTTACCTTAAAAATTACAAAATGGAGGAAATAAAGATGATAGAGCTGCCTACCCCTTTTTGGATTTTACTGCAGTAAGGAGATTATTTTTTGACGAAGATGGCAGATGGCAGAAACAACACGGTCTTTTAGTAACTCATGTTCATTTTATGGACAAGAGGCTCCTTTAGCTTACCTTAAAAATACCAAATGGAGAAAATAAAGGCGATAGAGCTGCCTACCCTATTTTGGCTTTTTTTGTCAAAGTTAGGTGATCAATTTTGCGACAAAGGTGGTTGTAAGTAGCAAACAACTTATTTAAGCTGCCAAAGGAAGGAAGTGCACTTCCTGTTAAGTCACTTCCTGTTGTTGTCATGCCCGCAGCTACCCCTGCTACCACCTCTCTTTCCCGATTGGGCCGTTAAGCATTTAGCCATGTAAAACCAGTGGATGCGTGATTTTAGAGGCAGGCATGTCCGTCTGCTCTGCAAGGCTAGGTTCTAGCAAGGTGTACCTAAACTTTTCCGATCTTCATCAACCAAAACGTCTTAGTTGGAGAGATCAATTTTTATTCAGATATAGATTAATCCAACTATGGAATGGTTTTTCCCACCTTAAAAAGATATGTTCTTCCACAAACTGTAATAAAAGATGTCAAAATGATCATTTAAGTACTGTTTTGAAATTGTCTGTCATGCCGTTGTTTAACTATTTAATTGTGTTTTAATTGTAGAGTCATTGGCAATACAATTCCCCACAGGATTCACACACGGTCAAACACACCACACTCACATTTTCTTATTCAATCTTTGTTTCTTCATTTACTTGCACATGTTGTTGTATGTATTTGCTACCAGTTTGTTATAACTTGTTCGTTTTTTTTGTATGTTATGTTGTATTGTAAAACCTAAATATACTTTAGGTGGAGGCTTCAATAGGCCTTTTGGACTAGGAATAGTTTATCTTTGTCTTTTGTCTATTCCATAATTGTGCAAAACGAAATAAATAAAATATATAAATAGTACCAGACTGCCAAAGCACAAAAACAAATTAGAAAAGTCGGCACTAGACTCTGAAGTTGAGCCTTTCAACCAGGCTTTTGAGTTTGTTTTTGTCATACTTTCGAGGTATTGTACACTTGATCTAATTAAAAAGCCCTTCTGCTGTTTCACATTGTTGCACGTACCTTAAAAAGTCGTGGGTGTGTTAGCATTTGAGTGCACACACTGTCATTCAACTTTCTGATCCACCACCTACACTCCTCTCTGTTTACACTTCAGCACCTTTCTCCACCTTCCTCCACTCAGCTCCCCTCTAATAGGCAAAAATAATAATTAAAAAGCACTGCATTAATTAGTGTCAGACTTGCAAAAACGAATCCCCAGCGGAGAGCCTTCAACTGCTGCTCACATCACTCCAGAGCCCACACTCGCACACAAAGTGCCCGAGTCTAGACGTGTGCTAAACGCTTGTCTCATCTTGGTGTTGTCGCTGCTGAGACGTCCATTAAGG
The DNA here is from genome assembly GCA_036419115.1 of Scarus forsteni. NCBI lineage: Eukaryota > Metazoa > Chordata > Actinopteri > Labriformes > Labridae > Scarus > Scarus forsteni. The sequence continues at coordinate 930,016 of JAZDUH010000523.1, forward strand.
TTCCCCTAATCGCAGCGTGGAATGATAATGCGGCGCACGAATAAACACACACACTACCGCCTTGCACACAACGCTACGTGAGGGCGTTAGCTAAAGAGCTTGGCTGAGATAGGTGGTCACATAATTGATCAAGGTTGGCAATCGGAACTGGCGAGCTAATGAATCAGGACAATGGGTTTAATTATGTTTGCAAGGAGGGAATCATTAGAGGAGTTCATATAAGGGAGGTGAACTTTCTCCCTTTAGGCCCCAGCAGGTCATGCGATAAGGTCTAATCTCCCGCCATTACTTACACCCTTCCTACCTTCCTCTGTGGCCTGAACTTCTACTGCTATCAGGCAAATTCAGCAAGAGGTTGTCTTGTTTGACTGATGAGGTGCCCCAAAGTAAGCCTTAACACACAAGCAGAAGAGTTCTCCAGGGGGTGGCCCCTTTTTGAAGCTCCCCTACCCTTAGCTTCCTCACCGCTATTAGGTCTTATTATCGACTTGTTAGCCCCAGCCGCGGGAAGATTAGGTAGAGTTTACCGCAACCTAATCATCCGGCAATTGATGTCACCGGGAGGCCCAGCTTGGTTTTTTTGCGAAGGTGAGGGTGTTTACATCACGCTTGATTTATTATGTCCATTTTAAGGCCATTAGTGAGAGGCTTCCCACACTGTGGTTCTATTTAAAGCAAATGCCTTTTGGTTTTAAGAGGCTGGAGTCGAAAACAATGGGAAGCACTTTGTCTTAACAATGGAGATTAATGAGCTCTAAGTGGTTACCCAAGCTGTCGGATTCATTTCTGTCAATCATGCTGCTTTTGAAGGCAACTAGAGAGCATCTTGAGCAGATAAGCAGGAATCTTCTGGCCTAGATAAGGTCGAGAGTGCAGCCTTGAAATGTTTATAAATCTAGTTAGATCGTATGTCTTATATGCTAAGATGCAAGCCTGACTATAGAATCATTTGGTTGGAACTGACTGCTAGGCAAACAAATGCACCCACCTTATTTTCCCCCTCCCAGCCAAATGCTAGCCAAGTTCTAGCCACTTACCAGCCAACTTCCAGCTGTGCCCACTCATTCACCACATACTTTTGGATCCCTAATCAGTGTTTATTTTTGCAGCACTTTTTAAATTAAGTTTTGTTTTAGTCTTTTGCTTAAAGATGCTATGAGTGGTTTCTTAGTAATTACAAAAAAGTCTCACTTTTAGATATATGCCTGATCGAAATACACACTTTAAGATTAGTTTTTTAGCATCAAAATAGATTGTCTATAAATGCTATTCCCTAGCTTCGCGGTCGGGTCGGACAGGGCTAGACTGGCCGGGATACTCAACTTCAGGAACAAGACAATTAAAACTTGAGCAAATTTATATTATTCGGACCCGTCCTAGAGCGCCGGGCTGTAAGTAGCCATATATAGCCGGCTACAAAACTACAATACTAAGTTTTCCAAAAATCGCTTGTTGTCACACATTAAAAACTACTGCTATATACCTTGGGTCACGTCTTTTGGTGCATTCCAGTTGTAGTTAGAAGTATTCACAGCATTTTAATCGACAAAATCTACTGTAGATTTAGTCAGCTTAAATATGAAGTGTAAAGTGTACAGCATTTTTTGTTTCTCTGAATTTCTGAAGTCATATTTTACACTTGTTTCCCACCACCATGAAGCTAAGGCAGTTGTAATTGAATGTCCCTCTTAACTCATCCAACCTTCCACAAAACCAAAGCAGCGGTGATTGGATATATTGCTAACTTGTCCCAAAAGATTGCCAAAATATGTCTTAAAGTTTGGAGTTCATACCTTTATCTTCTTCTATGGATTAGCAGGGTACAGGCATGACACTTCGTAAGGTCTTTTACTGGCATCTACCAATCTTATTGTGGCATGTTGCTTCTGCTAGCATGACCAACCACTCATTTAGTTGCATGCTGTTTGCTTTACAGACACCTGCCAGTCTTTTAGTATCATGTTTCTTTTACTGAACATGTTACTATTTTAGCATGTACTTTTAAGATGCATGCAGCATTTTTAGTGGTGTGTCACTTTCTTTAGTGGCACTTGCCATTCTTTAAGTGGAGTTGCTTCTTGTAGTGCCAGTCATTCAAAATATGTCATCAAGCTGGAGGTTTTGTACAAGAAATCTGTACTCCTGCTATTTGATTATTCTGACGTTTGCTACACGCCAAACCATGCTAGCTGCTGTTACCCAACAAGCTAACTTGGACTACTGGCAAGGATACAAGAAAGAAAAAAAAAACTCTTTGTATTCATGAAAACAAAACGCAGCTCTCAGATCTCATAACCCAAGCTGTCCATCTATGGCAGATACCACGGAAAGTTTTGTGCCACAAGAGGAAGTGCATGCCGCCAAAAGAGTGGTGCGTGCCACTGCCTAAAATCTCCTTGTGGCTTCTGGAGATCATTTTAGGCCTCCATTTGCTAATGATTGGACTTTAAAAAATAGCAATTGAAAGCAATTAGTGCTGCTATTTAGTGCCCTATTCATCTGCCATGATCACTACTCAAATTTAGACTTTTCTTAGAATTAAATTTTGGCCCCTTGGACCATAGTTGGTAGCCTTGCAGAGCAGACAGACCTGCCTGATTCTGAAATCCTGCAGGTCCGTTTTGCCAGCCTCTATTGTCCAACGAATTCACTCGGCTGGATTCTTAATGGCCCAATCAGGGAAGAGAGGCGGGAGCTGCAGAATGCCGACGCGACGACAAACGGCAGTTGAGAACGGACATGCCGATTAGCCTATTGTCCTCATAGCTATTCAGTGAAACTTGGCGAAATCTGCCCTCCTCAGAAGTTTACTTGTAGGGATTGTCTTTGGCGAGGTTTATGTCACATATAAGTGTTAAATGAGTCATCTGTATGGTACAATTTAGTGTAAAGCGACAGTAAAAGGCCGTTAGCTGTTAGTAGCTAAGTTAAGGGCTAACGGCTAACAGTCATTAACTGTTGTTGGCTGTTAGCGGCTAAGTTAGCCATTATGGCTAATGTCCATGAACTGTTTTTAATAGTTGTTAGCCATTAGCCGCTACATTAGCCGCCAACCCTGCTTGATGTGGATTGGTCTGATGAATGTGACGAGTCAAACGATTGTCCAATCACAAGCTTGTGTTTCTTTTGGACGTTCTGCCCCTGAAATCAAATTCAAAGGGCTCCTACTCAGATGGACTAGTGAAATATTTCTGTGGCAGATATATGGAGCTGTCTATCTGGCTTGTTAGGTTACATAGTTGGTACACCCCTGCCTTAAAAGAAGAGGCTTGAGTGCAGTAAGTTTTGGAGATCCTTGTAAAATCTCAGTCTGATACTTAAAAAGTTGCAGACGAATTGTCTTCAGATGTGAGGGGGTGTATTTAGAAAGTCTTCTAATGCATGAAAGGCACTCCCACAGGCGGGCCATGGCTGGGTGCGTGCCTCATGGCCAGTCCCAAGATGCTGCTTCAGAAAGTATGCTCCAGAAGTGTACAGACGCTTAAGAACCCTCGACAAGTAGAGTGGTTAAATATTTGTACTCTCTCAATCTTCTGCAAACAAAACTCAAGTCTCAGTGGTGCAACATGAGAGAAGAATCCTCTTTCTGCTCTTTGGATATTGTGGCAATTGATAATGCGAAGGCCATATGGTCCCATCACCGTCTCCATCGGGAAATAAGACCCTCACATTATTTCATTCCTCACGGTTTTGAAGTACAGGCAATAAAAACTCCGGCAGCGGCAGATAACAAAGTTGCTGCTACTTTACAGCCAGAGAGCATCACCCGAGGAAAAGTGCACATCAAAAGATTCGCAGCCTTATCACTGCCGCTCTTAAAACACAGAGGGCATCATTTATGTTGTCGTGTCACATTAAAGCAGAGGAGCTTCGCTATTCACAAAGTCTGCACTACTTGCCTGAGGGCGGTGATGGGAAAAAGGCACCAATATATAAATTACATCACATCACACTCGGGATTCCTGTGAAGGGAGCTACTTATTATTCAGCAACATATTAAATTCATAATAAAAGCCCGCGACTGACTGTTTGATGGAGGTGTTCTTTTATGCTACACTGGGCAAGAAGCTTCAGAATCCTTCAGACCTTTATTTTTGATCTGATGCAATAAATCATCAAGTAAAGGTGCCTTCCAAAGGCAATTATCCTGTGGGGATGTTCTCCATTTCTTCCCCCCTTTCCATGCTTTGTCTCATGCATTTACTCAGTGCATAATTAGTAATCTGTATTTGTACTGTTAATCAAGGTGACCACCACAGCTGGAGTGCTGCTTCCAGGGGTGTGTCCACATGCTTTAACATGGGGTGGTCCAATTAGTGTGATGATAAATGAAAGGATGATGTGAATTCTGATTTGCATTCATACATTTGGATTGCATAAATTCAATAGAAAAGCACTCAGAGCAGCTCAGCTCTGGCATTGGCTTTTTCATAACCTGACATGCCAGATGGACAGTTCCATTTGAAAATATTACACTAATCCATCTGGGGAGGAGCCCTGCGAGAATGTTTCCAGGGCAGAACTTTCAAATACAAAAGAAGCTTGTGATTGGACGATCGTTTGGTTCAAAACACCCATCGTGGACCAATCCATATCAAGCTGCGCTGCTATGATGTAGCATATGTTGTGGCTAAATGTAGCGGCTAATGGTTAGTCGTTACCTGAAAGAGCTAAGGGCTGACAAGGGCAAACAACAGTAAAACGCGTTAGCCATAGCGGCTTACTGTTGTTAGCGGCTAATTGTTGTTAGCTGCTACGGCTAATGGCCAACTGTTGTTTATCCTTGTTAGCCGTTTACCGTAGCGGCTAACGGCCACTAGCCATAGTGGCTAACAGCCGCTAGCCGCTGGCTTAACTACCTTGAGACTATCGTTTCACATTAAATTATACCAGATAGATGTATCATTTAACACATATATGGCACATGAACCTCGTCAAAGACAATCCCAATGAAGTAACCTTATGAGGAGGGCAGATTTAGCCTAGTATAACTGAGTAATTATGACAGCTAACTGACATTAGCCTCCATTATCTGTACAACAGGAAGTGACTTCACTTCCTGTTAAGTCACTTCCTGTTGTCGTCACGCCTGCAGCTCCCACTGCTCCCGCCTCTCTTCCCTGATTGGGCTGTTAAACATTTAGCCGAGTGAAACTGTTGGACAATGGAGGCTGGCAAGACGGAGATGCGTGATTTCAGAATCAGGCTGGTCCATCCGCTCTGCAAGGCTAGCTTTTTCATTAGTCCCTAAAAAAATACAATTCCTGATCACCAGATGCAGGGTAGTGCCAGGATCCAGACTAAAGACAACACTTTGGGAGCATCACTTAATATTTTGATTTTATATGAAGTGAATGTGGTCAATGGGATTTCCCATTATAATGTTCAATGTTTGTGACTTCAATCTGGTTTAGATCCAGGTTAAATTTACATTGATGGTAGAGAAATGGACTCCATTTTACTCGGCGAAATTGAGTGAATCCGTTAAAAAAATGGCACAGATATTATTGTTTAAATTCAGCCCAATGTTAACTTACATTTTGGGGATTTCTTGCATCCACACGAATATACGTGTCAACCCCACACTCTAGTTATTTAAAGTTGGGCCACTCCTAACATCTGCAGATTGCGGCAAAATCTGTTTAGTAGTTCTTGTGTAATCTTGCTAATAAACAAACAGACAAAATAAATTGGGAAACGACTGGGTCCCGGATCAAAGCCTTGTGGCACACCTTATCTTCATAGCCTTCTATTTTACATGGTAACTCATGAAAGACTGTTTCCACCTTAAAAGGCACAGGTTTAGGAGGTTGTTTTATACTTTTTGGAATCCTTTCTACTGCTTAATGTGATTTAGATGTCAAACAAACAGACAAAAATACCTCAGCCAAAACATAACCTCCTTTGATGGAGGTAATCAACCCCAATTCCAATGAAGTTGGGACACTTTTACTTCTAAGCTTCGTTCCTGTAACACATGCATAATCTGCAGGGACAACCCCAAAAGAAGATGTCTATTGCTCCAAAACCTGTATGTGGCTTTTAGGAAGCATAACACCTTTACAGATGTGCAAGTTACCCATGCCACAGGTGCTAACAGCCCCCCATACCTTAAGAGATGCTCTCTTTTGACCTTTACATTAATGATGTTGGTTTTTCACACAGTTGAAATGGTTGTCAACACAAACTGAAGGATTAAAGGTCATGGACATTCAGTGTTGGTTTTCTCTGTAACCCTGAATTATTTGCAATTTTAAGTTGAAAACATTTAATTTAAACTGTTGGTCTACTTGCTCAGGCAGTTGTTCACAAATATCCTTGTGTATTCAACTGTACAAATCATAGTTTTATGTTTTGTGTTTGTATGTCATACAAAACATATCCTATTTTTACTTAAAATTAAGTTTTTATCTCAGAAGTTTGGCTTTTTCCACAAGTTTGACTTTAATCATATATATATATATATATATATATATACACATATGAGAGAGAACGTATCGAACCGCACCGAACCGTGAATTATGTGTATCGTTCCACCCCACACCACATCAGTGGCACAATCTGACAGTACGCTTGATTGGTAGTTTTGAGCCTATCTGGCTGTCATGTGGCGATGTGTCCTAGGGAAAGACACTTAACGTCAAGTTGCTCCCACTGCTGCGTCAGTGGTGTGTAAATAGGCATTAAAGGGCAAGAAAATGTTAGCTGATTCTGATGGATAACTAAAATAGAAACTCCATCCATCAATGAGTTAATGTGGGAGTGAAAGGGTGTGAATGGGTGGAAGTGACCTGCTATGTAAAAGTACTTTGTGTAGTCAAAGACTACACAATCTCGATACGAGAGAGAGAGAGAGAGTGCGTGTGATAAATCCTAAATCAAAAAACCATCAGCTATACCATCACCATCATCAAACCTGCACTGGTACGTTGTCTTAAGTGTCCCATCTTCATTGGAACTGGGGTTTGTACCTTAGGGTGTATTCAAACCAGGAAAGTCCATAGTTCGCTTGATTTGGTCCGGACCAAAGAAAGCGAACTATGGACTTTCCTAGTTTGAATACACCCTCACACATAAAACGAACCGCACCACGGTTCACTAGGAAGCGAACCGAGACCACCTCTCCGGCGAGGTCTCGGACCGACTGTTTGCTCCGCACCAGAGTTTGCTGGTTTGTATTCAGACCAGCCCAAAAGGTCCGCACCACGGACTTTTTTGGTTTAGTCTGAACCAAACAGCTCTGGTGTGAAAGCACCCTTAGATTCTTTGTTTTATCGTTGATGTCCCAGTCATCTTTGGTCTAAATAACAGCTTTGGTCACTCAGTAGTGATAAATCAAACCAAACTCCTCTAAGTGACACAGTGCAGTCTGTGGCTCCAGGTTGTAATATAGCAGGTCATGACCCCCCCCCCCCCCAGGGCAGAAGGCTACATTCTGCAGAGGGGCCCTGACACCTGACCTGTGAGACACCCCCACCATGTGTGTGTGCACGGTCACACCTGATGCCCCTCTGCTCCATCTGGACGTCCAACATCGACCAGCTCGAGTTTAAAAACACAACGGTCCCAGAGTGGGACGTCTTACTGTGTCAAAGATCTTTGTAACCTAGCAGGTCACCGTATCATCAGGTCCATTCCATGTGTCATATGTATGCGTGACCCGCTGCAAAGCATGCTGGGAGACTGAGGTGATTGAGTTGTTTCAGGTTCTTTGTCCTGTTTGACCTCCAAAGTTCAAACGATGATTCCAGTGAAGTCTGTATGCCTCGTAAATTAATTACAAACAGAAAACAGTGATTTTCAAATCCTTTGAGACATTTAGTCAATTGTATATGATAAAAAAACAAGTTATTTAATGTTCAAGCACACACATGTAATATGTTTTTTTTTTTGCAAATATTCAATTTTTTATTCATAGTGAATGAATGTGCCTTTTAATAGCGATTTTTTTTTAGCCTTTTCTCATTATCAAGACCATTTTTCAGATATTTTTACTTTTTAAATTAAAACAAAGCTTTTGTCATGGAATTTTGTCTTTATTTTGTTTTAGATTTTGACATCTCTTCCGTAATATCACTTTATTTCCAAATTATGACCTTAGCTTTCAAAATGTTAGATTTCCAATCAAAGAAAAACCTTTAGTTAAGGGATTTTTGACTCTTTTCTCGCATAATTAAGACTTTCTGTTACATAAGTTTGAATTTTTGATAAATTAGTTTGTTGCTTTTTTTTTAACATTATTAAACTTTCTGCAAAAGATGGGCTTTTTTCCTCAATCCTGTCATTTTTATATGAGTTTTACTTCTTTCTCATGACTTTTTTACAAAGATTATGACTTTTTATCTGAAATTGTAACCTTTTGTAAACAAAGAACAATACCTTTTTTTCCAGACTTCAGATTTGTTTTTTTTCCTTTTTATTAGTTTTTTTTCAATAGTTTTCCATTTTTATCTCATAATTTTACTTTAACCTGATAAAAGTTGGACTTTTCTTTGGTTTAATAAGATTTTTTCCACATAATTTAGAAATTGTTTTATAATTATGACATTTCATTTAATAATTTTGATATTTTCCCCAGAAATGTGATGTTTTCTAATGTTATTTTTTTATGTGATAATTTGGACTTTTTCTCTCATCACTATGACATCATATCATGATTAGAAGTTCCCATTGAAAAAACTTTTAGTTTCTCATAATTTTAACTTTTTTCTCTTAATTGAAACATTTTTATGCCAGGATATTAGCCTTAGATATTAACTCTGACTACTTTTATCTCATGATTATATGTATTTTTTTTACAACATTTTTCATGTCAGATTTTTTTTCTTTACTTTCATATTATTGAAATTCTTTTTAACCTAATTAACTGGATATTTTCTTCTCATAAATATGACTTTTTTTCTTTTAATTATGAATTCATATGTGATAATTTGGCTTTTTATTGTAATTATGACCTTTAATGTCTTTATTCTGTTTTATTTTATTTTTACAATATTTTTCGACTTCAGATTTTGCCTTTTTTTCCTCATTATTGAGATTTTTCAACTAAATATTTTGACATTTTCTCTCATAATTATGACTTTTTATCTCGTAAATATGACTTTAAGTCTTTGTTCCCTTCATTATGAAGTAGCATGAATGTGCTTCTTTATAAAAATGTGATTTATTGTAAAAGACATGTAGTTTAAAAAGCCATACATTTCAAATAGTTGCTTGCCAGAACACTGTATGGCTTACTGACGTATGTTACTTTATTTCCATGCTTATTTTCCTCATGATTGCAGTAATAATAGTGTCTGATCTCTCTAGTGTGAGATATTTCTGCATGTATGACGACGTCCATCGGGAAAGCATTTATTTAGAGTGTAACAGTCAGAAGCAGACGCCATGCTGTTTCTTCTTCCCCTCTTTAATGATCAGAAGAATATTTCTGCTTCCTCCTCCTGCTGGAGTTATAAACATCACTTGGACCAGAGCAGGAGGGAGGGCGTGTAAATTAAATATGGATCAAGGTCAAGCAGCGAAGATCTTCCTAACCAACTTTAGATTTAACAGGCAGGTTTGCTTTAGTCTGTAGAGTCTAAAGCACAATTTCAGCATCAGAGCAGCACAATCGACACCCAGCTGGGAGCTGAACATCTGGATTCAGATGTAGCTCGACTTGTGTTGTTGTGATATCCTGAGATGTTCAGCTGAAGGTGGCTGGTTTGATCCGGTCGTGTGTGCTCCGTCTCTCTCTGAGGGCAGACATATGAGACGTGTGCTGCATAACTTTCTTAATATCCACATTATACCAGCTGATCAATGCAGGAATGCATTATGGATGTCATAAGTCAAAAGCGAAGGTTATTGGTCCCTGTGATCATTGCTGCCTTGCAAATGTAATATTCAACAGTTGATATTAAGGTTGTTTTGTTTTGTTTTTTTGCACAATTATCCATCAGACCTATCAATGCTGCCATTTTATTCTGATACCCATAAGATAAAGTGAATGCTAAAGGTGTAGTCAGCGATGTTGGAGAAAAAGAGTGGAGAGGTTGTTTCTAAACAAATTTAGACCTGCCTCTCCCTTCATACCTCACCCCTGGCTCCACCCCCGAAAGCTGATGGACGTGCATCGTCATGGAAACGGCCGTAGAAACTGTGTGGCTGACCAGCGTAGCTAAGGTAACCCCGACTCGTCAGACAACTCGACTGACAATATTGATAACATCACGACAACAGTACATTCTGGCAGATTAGACAATAAGATGAATGCTAATGTTGCTAACCTATCCAGCAGACAGACGGCGACATCCGCGTCCGTTTTTAGGTCCTTCAATTTGTGGAGTTCCCTCCACTGTTGGAAAGGCACACCAATGTTGACCCTGGTCTTCGCTCTTTCATGGTCATAGCCCTTCTTTTTCACTTTCTGCTCCTCTGACCTGTTTCTTTTAGGCTGTTTTCAGCCATTGCTACTGCACCTATTGTATCTCTCTCTTACGCTAACTGCACACGCTATGCAACCTACGACCCCCCCCCCGTCTGATCTGCGCATGAGTATGACCACCCCCTGGATGTGGGGGGGGGGGATGTACCCTGTTTTGGTAACTCAGCCCGAGCCACAGTATTTACCTGCTGAAATTCAGAGCGAAGGCTGTGTATCGAAACCGGACTTTTTTTTCAACATGCTGTCAGTGGTGACATCTTGTGGATGGAGAGGAGAAATATGGTAAATTTGACAAAAAGTGCATTAGATTATAAGATTAGAAGATCGCTGTCTACACCTTTAACCCAGTTTTGATCAAATGCAACCAATGAAATCCAAGTAACGACTATTTCAAACCAGTTAAAATCCTGTCATGAATGGCTATTTAAACCCAGTAATGACCATTTGAGACAAGTGAAATCCAAGCACTGATGACAATTTACCAGGGAAAATCACGCAATGGTTGTTTTAAACCAATGAAAATCCAGTTATCACTGTTTAAAGCTTGTTCAAACCCAGCTATGACCATATTAGACCAGTGAAAACACAGTTATGACTGTATTAAACTGGTGAATTGTGTATTTGTTTAGTTTCTACAGTAGTTTGTGAGCCTTAGCTGTTTGTTTCAAGGCAAATCAACTGTTTTTATTGTTCCTATGGGGCTTTATTGTGCCTGCTACCATCTGGTGACAATGACAGCTCTACTTAGTGACACAAGGGTCACTTTGCTCCATTCCTGGTCCGGAGTAATGACCAGCTAATGAGCTGTTTTCATGAATCACCTCTCTGAACCGAACCATCCCTTGGAAGCTAATGCCACACACACACACTCACACACACCAGCAACGTCTCACAGTCAGATATCTCAGACAGGTAGAGGATATTGCAGTTCTGCCTAAGACGTTGCTCAAAGATTTCTTAATTTGGCTGGTTCTCAGAAGTACTGGGCGAGGGTACAGGCGAAGTTCAATTTGCAGAAAAGTCCGGTTGTCAGATATAATTGGCAAAATCGACCAAAGTCGTAGCATTTGACTCGCACTTACTCAGAATAAGTGGACTTGTTTGTTGTTTCCCACAGAGCCGAATTTGAAACTGCATCGTGCTTTTGAGGAGTATGCAGTTTTCTTGCCAATTATAAATTACATCTTTTGGTTACTTTTCTCATATTTAGGGAGCTTTGGCACTGGACAGCAAGCGCGGTCTTCTTCTAATTGTGGGATATGGATTTTAAGTCGCAGTGTCCTTGGCAAGGAGTCTGAGGAGGTGGTGTGTGGCATTCAGAGAACATTGTGGATGTAGTAACAGAGTCCACTTAATGAGATTTATGCATATATGGAGTTGAAAACAAACTTTAATTGTGAACAGAAACAGCCAAAATGTTGTATTTAAAGGGCCAGTCCAGGTTTTTTGAAGAAGGGTTGCTCAAGGCCTATGGCGCTAGTACAGTATAATTCCCTAAAAGGCAACTGGCCAGCTCTGCTCCCTGAGTATATGTCCTTGCAAGGATGCTCGGTGCAACAAAGTGCCACTGGTGCCACCATAATCCTTTAAATTATCCCCATTTTTGGCAAATCTACGTGAATAAAAACAAAGTTTTCGTGGCTAGCATTTCACTTTTTCGTGTTTGGAACTATTTTTCAACTCCACATGGGCTGCATATACTTCGCGTCATAACATGAAACTTTCCTCTTACCACCTTCTGTTCAGGTCAGAGAGCTACAACGTGATACCAATGTCTCCTTAACCCTTTAACTTCCAGCTCAACCGCTTGGTAGACCAAACTTGGAGTAACTGTGTCTTATTTATAAACCTGATTACACCATCTGTTTTGTGGGGGTTGAGCATAAGAAAAAAACGTATCTAATCAAAGAGGGGAATTTCTCAGAGAGGTAAAAATGGTGTTACTTAAAAAAATGGTCAAAAAAAGAAAAAGTATATATGACATCCAAAAAGTTGTAAGCATTTTTCAAACTTTTAACTTTGTCACTTTTACAACGAAAACACTTCTTCAACTCTAAGCTTCCACTTCAACCATTTGGCAGAGGTAAATGTTTTTTAAATATTTAGAATGTAAAAAAAATGTTGCATTAGAGCCCCAATTATGTCAAGAAAGAATTTTTTCCTGGCTATTTCTGAGGAAGTAATAGGGTTAATATTGACAAGATTTGTTGCTCCTGTTGTCATTGTGTTTTTAAAACAGGCAAAACGAATGGTTGCATCAACCTGACGCTTTCCTCTTACCATATGATCAGATCAGAGTGGTGCAGCAGTATAAGCTAGTAGACATTAGAGCACAAAATCACACATACATTTCCTAGATATTTAGGAGGTTGGTCAAAACTGTATTAATCATGTCTGTAAAAACAGGCAAATAATGGTTGCAGCAACCTTAAGCTTTCCTTTAATTATCAATTCAAACAGAGAGCTGCAGCAGGGTCAGCTAGTAGACATTAGAGCCCAAACTGATAGAATCTCGCCTGAATATGTAGAAGATTAGTCACTCCTTTATACATCATGTTTGTAAAAACAAGCAATCCAAATGGCTGAAAGAACCTGAAGATTTCCTCTAATTAGATGCTCAAGTCAGAATGGCACAGCAGGGTTAGCTAGTTCACATTAGAGCACAATCTGATAAAAGTCTCTCCTTAATATTTAAAAGATTGGTTGAATCTGTATTCACCATATTTGTAAAAACAGACAAAGCAAATGTTTGCAGGAGCCTGAAGCTTTCCTTTCACCCCATGTATAGATCAGAGAGCTGCAGCTGGGTAAGCTAGTAAACATTAGAGCACAAACTGATAGAATCTCCCCTGAATATTTACAAACTAGGTAGCTTCTGCATTCATCGTGTTTGTAAAACAAGGAAAAATAAATAGTTGCAGCAACCTGAAGCTTTCCTCTTATCAGATGTTCAAGTTGGAATGCTGTAGCAGGGCCAGCTAGTAAACATTAGAGCACAAACTGATCTAAATCCTTAGTATTAAGAAAATTGGTTTCTCCTGTATTCAGCATATTTATAACAAGTAAAACTAGTGGTTTAAGCAACGTGAAGGTGTCCTCCAATCAGATGTTCAGGTCAGAATGCTGCAGCAGGGTAAGCTAGTAAACATTAGAGCACAAACTGATCCAATTCAGTTGCTGGTACACTGAGTTAAGGAGCTAAGGAAGGCCTCTGTTGATAATTTAGCAGTTCTATCATTGTGTTTTTTCTTCTTTTGACATGTTTTTTAGGCTTTTTTAGTAGTTTTTAAGATGTTTTACTCAAATAACAAATCAGACTTGCTTTTTTTAAAATTAGAAACATATTTCCGGGCGCCTAATCTCCCATTTCGTATGGGTAGCCAAACAAGAAAGTTCCTGTTGCAAGGCTGTTTTTCCCCCTCACAATAAAAAAAAAACGCAGTGGAAAAGGTGTTAGCTACATTTGACTGGAATCCAACTTGAGCTGTTTGGTGTGAAAACGTCACTTTCTCAACCTCGTCCATGCTCATTTCTCTAAGTGCGGCCCCACTCGCGTGCTCACTCTCGCCCGCCTGTTTGCTCCGAAGCGTCCTTGACTGCTGACCTTCTTCCTCAAAGAAAATCCCTCCTCGGCTCGAGAGGTACACAGCGTAAACACACTGCTTGATGCAAACAGATTTTCTAAAGGTGAGCGTGGGACCTTGGCGGACGCTCGGTGCCATTGTTAATCTCTTTGTTTGATCTCTGCTTTGTCACTCAGCTTTTGTCCGCCGCTGATAAAAAGGGCAGACCTTTGGTTTCCTCGGAGAAAGAGGAGATGGTGTAGGTTTTTTGACGAGGAAAACAGGCATGATACACGCAGGAATATGTATTATCCCTGCATTTGGCTGTAATTGTACCTTTGAAGCTTGTGAGTCATGGAGATGTTTGCGTGTTTGATTTTAAAATGGCTGCACGTACCATAAAATTAAAGACGGCAGTGGATTACTCAGGCCTTTGTGTGCCACTAAAAGCACTCGTGACACCCCCTGTTTTGTCCCAGCCTCACCTGATATGGAAAAAACTCCTTGTAATCAATAAGGGTAAGTTTTGAAGAGGACTTAAGGAAAAGTTAAAGATTAGAAAAATAACTTCAAGCTCGATGTGGCGAATATTTGGCTGCCACAAGAAAGTAACTTCATTTGCTCAACATCTTTATAATCTAATCTTTACAACTGCATCCATCTGTCCATCCATCCATCCATCCATTCATCCATCTGACTGTATATGCAGAAATCTTACTCTAATCTCTGCATTTAAAGGTGCTACAAGGAGAATCTATTTCTGGCGATATAAAGACTCTGCTACCCATGAGCACACACTGCTCAGAACTGGGATATAAAAACATGTCGATCTACCAGGCTATTGTTACCAGGCTATTATACGCCTGTTGTTAGTATGTATAGAAGAATGTGATTTTCACTATGGCAGCATTTTTGTAAATATAAGTCTAACAACTACTATCAGCTACAGCTGGCTAGCCATTCAGTCAGAAGTGCAAATAAATTGATTACAGGAGCTAAATAACTGTTTACACTGGGGGCATCCATCTTTGATTGTCAACTTGGATGCCTGAGTTTGCGACTTTAGTAGGAATTCACCTCCTCCAGTTGCAGTTTCCTGCCCGGAACTTGGAAATTCCTACTTCTGACTCGACTATGAATAAATTTACAACAGTGGAAATCAGGGGTATGTTTAATAGTGAAAGTAAGAGCATTTCCAAATGTGCAATGTGAACTTAGGGGATTGGGACTGAATAGCTGTGTAGCCTTAAGAAAACCACTAATCAGGAAAGCTAACTGGAAAAAAAGTTTCAGTTTACTAGGGAGCTTAAAGATTGGACTATCGAGGACTGGAAGAAGGCCATGTGGTCTGATGAGTCCAGATTGACCCTGTTCCAAAGTGATGGGAGCATCAGGGTAAGAAGAGAGGCAGGTGAAGTGATGCACCTATCATGCCTAGTGCCTGCTGTCCAAGCCTGTGGGAGCACTTATGTGATCTGGGACAAATCTGTGACATTGCAGTAGCTTATCCAAACAATGCTACAGTGAAACCATGTTGTAATCAAAGCTAAAGGCTCTCCAACTATAATATTAGCATGTGTGACCGTTTATTTGGTGGCCTTTTTTTTTTGGCCAGGCAGTGTAGTTTGTGTCCTCACACAAAGTCAGTCCCCCTGACCCAGAGAAGTTTCGTTCCCATCTCTCGCCCCGACTCCCTTTGTTTGGACAAGCGAGGTGGGAATGGAAAAGGCTGGAGGTGTGTGTCCCTCTTGGTGACCCCGCGCGTCTCACACACCAACACACAGTGAAGAGGTTAGAAAAACAAAGAGGTCAACTGAGTCACACTGCTGCGGACTCCTCGCAACTGGAGGGTGTCAAAACAAGACAGAAAGTTCAAAAGTGTTCAAAGATTAGCTTGACTTTTATCTCCCTTTGGCACAAAAAGTAACCATATAGAAGGATTTTATGTTATTAAATGGATTAATGATGTCAGACTTTACATTTAGTGGGCTGTTAAGAACATAATTCCGACACAGACATGATGGAGTATGATATATCCCTTTAGCTGGATCACTACATCTTGATGCTAATCAGGCTAGCAGCAAATAGCATAATCATAAAATCAAACAATGTTGACAGCTAAACAGCTTAGCATTACAATGGCACCATTACTCTGATAACACATTTCATCCTCTTCCCCCAATGCTTCATTTCTTTCTTCTGAGCCATATTAGCGTTATTAAAGTGGCATCCAGTCTAATCAGGAAGGACAGCCTCGCTCTGAAGCTTTCGTACCAGAGGAGCCTGATGTCCATGAGCATTTTAAGTCCCCGTTTGAAGACTCACCTAAAGGAGCCTGTTAGCTAACGGCAGCTCGGTTTGAAAGATAACTGTGTTGATTTTATCCCCTCACCTCGTATCAATCTGATGGCATAATCCCAGACCACAGAGGGGTTTTGTTTGCACCGCAGAGGGCAAAGAGTTCAGATTTAGATTGAGATTATATTTACCCTACATTAAATCCATCCCTCAGTGGGTCCCAGAAGTGAGGCCGGATTTAGGAAGTACAGATATAAGCTGTTTACACAGAGGGCAGCTGTAGTAAAACAGAGCTAGCTTGTTTTCTGCTACGTGGCCCAAAATGTACTGTACTTTCAGGCATGTACAAGCCTCTATTCCAATTATGTTTGGACATAGTTTCATCCTATTAATACAGTCATTGCTTGGGTTTCATTGGTTTTATCAATCAATCATTACTTGTATAGCGCCAATTCATAACAAGTGTTATCTCAAGAAACTTTACAACAGAGCAAAAACTCTTCATTTTGTGGATACGCATATATGCATAGATACATATATACATATAAAGATATACATCCTCCAATCCCTCCATCATGGGGGCAAGAAAAAACCTTCTGTTAAGCAGCAGGAAATCTTGAATGTGGATCCCAGTCTCATGATGAACAGCAAATCCACACGATGCTGTGTTGGGTGTGTGGGCGAAGGAAGGTAGGTAAGAGGAGACAAGTGGACTAAAGTAAGAACTAAAGTTAGTGACAGATCCATGAACCACAGACCTGTCGTCTGATTTATTAGAGGTTAGCCTCTTGAGATGCTACATCTCGTTTTCAGGAGGGTCCTTATAACTGAATGGTTGTGGTGATTATTTTATAGAAGTATATCCAGTAATATTCTTGCTGAAAATAAGAATTTATGGCAGTGACAAACTCATGTATGCCTAGACCACAAGTGCATCCCAACCATATTTGTCTCCATTAAGTATAAATGTGTTAAAGACCGCTTGAGATGTGACATCCCATTTTCAGAGGGACCTCATGCCTATGTGGTGATAAAAAAATAGATACTGTAGATGTATCGATCATGGATATGGAGATCATGCTAATATCTACATTAACATCTACTTTATAATGATAATGGGAATGGAATGTTCCTAATGAAATGGCCAACTATGTGTCATTTTTATAATTGTAGTTTTTGAGGCTTCATGACTCAAAAGCAGCAGGAAGTCTCCACCAAGGATCCCAGGCCACCTACAAGACAAGAGCCAGAGACGAGTACAGGAGCAAACAAAAGGGGCAGATGTGGAGAGAGATAGAGCCCAATGTGCCATATCCCCCCCGGCAGTCTAAGTCTATTGCATCTTAACTATGAGTCTAATTTACGAACATATGTTTTATATGTTCATTGCTGGGTTTCAACAAGTTTTACTCCACCGTAATTGGATTTTCACTAGTTTAAAATAGTTGTTGCTTGGTTTTTACTGGTTTCAAGTCGTCACACTGGGTTCAAACAGCTTTTACTCAATCATAACTGGATTTTTATTGGTTTGAATACACCACAAATCAGACAATTGGACTCAAGTCATAGGGACTTGGACTCGGGTTGACTTGCGCCGCTATTGAGACGACTTGCAACTCGACTCAGACTCGGGAGACAAAAACTCGAGACTTGACTCAGACTCGGGAGAAAATGTCTCCAGACTCGACCTGACTTGAGACAACATGATTTGGTAAATTGCAATTGTAAATTGCAATTGTTATTATCCTGCACATGACAGTTCTACACACATATGTTCCTACTATACATCCACTTCTGCTACAGTAATGATCAGTGGGCAGGATGCGCGGGATGCTGGTTTCAAATTGGCAACCCCTATGTCTTCTGTGCCCAAAGTTATTTTCTTAGCATACAAAGAATTTCAATCAGATGGAAAATTAAGACACGCCAAGTGCACGACCTGCAATACTTTGATAAGTGAAAAAGAGGGCACAACATCGAACAAACGTTAGCCAGGTAGCTAGTGTAAGTTAAATGTTGTTCGTAAATATGAGTTTTTGCTGTAGACTGTTTACAGAAGCACTTTGAACTGCTTAGTCTTACTGTTACTTTGTTTGCCTTTGTTAAGGTTGCTACCTCTAAAAAAACACTTGGAAAAAGAAGTCAGAATTGCAAGTTGAGCCTCTAATTGTTGCAAATGAATGTTGCAAAATGTTCTAAATAAACATATTTTTTATATCAAACATGGCATTTTTTTAATGTTGCCTTTCCCATCAATCTAGGTCTAAATGATCAGACATGTGAAGTCTTAATGGATAAATTAACAGCTTTATGCTGCTTTAATCCAGGTAGACTAGTCTGATGTTGTTTTTGACACTGACCTTAGGAAGATAATGTTTCTCACTTCAAGATAAAAATCTGAGTGCTTTTTGGGTGGACTGGGGAACAATGGTGAGGGACTTGACCCGTCATAACCTGTGGCTCAACTCAACCTGACTTTACAAAACCTGTGACTCGACTCGACTTTACAAAAACCTGTGACTCAACTTGACTTTACAAAACCTGTGACTCGTCTCGACTCGCCTCGACTTGCCCATAACAGAAAAGACTTGGGACTTGCTTGAGACTCGGATCAAATGACTTGGGACTTGCTTGAGACTCGGATCAAATGACTTGGGACTTGCTTGAGACTCGGATCGGAGGGACTTGGGCAATTGTCTGCCACAAATAAACATATTAAAGTTTAAATGAATAAACTTTGTTGTTTATTTGCAAATCTTCACCTATTTCAAATTTGGTGCCTTCAACATGTGCCAGAAACGCTGGGAAGGGCATGTTTACTGCTATGTTGAGTCACATTTCGTTTGTACAACAATCAATAAGTGTTTGTGGACTGAGGCTTTGTCGGTGGAATTATTCTCCATTTTTTGCTTGGTCCACAAATTTTAAATGTCTGGACTACAGGAGGGCTAGTCCAGTACATGTTGTAACATGTACAGCAGTGGTATCCAAACTTTTTACATCCAGGGCCCCATAGATACATGGACAACTGAGTCACTTGCTGAACCTCACTTTTAGTTTATTTAAGTTAAAGGTTTAAGGTTTAGGGGTGGGTTATCACCTGTCAAGGGGCCCTTGTAAGCCCCGGCTATCACTGAATTATTTGTCACATCAATAATGACCTTCTTTGCAGCAGGAATGGGAGATACTGACAGCTTATCTCACTGTCAGACACAAAACAAGAGTAAACTGCAATAATGTCGGTGCTTGAAGATGATATCGTAATATGCTTTGTAAATGAGACCTTGTGACAAAAATAAATAAGGCAGAAAATGTGCGTTGTTGTTGTTGGTACTGTTCCAGAGGCCAATTCAAAATGGGCTGCATTTGGACCCGGGCCATAGTTTGGACACCCCTGATGAATAGAATATTGCTTGGATTGTCTCACTGCAATAAGCTACCTTTTAAATATATCTCTTGGATGGATGTTGCTCCAAAACCTGTACATAAGCTTCAGCAATAATGGTGTCTTCACACATGTGCATGTTACCCATGCCATGGGCACTAACACAGCTAATACCTCCACCGATGCTGTCCTTTGACATTTGCTCTGATAACAGTCTTCAGTCCATAGGACACCATGTCCATTATGTTCAAAAACAGTCTGAAATTTGGACTG
Source organism: Scarus forsteni (assembly GCA_036419115.1). Lineage (NCBI taxonomy): Eukaryota > Metazoa > Chordata > Actinopteri > Labriformes > Labridae > Scarus > Scarus forsteni. The sequence goes on from JAZDUH010000523.1 coordinate 949,964, forward strand.
CAGCAGATTTTTCCACTTTGCCGCTCAGATTACTCTG